>JAJOZX010002449.1:0-422500 GCA_023014485.1 Bathynomus jamesi
TTTATTGTGCGGTCTTTCTCTACACAAGCCAAATTACCTGCACGAATGACGTGAATCTACCATGAACGAGGGAAGAGATATGTGCGTCATGGACGATTTTCAGTTTTCCACTTCATTTGCCACGTCTCCTGTAAAAAAAATGATAAGAACCAAATGTCTTCATACACTAAAAAAAAAATATACAAGTATATATAACCTGGTTAACCCTTGGTTTTTGCTTCAGCCTGATTTGTTTCATTCTGACGAAGTTAAGCTTGTAACTCACCTTGGACCTACAGTTAACATGGAATTCAAACTATGTCCCACATGGGCAGTCAGAAATTATGAAAATCCTCAACAGCTGGTTTTGCTGTGCGTTGCCTGCCCATCACCGGGTCTCGATCCCAGGGCTGATGGATTCATAGTCAGCA
This sequence comes from Bathynomus jamesi, assembly GCA_023014485.1. Taxonomy (NCBI): domain Eukaryota; kingdom Metazoa; phylum Arthropoda; class Malacostraca; order Isopoda; family Cirolanidae; genus Bathynomus; species Bathynomus jamesi. Next base: position 411 of record JAJOZX010002449.1, read on the forward strand.
ATGCTAACCAATACACCACGAGGCATATATATATATATATATATATATATATATATATACAGGGTGTCCGAGATTATCTTTACAATTTTTGGCTGTTATTAAAAGTCAACCATGAAGTGTAGAAATTCCAGTGTGTCCCATTTTACAGAGATCGCATTAAGTTTTTTCTGATACCAAGTTTTGACAAGTTTTTTAGAAATTCCAGTGTGTCCGAACATTATCTGTACAATTTTATCTTTTAATAAAATTCTTGATAACACACGTAAAATTCTTAAACAAGATTATTTAGAATCTGTATTTTCAAAAGTTTCTTTATTAAAGTAACGTTGTTTCAAACATTTGATATGTGCACCATTAGTGATTCGCAAAACATCCAATCAATACTCCAAATGTTGCCATGTACGCTGCAGCATATCCACATCAATTCGCTCATAGCAGCTGTGATTCTTGCTTTTAAATCTCAATGTCTGTCACCCGCGTACATTTCTAAAAAACTTGTCAAAACGTGGTATCAGAAAAACTTAATGAGATTCTCTGTAAAATGGGACAACACTGGAATTTCTACACTTCATGGTTGACTTTTAATAACAGCCAAAAATTGTACAGATAATTCTCGGACACCCGATATATATATATATACAGTATATATATATATACAATATATTTTTTTTTTTTTTTTAGTTCGGGAAGAACCGATTCGCCTCTATTTAAAGGGCATATCTCAGCGGAAAAACAAAGAAAAAGTGAGAGGAAAGACAGAGGAAAAAGAAAGGGTGGAGGGGACAGTCGAAGTGGAAAAAGACCAAGGATGACAAGGACTGCAGGTCGAGCCCCATCATCCTTGGGTGCTAGGGCCGGGAGGGCGCACGTGAAACCTCCAGGAACAAGCACGTACAAACGAGCACAAAGAGCACTCAAGAGCACGAGCTTAGAACCCCCTTGCGGGGATATACAATATATATATATATATATATATATATATTAGTATAAGGACAGACAGTATAAAGGCAATGAAGGACAACACCAAATAGCACAAATAGGAAAAGAGTAAAGACAAGAGGGTAATCAAGAAAATGGAGTGAAAGTGTCTCCCAATAAAGCAAAAAACAAAGACCACGAGTAAATATGGGGAAGGAATTATATGCAGATATTATATAAAAGATAAATGCAGATTTGAAAGAGGACAATGTATATATGAACATCCCCCAATATGCAATTTCTTGTATAATAACGGTCATTGTAAATATGGAGACCAATGCAAATTCTACCACCCAGACATCTGCAGGCCTTACGCAAAATATGGAACCTGCAAATACAGGAAAAAATGCTACTATCAACATCTCCCAATGGACCCAAAACAAAGGACAAAGTTTAAATGACAATACAAATAACAATAGGAACACAATCAGCAAACAAAAAAAATTTTTCAACATCACAGACACGATATGGCTGTTAAATGTTATCCAATGCATGCAGTTGACACAGCTGGAAACCCCTGAGCCAAACCGCTTCCAGGGAAGAATCTACCAGAACAGGTAGGCGGAAACGGATATCTCTCGGAGGATCATAGGGCAATGAAACAAGCGATAGTGAAGGAAAACGAACTTAAAATGCACAAGGGGCAATGAAAAACAAAACATAAATATTGTCCTGGCTAGTACTCAAGGAATAAGACCAAACCAATCACTCAATAAAGTTTCGTACCTGAAAGGATTTATGGATGAAACAAGGGCAGACATCGCATGCTTCACAGACACTCATCTTAAGGATTGCCAAGAAATTGTGAAAACTGCGAACAATGTATTGATAAGAAAGAGATAAATATCAAGGGCTTCAACTTACTAAGAGCGGATAGAACAACAAGACATAAAGGTGACTGTGCTATATATGTACAAGGTCATATGACAGAGATGATGATAAGCAAATCAGACAGCTTTGTGGAACTCCTAGTAGTGAAAATAGAAAAACTAAACGTGATACTAATAGTCATCTATAGACCTCCAAGCACCCCAACCAAAAAATTCTTGGAGGCCTTTTATGACATCAGAAAGCTAATAAAGGCCATAAACCCTCCATACCCCAATATAATGATCTGCGGAGACTAACTTCCCATTTATAAAATACCAAAAGGTGGATAGGAATATATATATATATATTTTTATTTTTTTTTAAAGTTCAGGAAGAACCGATTCGCCTCTATTTAAAAGGGCATATCTCAGCGGAAAAACAAAGAAAAAGGGAGAGGAAAGACAGAGGAAAAAGAAAGGGTGGAGGGGACAGTCGAAGTGGAAAAAGACCAAGGATGACAAGGACTGCAGGGTCGAGCCCCATCATCCTTGGGTGCTAGGGCTGGGAGGGCGCACGTGAAACCTCCAGGAACAAGCACGTACAAACGAGCACAAAGAGCACTCAAGAGCACGAGCTTAGAACCCCCTTGCGGGTATATATATATATATATATGAAAAATTATTTCACGAAAGTGACACGTGAAAAGTATTTATGATGAATAAAACCACGAAGGAAAAAGAAACACAAAGGGGTGCTCAAGCGCTTTCGTCTAATGACATCCTCAGGAACACTGGAGTGAAAGGACAGATCAAGGCAATATATAGGTTACAAAAATAAACATACATACATACATATTCACACAAATATACATATATATATATACATATATATATATATATATAAACATATACATATATATAGTAAGCATAGAAAAAAATTGTGGGAGGAGCCAACATTTATATGGTCACAGAAGAATAAAGAAATAAAAATAAATATAAATATAAATTGAGAAAAAATTAATTACAAAATAGTGCCTTAGTGATATATATGTCACAGCCTAAATAATCATAAAGAAATAAACAGCAAATAAAAAAACCCATAAATACATATACATACATATATATATATATATACATATATATACACATATATATATATATATATATAAAGACACTTTTAGCACTTTGGCCGACCTTCCATATAAATTCAAATGGCTTTTTTATGGAACAGGTCACAAAAGAATAAAGAAATAAAAATAAATATAAATATTGTAAGTGGAGTCTACCAATTCAAGCTCAAGAGGGAGGTTTTACAATCGATTTAATAGATGCTGCCAAATTGATATATATGTCACATTGGCTCCTCCCACAATTTTTTTCTATGCTTACTATATATATGTATATGTTTATATATATATATATATATGTATATATATATATATGTATATATGTGAATATGTATGTATGTATGTTTATTTTTGTAACCTATATATTGCCTTGATCTGTCCTTTCACTCCAGTGTTCCTGAGGATGTCATTAGACGAAAGCGCTTGAGCACCCCTTTGTGTTTCTTTTTCCTTCGTGGTTTTATTCATCATATATATATATATATATATATATATATATATATATATATATATATATAGGGTGGCCCTTATTTTTCAACTTTTGAAATTACTTGCTCCCAACCCCTAATCTTCTTCCAATATATAAAAAAGTGCTCTGTGCAAAATTTCAGCTCAATTGGGCTATATTAAGGTGGCCCCCAAAGGCCCTAAATTTTCAAAATTCACCGATAATTGGTATTTCTAATATAAAACCTTTATAATTCATTTGCAAACTTTGTTTGGGAAAATAATCACAAAGCATAATCGAAAGTGAATTTTATTTACAACAAATAATTACGCCGCTTATATAGGCCGCAGGCGCAGAACTTTCTAGAACCTTCCAGAAGCGGTTTTTTACGCACTTATGATACTTTTCAATTTCCGTGAATATCTCGTCCAATTTTGGTTTTAAGTAAATAATGGTTATAACTAAATTTATTGTAAATTGAATTCTCTTTCGATCATATTCTATATTTCTTTCGAATAAAACACTAAAGAAGATAAAAATGGTTTTATATGAAAAAATATCAATATTGTTAAAATCTGAAACTTTAGGGCCTTTGGGGGCCATCTTAATATTGTCTGATTGAGCTGAAATTTTACACAGAGCATTTTTACATGGATTAGAACAACTTTGGAGGTTGGGAGATGAAAAATATTTCATTTCAGAAAATCACATACAACTAAGGGCCACCCTAATTATATATATGCTGAAATTCATTCCATATATATATATATATATTATATATACAGTATATATATATATTACACACCAGGCCAAGGGGGGCACAAGAGAAGACTAGGAACAAGCAAAGATGTTGATGGCTCTCATAAATGAGCTTATGCTGACACAGGAGATAACAGAAAATACCAGAAAAATAACTGCCTGGATCTGGTATTCACAAATAACACAAAACTTAATTGCTGATATAAAAATAACCCCAACCATTATCTCAGACCACAACTTAATCGAGATATCAACAAATATGATGACAACATTAAAAGCCAATACATATATTGAGGAAACAAAGGACATGAAAAACACTTGGACAACCGTAAACAATCTTCTCAGAAACAAATTAAGAAAATTCAATAGAGAAATTAAATGTTGATGATAAAGAAATTACTGATGATACTGCTATTGCAGACTCTTTAAATGCACATTTTACTTCAATAGTGGATAAGCTTCGCTCACAATTAATAAATAATGATCACTCAACTCTAGAATATATGCCACCCAGCCCACTAAATTCATTTTCGTTTGTTCCTGCTACCTCTACTGAGGTCCAGAATATTATTGGTAAATTAAAAAATACAAAAAATAATATTCATAACATTCCTGTACCTATATTGAAACTTGTTAAAGATAAGATATCTGTAACTTTGGCTAAAATTATCAATCAAAGTATTTCCAAAGGAATATTCCCATCAATGCTAAAAACTGGTTGTATAACACCCCTTTTTAAAGGGGGTGATCCTACACTAGCAACAAATTACAGGCCAGTGTGTTCATTATCTGTGTTCAGCAAAGTTTTTGAGAAAATTGTAAAAAGTAGAATGCAGCGATATTTAGAATCCTACAATTTATTATCTCCAAATCAATATGGCTTCTGTAATAATAAAACAACGGAAATGGCTATTTAAAATCTTATGGAATATGTAAATATAGCTAAGGAAAACAAAGACATAATGATATCAACATTTATGGATTTGAGTAAGGTGTTTGATGTAATAGACCATAATATTCTACTTAATAAATTATATTGTTACGGCTTTAGAGCAGCAATCAGTGATTGGTTTAAAAATTATTTATCCAATCAATATCTTTTCTATCAGTAAATAAGGTTTGCTCAACTAAAGCGCTTGTCAAACATGGTGTGCCACAGGACTCAGTTCTGGGTCCACTGTTATTTTTATTATATATAAATGACCTTCCATGTTCATCTGATATAATGAACTTCATAATGTTTGCAGATGAAACAACTCTCTTTTTCTTGCAAAGAAGTTAATACAGCTAAGAATATATTTCACTTACGATTCATCAGTGTAATGAAATGGTTGACCACCAATAAACTCTTCCTAAATACCAGTAAAACAAATTTCATGATTTTACTAATTAAAGAAATGTATATCTTGATGAACTTAATGTTAATGAAATCGCCATAGAGTGTACTGTAACAAAATTCCTTGGTGTAATGCTAGATAAGAATTTGCAATGGAGTGATCATATAAATTATATCACGAAAAAGATTTCAAGGAGCATTGTTATGATGTTTAAACTTAGAAATGTAGTCCCTAAACAAGTTTTATTGACTCTTTATCATACTCTTGTTCTTCCTTATATAACATACTGCACTTTTGTTTGGCGAAACTTCCCTAACATGCATTAAATGCTATCTGTCATCTAAAAACGAGCAATAAGGTTATTATCTGATGCTGATTTCCTTGATCACTCTTGTCTTCTAGTGCATTATTTAAAGAGCTAAACCTTCTAAAGCTCAATGATATAACCAAACTGGCACATTTTATTTTATTTATAAGTGTAAGAACAAAATCATTAATTTGCAATGGGTAAATAGATATTTTGTAACTCATCAAGAAATCCACTTGTATCAGACCAGAAATAGATCAAAGCTTGTTATACCTCAATTTAGATAGTCTTCATCTCAAAAACTACCCATTTTCATTGGATTGAAACTATGGAATGACTTGCATGCCGATATAAAAATATTGTGAATGCAAATTTGTTTAAAACCAAGTTGAAATCCTGATTAATAACACTGCCCAACACCAATTTTGCTGATTTAATTCTAACACCTGTTTTTAGGTAACTTTGGTGTGCTGATTTCAAAAATCACCTTAGTTTTTGCCTATCATGTCAGGTTTTCGAGCAATCAAATACAGATATTTTGGAGATATCGCATTTTGGCAGGGTTATACCCAATTTTTTTCTTTTCAAAAAATAAGTTTTTACATACTCAGAATCAGCATGGAAAAGTAAACAATTGTGCAGGGAGTGAACTTTAATATACAATGGTAATATTGACACAAAGTGATTAAAAGTATTTAAATAAGCAAAAAATGAATCCATATTAAAGCAAGCACGGGACCAGTTTTCTTAACATTGTCTTTTTCTTGTTTTCTTACTTTTCAGTGCTGATAAATTTTCTCTTATAGGACTTCCTAGAATGAGAGATGTCAAGACAATCTCTTTGCAGGCTCCAGCAGTAGTCAGCCATCATATGGGTATCCCATCTTCCTTGGTATCGTTCTTCCATCACTTTGATATCTTGGTGGAACCTTTCACCTTGCTCTTCACTAACATCACCAAGATTTTCTGGAAATTTATCCAGATGACTGTTGAGATAGTGAACTTTAATGCTCATGTTGCAACCCAACTGCTGAAAGTTTACAAGTAACATCACTAGCGGAACCGGCTGCTGTCACTCCGCCAATGGGAAATCTCTCTCAGATCATGACATCACGCTCACACCTGGGGAAATCACAGATACCCAAGATTTTAATATGTTGTACATGACCTTTAGATTTAATGCACAGATTTGCATATTCCACAGATAAAATTTTAATAGCAAAACAGCTGTTAACAGGTCTCAAAAATCATCAATTTTGATAAGCGCCCTTCATGGATCACCCAAAATAGGCATATTGCATTGCACGAAAACCTGATGTGATGGACAAAATCTAAGGTGATTTTTGAAATCAGCACATCAATATTATCCAGAAACAGGTCTTAGAATTAAATCAGCAGCAAAAAAATTTTTTTTTGTTGGGTAGTGTAATGGCATACTAACAAAAATCTGAGATTAATGTCCACTATTATTATTTAATATTGTCCATTAATATTGTTTAATATTGTAATACATGTTTTAACTATTAATAATACTTATTCACTTATTTATTTATTATTATTAATTAACAACAACTAGCTGCTTATTTTTAATAAGAGCCCAGTACAGCCTAAAGCTTAAGGGCCAAATTAAATAAAATAAATAGTCGAGCTTCACAATTATTCATGTCAATGTAAATTGAAAAAATGTATTTATTTTATTATTATTAATGAAGGTTATTCTATCAATCTTATTCTATCTATAAATTGGGAAGCAATCAGATCGCACATGGCCCAAATAGAGTGGAGAACAGTTTTAGTGAATAAAACAACTGAAGAAATGCTAACAACCATGGAAGAAAAAAATGGTGAGAATTTTAGAAAAATATGCTCCGAAATCACAGCCAAAAGGAAAGAGAAGCTGGCTAGAGAGGCAAAAGAGAAGACTATTCCGCAAAGGAAAGAGAGTGGAGGCAAAGTTAGGCAACTGTGGAGAAAATGCCAAGAATGTAATACAAGAAAAACTGGAGGGTATCGAGTGGGAAATACAAGCCCTGATTAAGGACCATACAGAGAGGGAAGAGGAAAAGGAGGTAGAAGCAATAAAGGAAAATCCAAAATACTTATATTGCTATGCGAAAAGGGAAACAAAAATGCGCGCTGCTATTGGGCCCTTATGGAAGAGAAATAATGAACTAACTGATAATCCAAAAGAAATATCTGAAACATTGAGAGCCCACTATGAATCAGTTTTCAGTGCCCAAAAAAGTGAAAGTGATACCTGACACAGATGCATTCTTTGAAGAGAAATTGCAAGGAGAGTGTATAACTTTGATTTTACCCGATGTAGTGAGAGCTATAGGACAAATGAAACCACATTCAGCTGCAGGTCCAGACAATTGGAATGCATTATTGATTAAAAACTGTAAAAATAAAATAAGCTACACCTTTATGCTGGATATGGAGAAGATCCCTAGACACTGGGTAAATACCAAGCATCTTGAAAAGAGCAAACATTGTCCCTATATATAAAGAATGGTACAGATCTCAAGCAAAGAACTATAGACCAGTGTCATTGACGTCCCACCTCACCAAAGTATTTGAAATAATAGTTAGAGAGAAAATTCATGATTTCTTGGAAACACTGGAAAGATTCAATGAAAATCAGCACAGATTCTGATCAGGTAGATCATACCTATCACAACTAATACAAGATCCTCCTTGATGCACGGGAAGGCAATGACAACTACGATGTCATATACACAGATTTTGCTAAAGCTTTCGACAAATGTGATCATGATAGAACATAAAATGAAATATATGGGAATAACAGGCAAAGTAGGAAAATAGATCTACAACTTCCTCAGAGAATGTCTACAGGTCGTCAAAATTCAAGGTATATCATCATCAGAATTTGAAGTACGCAGCTCAGTACCACAAGGGATAGTACTGGCCCCACTCCTGTTCATTATCATGCTAACACACATAGACAGCAGAGTAAACAGCAATGGTATAGCAACATCCTTTGCAGACAATACAAAGATTAGCAGAAAACTCAGCGATGTAAATGAAGTGGAGGCCTTGCAGAGGAACATGAACAAAATATACAAATGATCAGAAGACAACAACATGTCATTCAACACCTTGAAATTTCAGCTCTTGAGATATGGTAGAAATGAGGAACTTAAACAGACTGCATATTATTCTCCAGATAGACAGGAAATTCAGACAAGCATGAAAGCAATCGATCTGGGGTAATAATAACAGATGATGCGAAACTCAAAACACAAAATCAGATAGTGATAAATAAAGCAAAAAGAGTCGCCAGACAGGCGCTAAGAACGTTCAAAAGAAGGGACAGGACAGTAATGATTCCCCTGCTAAAAACACTGATTATACCAAGACTCGAATACTGCTCAGTCTTGACATTCCCATATAAAAAGGAAGAAACTAATAAATTAGAAGAAACACAAAGGCATTTCACAGCCAAGATTGATGGCTGCAAAGAACTTAATTACTAGGAAAGACTACGTAAACTAAATCTGTACTCCCTGGAAAGAAGAGAGGTACACCATAATCTACATATGGAAAATGATAAAAAAACTGGTACCAAACCTAAAACTAAACCCAATTACCATTCAAGCACTGGAAAATAGGAAAGGCAGAATGTGTAGTGTTCCCAAATTAAAGGCCTGACAAGGGACCTCCTCAACACTGAAGGAAAATAGCTTAGTTGTCAGGGGGCCAAGACTTTTCAACCAGCTTCCAAAGGACCTCAGAAATGTTACAGGGGTCAAAGTTGAAGCTTTCAAGAGAAGACTAGATGTCTGGCTCAGGATAGTACCAGATGAGCCAGGTGTACTTGGCTATGTACAGTGGAGAGCACAAGAAAGCAACTCGTTCCTCCACCAAGCCAGACCTAGAGGTGGGGTCACCAGCTTGACCTCCGTGTGAAGAGACCAACACATGAAACAGCAACAAGGTTAACAAGATTAACAAGGTATATATTTGGGTTGTCCATAACTACATAGGGAAAACATTTTTTTTAATATTTCCTAGCTCCCATCCACTGAAGTGAGGTTCTGTGAGAAAATGTTGCAGATAAATTTTTGTTTCAATCAGTTCATATTTAGGGGTTACTCACGAGTTTCAAAATTTATCCTTCTATCACTGTAATAGGTATTATATGGTATGCACTACAGCTCCACCGCCTTTGGGTCCTCCCCATCCATGAGCTGATGGCTGAGTACTATCCGTTCTATGATGGGGTTGTCATGGTTGGCAAACACTCATTGTTGCCCAGTCAGAGAGCTTTTTCTGGCATCCAGAAACTTCCGGCGATACTCCAACACTACTTGCAGCAGATCCTGCAGCTGCTCCTCATGTTTGGTGTGGTGGCCACTGTACTGTTGGACGAGGGCCACAGCTCACTCAGCGTGGTCATTCACCACCCTGAGGTTTTCCACAACCCTAAGCTCCACCTGAAACTCATCCATTTTTCCCATTCATCTGGATCTTTGTTCAAGAAACCTGCAGACAATTGCAGCCATTCGAAGAACCTCATTGAATTCCTCGTCACAAGGCTCTCCAAAGATGAACTGAGAGGCGGGTTGACATGCTTTGGAATCTGCTCGCCACCCTCTTTCTTGTATAGGGCACCAACCATCCGACGTTTCGTTGCAGATGGAATATCGGCATCGAAGGAGGCCAATGGAATCATCATCTCAAAAAGGTACCAAAGCTGTCTTGCCAGCTTCTGACTCGCTGCTTTGGATACGACCTCAATGATTCCAAGAGGCAAAGGTCCTGGGCTGGAGCGGAAGTGGCCATCAGAGCAGTGAACCATGCCTTCAGGTAGACTGTCACAGCGAAAATGCTCATGTCTTGCAAGCATATTTTCTCTTTCAGTGTGTGAGATGTTGCAATTGCTCCCAAAGCATCCACATCTTGATAGAATACAGGACCTTACACATCCAGCGAGCGTGATGCATTGCATCTGGGTGCATGAATCGAATCAGTGATTCAAGATTTCCACCAAGGAAGACAATAGTGAGTTCCAAAAATTCCTTGTAATCATCTTGGTACTTTTTGTGCTGGATTTGGTCTTTGACGAACTTCAGAAGTTCTTCTCTTGTTTTTATTGATGTAGTTCTACTATTGCTGGAATCTTTTGAATAACAACTTTAGGACCAGAAATTGTGTCATGACACGCCATGAATGTGGCAGCAACAACTAGCTCCATGATATGATGCCTGCATGCAAAGTAGAGCAGCTCTTTCTGCAACTTCTGCTCTAGGAGCAAACAACATCCTGAGTGACGGCCAGTGTTAGCAGCGGCAGTGTCAAAACACATCCCCACCACTCTCTCACTTAGTCCCCAGAGTTGCAAGAGATCGAACACCACTTGTGCCTGCTGTTGCCCACTTCCCGAAGTTATTTTTGACACTCCCAAGAGCTAGCAGTTGCCATCTGAGGTGGACACTAAGACAGAAGCTGTGAGGTGGACACTAAGACAGAAGCTGTGAGGTGGACACTAAGACAGAAGCTGTGAGGTGGACACTAAGACAGAAGCTGGTCCACCTGTTCATTGTTGGTAAGGTCTAGCAGAAGTTTTCTGTTCAGTGCATCACCACTGGTTCAGAATGGAATCTTTTTTGAAGTGATTCAGCCTGCTGCCTGCGATGATGCTCTCGGCTGCACTTCACAGATGATCGGCTGAGAGTCAGTTCCTCGAGGTTTTGGCCAAGGCTGCGAGCTGTTTATAATACAATGTAAAGCGCCATCGGGTCACTCACCCCCATCCTGTCTAAGGCTGATGATTATTCTGAGTTGAAAATATTTTTGGTCTGGCGTGTTCTTTTTTGGGGAGTAGAAAGGACAACCTCCAGTGGCTCCCTCAAGAAACTCGTCATCGGCAGAGCTTGAAGAAGCGAGTTCAGCTGTTTGGGATGTCGAGGCTTGCTCTTCGACTGCTTTCCTCTTTCAGATGTCTTCCTCTGCTTTCCACTTTGCAACCTTCTGCTCCTACTCTGCCAATTTTTTGTCAATGGAGCCCATTGTGCCACACCAACCAGGCTCTCTTTCAGCGAGAAGGAAGTTGCGATCTTCTTGAAACGGGATCATCTAGAGAGCATTTCCATGTGCAATGTCGAACAAATTGTTCAGCTTGCTTTTGAAAGGCGTCTCGTTTTTGAACTTGTTTTGGATTCACCTTCCCTTGTTCTTTTTCAAAGCTTGCCACTCTTTGAACAAGACCAAAAGCTTCTCCAAACAGTGGTCCTTCTGGCATGTTGGTATGCAGGCTCTCTCCCAAAATGAGAAAAGTTCCTCCAGCACTTCTTCGGCGCTTTGTTTGGTGTCTTTCTTATTCACAACATGGTGCAAAAAAACACCTAAGACCTGACCATTTGAAGGCAGTTTTACCTAAAATCTTTTGGTCCGGTTTGCCCAACAAGTAAAAATCATGTTTTTGACATGAACATCACCGTAAATAAAATAAATGTAACCAATATAAACCAATGTATGGTATACCAATATCTATTAAAATCTATTTCATATAGCTATATTTAACACTCCAACCCGTGAAAGAGCAGAAAATAACATTAATTAGCACCTGTGATAGATCATAGTAATGAGTGACTCGGCGAAGAACATATAACCCCATAAGCAACCACTAATTATGCACCGATGCGAGTGAAACTTTTCACAATTTATTTTCTGCTATAGTGACACAGATTAGGCAGGTGGGAGCTGGAAAAATTGAAAGTTCGATTTTATGGACCACCCTAATATACAGTATATGTTAACCCCTCCGTCTATGGCCTTGGGCGGTTTGAAGTTGATGGGGGTTCTGGTTAGGTGCAGCAATGGATTCGTTACTCTGGAGTATCTGGTACCATATAGGGAATTGCGGAAGTTTCATTTATACTACGCTCCAATTTCTTCTTGTAGTGGATCGGAGGATTCTGTGTGGCTGACTAAATTCTCTGAAGGTTCCCCGATTCTTCTTATATCGGGAAATTATTTTTCTCTATTTAAGACTAAGTTCTCTGAAGAGAGCAAGGCTCAAAGGAGTAGACAAAGATATTCTCTTACTGTAGTTTACTGCTAAAATGTTACAGGTAATGCTCAGCCTCTAAGTCATATCAATTAAATCAGAATGAACATTGGAGAAATTTTATGGGCTTATATACCGAAATTATTAGTGACAATTATTATTGAGACAGATCAGCATTAAATAGGCTGATTTACTTTGAGAAATATTTAAAAACAAGGTAAATATTTTAGCTGTAGCAATGTCCAGACTGAGAAGCAAGATATTTGAAGAGGAAGTCATTTTTCTTTTATACCGCATGTTTGATAGATCTGATGTTATCAGGATCTGCTGAGTTAGCTAAAAATATAAACTAAAATATGCCCTTTATTATGAATTACAATTAAACATGCGTATGAGCACAAATTAAATGCTTAAGATTTAAAATTAAGCGTTAAGCAGGACATGATTTCAGCTTTTACAATGAAGAGAGAATGTATACAGGAAATGAACATTGCAGAATTTAACAAGATTAAGCTAAGTCTAAAAAAATGATTAAGTAATTAAAAAGAAATAATTCACCAATTATTCAGCGGAAATAAAATAGAAAGCAAATCAAAAATGGAGTATGTCCATTCCAGTTCTTTGCCAGGGCCATTGGCATACTGGATATTTATGCATGGGAGCTATGGATGGTAAGTTGCCTTTATGTTTTAAACAAGACGGGCAGTCAGCGATGTATTCATGTACCTTTTTATTCCTCTAAAACACTCTTGATGGTGCAATCCAGCCCAATGTGGCCATACAAAGGTGAGTCGTGACAAAGTCTGATGGCTATTTCCACGAGGTTGTTTCCATCTTCGTTCCTAAAATGTACGAACCCATCTTTTAGGTTGTATTGTTCTTTTACCTTTGATGGTTCCTTTTGTTCCAGGTGAGCAAAAGTAACAATACATGATATGTCATACCTCCCCTTCCTAGTCTTTTAGCATCCTTCAGTTCCTGCAGTGATGACTCTTGCTTTGATGCACTGCACGAATCCACTCTGGCATGGACTGGACCAAACAGTGGATAGTTGAACCATATTGTAAGGCATGCCAAGTTGTCTGAGAGTTTAATTCCAGTTTATTCCAGTTACATCGCTACATTTTTTGTATCGCCTAACCCACTCTCTCTCAGATTCTCAATTGAGCTAAAATCTGGTGAGTTTCCAAGCCACCACACTAGAGGAGTGATGTTATGATCATCCAACTACTACTTCACTGCGTTTGCTCAGTGACAAAGTGTATCATCATCATCCTGAAAGAAGAAATCACCTTCTGGAGAATAGAGTTGTGATGTCGGCAGCAGGTGGTCTCTCAAGGTTTGGAGGTACCATCTGAAGTACCATGGCTGTCCCTTTGGGTAAAATATGTTGGAATCCTGTTCCTCGACCGGAAAAGCACTCCTTGATGGTAACAGTCTCTGGATGCTACTTCATGAGTAGCGTACACTCTGGGTTAAAACACTTGCCTCTTCTTTGGCTGACATGGATTCCTCCTTTGTTGTCAAAATGGTTCAAAGGGGATTTGTTACACCAGTCACTCAGTCCAGTTCCTATATTTATTAAAAAATTTGGGATGGTCCTGGATGATGTTCTGACCAAGAAGAGGCTTCTTCGCAGTCCTGTGTGGTGACAAACCATTCTCCACTAACTGCTTTCTGATTGTGCATGATGATGCGTGCACTTGTGCTTCCTGACAGTCCCTCTACAAATGCACACTGCTGGTCATCTTTTCATGCTGAGTGAATTGATTCAAAAAGCAATCCTACCATTCTGAGCAGACCCTTGACTCGACTGACTGTGCTCTTGTTTTGTAACTATAGATATCTCTTCTGCCACATTTTAATGTGGCACTAATGTGACAGCTGTTCAGAGCTTCCTGATGAAAGGCAATGATAGCTGGCCGAGTTTCTGGCGATGTCTAGGGGCCCCATTCTGATCACGTCTGAAGAAAAGGATTAATTCATCAGTTTATTTTGTTAAACTATCCTGCGAGACTTAAGTCAAGACAAAAATCTGGGATTTACATTAATTTCATTAGGTATCAACCAGTTATTAGAAATAGTTTTGTGCATCATAGATTATCAAAAGTGGAGTAGGAGACGCGACTTACCAGAGGAGAACCTGAAAATATGTTGAAACAGTCTTCTTGTGCAGTTCTCATGCAGTTCAGACACATTGTGATCACTCTCGCAAACCTAATCTACAAATACAGCCTCTACCTAACCTAATGCTTCATTTGGAGTACAGTGGGGTTCTGAAGTTTGAGAGACTCAAACTTCATGATTCCGCATAGTCATGATCACCCTTTTTTATACCAAAAATTTCAAAGTTCGTGATTTTTGACCAAAAATCTGCATATTCATGATTTTGATTTTCTGTATTATTATGCTGTGACAAACATTGCTGCAGCTTGGGAGAAAGTTAGTGAAAAGTCACTGTGGGCAGCATGGAATAACCTATGGCCAAATCGTCCAGTTCCATATTTTGAAGGCTTTCCTAACGCTCTCTCTCCAGAGAAATTAAATGCAGAAATTGTAGAAGTTGGAGGTAACCTTGGCTTCGAACTTTCCTCTGACATGATAGATGACCTTTTAGAATCACACAGTGAAGTTATGACTGAAGATGACATTTTAAACTTTGATGAGGAAGCCATTTCAGAAGATTCAGACCCGAACCAAACAACTGAAGATAAGCCAAAAGATCTTACCAGGAATGATCTTAAACAATTGTTTTATTACATAGACCTCATTAAGAAGATCACTGATAAAGATCCACTGCAAGACAGAGCTTTTAAAGTTTACAATGGAATCCTATCAAGCGCTCTTCCCTATGAGATGAAAATGAAAACTCGAATGTGTGGCAAAGCAAACCACAATAGACAAGTTCTTTAAACCAACCAGCCGATCACCATCCACCTCTACAGAGTCATCATCCAAAGCCTCAACTTCTCAGTAACCCACTTCAACCATTAACTACTGTATTACTGTAACTTCAAAATTAATACATGGTGAGTTTTTATTCTTTTATTTTTTATTCTCTGTTAGTTTAGTAGTACTGTACATAATTGTAATATTTTTGTTTTTTCTTAGATTGGTATCAATTTTTCTAAGCTCTGGAACGCATTAGCAAAAATTAATGAAAAATGGATTCCGATGTTCGTGATTTCGAAGTTCAAGATGATTTTGGCAGTCCCAATTAATCACGAACTTCGGAACTCCACTGTATAACAAATCGAAAAATTGAGGCAAATCATAGGTGTTTAAAGTCTTCTGGCCATAGCTATATACACTAGGGTTATGACTTTTTAATTTTTTGTCATAAATATTGTTTCCTGTATCATCAATCGATGAACTTTTGCTTGAAAACAATAAAAAAGGGCCTAATTCCTCAGCATTAAAAAAAAATGTCACCCCGAAAGCAATATAGTATATTAGTATTATTAGTATATTAGTATTTTAAGCAATAAGTAAAACAATAATAGAGTAAATGTATAATATTGTATTTGTATAATTAATAGTATTGTATAGGTATAATGTTGTATAATATAATATATGTTTATGTATAATAATTGTGAAATAAACATGCAAATTTCTATTTATTATTTTATTAATTTTTTATTTTTTATTTTGGGGTGAAGTTTTTTCAAAATATATTGAAAAAAACTGTTATTTTCATTGTTAGGGGGCAAAAGTTCATCGATTTATGATACAGGAACATGATGTTATAAAAATGTCATAACCCTAATATACACATATATGGAATATGGTGGAATATGGTGGAATATGGTGGAATATGTTGACAATATGTTGACAATATGTTGACAATAAAAAAAAATTAACTTACCTAACCTATTTAAATACGAAAAGGCCATGAAGACAGGTTCACATGAAATGCACAAATACATTACAGTAAAGGTTCTAGAATACACAGTGAGCAATTTGATCTCTAAACTTGCACTTAAAGTATTGCAAATATCAACTGTCTGGAACAAGTTTTCCTACATTGCAGGAAAGCGTATCTTCAATAATAAAAAACTTTTCACACTGACTGCAAATTAGAAAAGCTTTTCAAATATGCAATAATTAGAATGGTACCTTTCCAATTTAAGGTATTTTTCATGACAACAATGAAAAGTTCTTAAGACGGTTTACTGCAAATGATAATATAATATATAATAAATTAATAAACCCTAACCTACCCTAATGGTCAGTTATGTCAGTGCTGTCCAACTTCTATAAAGCATTGCCAAGATGTTGCCTATAATCATACACTGTTGGTTAATACGACTTAGGAACCCGCTGAATGTTGTTCTCCCTACTAGAAATGACAAAATAGGGAAGAAAATTCAGAAATGAAATTTGGCAAAAGTCCATTCCGCAGGCTGCATGCAGCCCGCAAGTTGGACAGCGCTGAGTTATGTTATGGTTGACATTAAAACCAACTGTGGCCCACCTACAGTCTTTGGTAAACCCAACAGTTCAATGAGTGGGATAAGAAAAGAGCTTCAAAGAGGGGGAAAAAATTTAAAAATTTATGATGCGACTCTGTTTAGGTTTTTTAAGCATTTTTTTTAAACATCAACCCCTCAGAAACTATTTTTTAAATGTTGGTGAAAAGTAATTTTATTTATTTAAAATATAAACCTGAAAGTGATTAAACAATAAAAAAAACACCTCTTGCCATAGCTTAGGATCATTAAATCTTGCTGTTGAATGTTAAGTAATTTATTATGGTCAATTTTTAATATACGAAAAGCGGTCAGAAAATAAGTTTACATGGCGTATAATTTCGTAACTAAAGGACCTACATTGATTATTTATGTTTGTATCAGGTGAATTCATTAATCATTGTTGGCAACATTGGACCTCGATTCGGCTGCCATCTACTGTACACTGGTTATATGAGTCAGTTGAACATGCCGGCTCGACTGGAACAGTGCCCTGCCCTACGGAGCAGTCCAGGACATTTACATTTAATGGCCGCTCATAAACGTTCCAGTGTTGAACAATATGCAGTTGCATTGATTGTTCTGCCCTTTTGCATGAAGTCTGCGAGCAAAATGCCTTTGTGGTCCCAAAACACGGTAACCATCACTTTGCCAGCAGACCTCACAATCTTGAACTTCTTTGGTCGCAGGAACTCAGGGTGCTTCCATTCCATGCTAGCATGTTTTCTTTCCAGAGTACAGTGATGAACCCATGTCTCCTCTCCTGTGACAATGCGCTCGAGAAATTCTTGACCACTGACAGACTCGGAATATCGTTGCAGAAATGACAGGGCACTGTTCCAGTCGAGCCACCATGTTCAACTGACTCATATAACCAATGTACGGTGTAGAGGTTCTTTTGGTTTGCGTTTAGCAAGCCCTTGTCGCATCAAATCCAGTTGGTTGGCATGCTTTTCTCATGGCACTTTTCTTTTATCCCTTTTTTTTTTTCATTTATTGAACAGATGAGATAAGTAACTTTAAAAGGGGCAGAACACTTGTTCCCCTTGATCCCTATCAGGGGTGATTGTTGAGGCATGTTCAAATGGGCAAGACAGGTGGGTCATAATCGGGCATTGCCTGACGCATTGTTTTTGAAGAATAAAAAAAAAAAATTAAATGTAAGGAGGGATTAATGTAAGTATTTATTATTTGTTTTTAGGTTATATGTAGCAGAATTTTAGTTGGAAGCAAGATTTGAAGCAGCAGAATGCTGAATGGAGGTGGAGAGTTAGTTCAGTGGCGGATTTAGGGGGGGGCCGAGTAGGCCATGGCCTACGGCCGCGCCGTGAGGGCCCGCGCCCTCACATATAATTATAATGTTGGATTCCACTATAAATAATACATTGATTAATGATTAGTGATAATTATGGTATCACTCTCTTTGCTGGTGGGAGTTTAGTTCTATTCAGGCCGCTGTGGAGTGCACATGTGAGTGTGTTTAGTGGTAAGTAATGGTAAAAGTCGTATCTCGAAAAAGTCGCCAGTCAATAAATGGGGATGGGGGAGTTTTAGTCAGCTTTATAATAACATAAATAAGTTGAAAAATGTTAAATTAATGTAATTAATTTTTTAATATAAAACATACTTAGGCTAGGTTAGGTCAGTTTAGCTTAGATTTCTAATAAATACATTTTATACATATTTAAGGAAAAAGTCGCCACTGGTGGGGGGTGGCGACTTTTCCCATAAAGCGACTTTTTCACCCGAACAACTGTTTAGTGTCTGTATTTAATTAATTAATTAAACTGTATTAATTAATACTAAACCGAGGGTCAAGTGTAAATAGTTTGTTTTTTATGTTTTTATGTTTCAGGATAAGGCAGTGAGGCTGCACTGAGGCACAATGGAGAAATCAACAAGTTGTGATTGTGATCAAGGGAGGAAGTATAAAGCTGGCTCTGTTAAACGACAAGAAAAGGCAGACATAAACCAAAGAGTAAAAAAACTACCAAAAATAACTCAATGGTTGACATATCCAACAGTATCTGAATCTGCAAAATCACAAACTCAAACTGAATCCGGTCAAACTGAATCTGAATCAGTAGAGACACCAATTACGCCTGAAACAACTGGAGAATCCACAACTAGTACTGAACCTAGTGTAGTTAGCGCAATTGAACCTGAACACAGTGACAGTGAGGAGACACAAGAGGAAGTGAAAGTTATGAATACCGGTACTGAACAAGGATTTGAAACGGATCTTGGATTATGGCCTAAAATAATTACTGAAAATGTGTGTGACTATTGGTTGAAAAAGGGAAGCGCAGAATGTCGACACTATGATGGTGACTTCAAAGAGTCAGCTGTGAAAGAGCTAAACAGAACCCGTCATTGTACAGAGACATTATTCACTCGAACTCATTCATTATCTGGCCAAGAAATTAATCTTAAATGGCTCTGTTACTCTAAAACAACTGGTAAAGTGTATTGTTTTGCTTGCAAGCTTATGTCAAAGGTGGAAAGCTCATTCACAACTGGCTTCAATGGTTGGAAGAACGCTAGGTATGTCATAGAATCTCTCAGTAGGTCAGATCAGCACAGGAAAAGTATGGTCGAAATGATATATCGAAAGACTGCGGGTGCCCGTATTGACTCTAATCTAGTACAACAATATGAAAGTGAATGCGAGTACTGGCAAGCAGTATTGAGGTGGTGTAGATGTTTTAAAGCTACTTTGCGAACGCGGGCTAGCCATTCGAGGTAAAGATGAAGTAATTGGATCAGTACACAATGGAAACTATCTTGGGATTCTAGAGCTGCTGAGCACATACGACAGTTTCTTGGCAGCACATATCAAGAAACACGCAAACAAAGGTAGTGGTCATACTTCCTACTTGTCCCATGTCATTTCTGAGGAAGTCATTGGAATAATGGCAGAAAAGGTTATGTCCTCAATAACAGATGAAGTAAAACAGCAAAGTACTTCTCAATTTCTGTTGACTCCACACCTGATATTTCACACATGGATCAACTTACTTTTACAATCCGCTATGTACTGCCTACTACAGGTCCAGTTGAAAGGTTTTTGCAGTTTATTCCCATGCTAAGCCACACTGGCAGAGATATTGCTACAACTGTTCTTGATTTTCTTAAAGAAAAGAACATTCCAGTTATCGACTGCCGAGGACAGTCCTATGACAATGCCAGCAACATGTCTGGTAAATATCTGGGGACCCAACAGATAATCAAGAATGAGTGTAGTGAAGCTGAGTACATACCATGTATGGCTCATTCCTTAAACTTGGTGGCTAAGTGTGCTGCAGAAAGCTGTCCTGCTGCAGTGTCATTGTTTACTCTGGTACAAAATATGTACTCCTTTCTTGTTGCATCTACTTATCGTTGGAGGAGACACCGTGAGGTACTAGAGACTAATAAAGATAGAAAGTTGAAAGTTGATAAAATACTTTCAGACACTCGTTGGTCAGCACGAGCAGATGCTGTAGCTGCTCTCAGTAGAGTACACAAAGAAAACATCATTGTTCTGGAAGAGTTATTCTCAGATCAGAATCAGCCAGCTGAAACAAGAGCTGAAGTAAGTGGTCTTCTCAAAGGTTTGAAAAAACTTGAAACAGTGATTCTTCTTGAAGTTTGGGATACAGTATTGGAAAGGTTTCAGAGTAGCAGTATCCAGCTGCAAAAATCTGGGCTCTCCCTCAACACAGCTGTCACACTGCTAGAGTCTCTTTTACAATTTGCTAAAGACCTGAGATCCCAGTTCGATGACTTTGAAGCAAAAGCTATGGCTAAGTGTGATCCCTGTGATGTGACGAGTAATGATGCATACTACGCCGACACGCAGCGTATTAGGAAGCGCAAGCGTCACCACGATGAACTAGACTCCACGGAGGATGTTATGCTGACAGGAGAGACAAGTTTAGAGTGACTGCATTCTTGCCCATCATTGACAAGCTCTGTGCTGCCCTACAACAACGCATTGCTGCTTACAGCGACCTTCGAGAGAAATTTGGGTTTTTATCAGAAATCTCAAACAAAACGAACACTGAGCTTAAAGCATCTGCTGAAAAGCTTGTGTCTTCATATCCTAAGGACTTGGAGGCTGGATTGGAGTCGGAGCTTTTGCAGTTTGCACACCTTATGAAATCCATTCCAAGAGATTCACCTGAAAGTGCTCCTTCATCAGGTGGTGCAAAGGCTGCAAAAAGTCCTGAACTAGAAATGTATGAGATAATTCACAGACATGACATGGTAGAAACATTTGCTAATGTTGAAATTGTATTACGACTATCTCTGCATGTTTGTCACAAACTGCACTGGGAGCGATCATTCTCCAAGATGAAACTAGTCAAGAATTATCTAAGAAACACCATGGGGCAGGACCGTTTGTCTTCACTCACCCTGTTGAGCATTGAGCATGAGAAATTAAGGGTGCTTGATTTTACTGATGTCATCAAACAGTTTGCAAGTAAGAAGGCTAGAAAAAAATCTTTTTTGACTGAGAAATAGTTAAGTGTACCGTACAAATTGCCTGCAATAAACAAAACCCACTCATTGCATCATTTGCATGTCAGTCAAGTGGTATTCTCTTTAGTTAATGGTGTATTATTATAGTTATTTTTTGTTAATGGTGTATTATTATAGTTATTTTTTATTGTTAAGCTTCAAAAAAACAAATGTGTAATGTTCAACTATGAAATGGTCATTTGGCTAATTAATTATCAATAAATTGAATATTGTTTAAAAAGTAAATTTATTTTAACGCTTCGCTCACCCATTGATTTGAGGGCCCCGTAAGGTCACCACTGGGGGATGGGGGTGTAAATCTTCATTTCAGTTAATTAAGCTAGCTTTGCGTAGTTTGGGGCCCCGCACTCCAACCGGCCTAGGGCCCCGCGCACCTTAAATCCGCCACTGAGTTAGTTAGGCTGGATTAAGGTCCTGGCTAGCAGGATCCCTGGCCCTTAAAGGACCATTATGGTAGAAAGTACCAGTATGGGGGAAGCCATTCCCCAATGTTGTAAGACTAGCTAGGAAGTATATTTTAAAATTTATATAACTTAATCCATCTGACTTAATCAATCTATATAACTCAGTTTTGCCCTTGTTATTCTATAAACTTCCTTTTATGCTTGTCATCATCATCTATCAAATGTTACTTTGGAAAATAAAATTTACAAATTGATTTCCTATTAATTTGTAAATTAAATTTAAAAACCAAATTAAGATAATTAATTTCTTAAATTAATCAAAATTTTAAGATGTAATACTTTGTATGATTAGTAAGGTATATAAAATTAACTTAAAATGGGTAAGATTGAAACCTAAATAGATGACATGAAAATTTGGATGATGAAAGGTATTGTGTGTGTGTATGAGAATTGTAATAAGTGAGCATGGAAGGAGGATGTATGATAATGTATATACTGTAAAATTATTGGGGTAAAATAAACCAGGTTTTAGGAAACCCATTTGTTTTGTTATCCTGTGTATGATCTCCGATACTGGGGTCCTGGGGAGAAGTTCACAGTTGTCAGTACATAGATCCGAACCAGCATGACTTCCGTTTCACCTCATGATCAAAGGGAAGGAATTAATGTGTTCAGGCCTCATTGGAAACAAAGTATATTAAATTTATAAGAGTGAAGCACAACTTACCTTCGGCAAATAAGCAGAGAGGAGAGGAAGAACTTAGGAAAGGGTTAATCTGTTTTAGTTGGTCTACCGCGACAGCGGTAGATGGCAGCCGAATCGACATGCAGTTTTGCCAACAATGATTAACAAATTCACATGATACAAACATAGTCAATGTAGGTCCTTTAGTTACGAAATTATATGCTGTGTAAACTTATTTTCTGACCATCCCTCGTACATTATCAAAACCTAAAATTAATTTAAAATGAGATTTAATTAAATACCTAATAAAATACAAACCTCAACAGGATAAAAAAAATTTTAGAAAACCTTCCTTGGCCATATGCTACCACCATATTAACTCCACTTGATGATTAAGAGTAATTTATTAGTTTAATTTAGGACGTTAATCACGTATGAATAAATAAATGATTTTAATGTAGCCTATAGTGGCATAGTTGGAATTTTGAATATGGCATACTTTTGTGTCCCTCATTGCTTCTATTAAAATTGCGGAAGAGAGTTGAAAATATTAGGTAACCTCTGGAGTCAAGGGATGGGGGGGGGAGGGGGGGTCACCAACAGGTGAACCACAGTCTGGATTTGAACCATTAGAAATAAACCCATCCACTGATTAGAGGATTTACTTTAAAATACAAAGTTTGGCATTTGGAAAGAATCAACTTTTCTATCCTTTTTTGGTAAAGTTTAAATTTAGGTTTTGATTCAAGATTATTAAAAACAGTTATTTTCAGTTGATTTTGATAAGATAATATCGATTACATTGTAAAAACACCAAGGAAAAAATTAAAAAGTGGGTAGCAGACCTTGGAAGAGTTACAGAAACATGTATGCAGACCACGAGAAAAGTAATTGGTGACCCTTCTCTAGGGCCTAGGCCTAACATTAATTAATATAAAATCTTTTAATTTTTACACACATGCTCTTTTATAACATTTAGCGAGTCCTGTATTGGCTATATACTAACCTAATTTTTTAAATACAAAAAGCTGAAAATAGTTAAACCTCTGCTGTATAGCCTGGAAGTCTAAGTTAAAAAACTATCTGTTCTATATATTTAAAATTAAAACTATACATATAGAATATTTTCTTTTTTACAACATATAACAATTTGTTGAAGCTATATATTTTGTGTAAATTGTTTTTATATAAAACAAAACAGCGAACAAAAAAGTTTATTTTTGCAACACTATACAGGGTGTCCCATAAGTCTGGCATCATAGGAAAAATAATAAAAAAAGGCAAAACAAAAGCTTTTATTTACAGAACGTGCTCAATATGTCCACCATTGTTTTCAATACACAAATTCAGACATGATACCAGTCAGCAAGCACACGGTGAATGATGTCAGGGGTAATGGTGTACATGCCCAAATAATGCGCTGCTGCAAATGTTCAACACTCCTAATTTTCTCTGCGTATACCAGCGCTTTCAAGTGGCCCCAGAGATAAAAATCTAGTGGCATGAGATCCGGGCTTCTAGCTGGCCATTCCACAGGTCCTCAATGTCCTATCCAATGACCAGGGAATTGTTGGTACAGGTATTCCCTTACTTGGGTGCTCTAATGTGCAGGAGTGCCATCTTGCTGGAACCATGTTGGGAAATTTCCTTCTTCATTCAAGACTGGGAAATGCTTCTTCCTTGAGCATACGTTGGTAGGTGCCTCCAGTGACATGTTCATCGAAAAAGAGGGGGCCTATGATGCAATCCTTCCAAATGCCATACCATACCATCACCCAAGATGCACCTTGTTCCTTTGAAGAGGTATACCAGTGAGGGTTGTTTTGAGACCAGTAGCGGGTGTTCTGTCGATTTACCTCACCATTTCCATAAAAAACAGCCTCATCACTGAACAGAATGGTAGATGGGAAATTGGCATCCTGAGCATAATTATGGTTTGTAGAAAGAGAAAAATATGAATTTCTCCTATGATGCCAGACTTATGGGACACCCTGTATATATGGTATGGTAATAATTGGATGGATGGGACTATGTATGGTGTCTATACGCAACGTAATCTATCAGGAGGTGCCACAATAATGCATTTTTGCAATGATAACATTGCTACCTTTAACTATATGAATTTACATTATAGATTTTTGTAATATATTACAATAAATAGCCAACACTGCAATATACAAAATTATGTCCATGTTTTATGCAAAGGGACTAAAAATGACGAAATACGTAAAAATAAATTTAACAAATAGCACATTTTGTACAGGGGTCAGCTGTCTTTTACAATAAAGTACTCATGTTAATTGGAGAACTGTCGACTGTGAAATGGTTTTTAAGAAACTTGCTTTTCACGCATTGTTATTAATTAATTTAGTTCGTTAAGAGCAAGGTAGACATGGCATCCTTGGCAAAGTTCAAGAAACCTATCTATATTTCTAAGTTTTAATATTGAAATGCAATCAAAATGTCTTTAATTGTATGTATGTAAAATGTAGTTCGTTAACTCTACTGAAAATTTTTAAAAGATCAATAAAACAAATTTTATCTTTTACAGCTCTTGTGGTTCAGTGGTTTGTAATTAGAACTCAGCTCTTGTCTACAGTAGCAGATTATAATGGGGGCAAAAGGGGCATTTTCCCCCAGCCCCAGATGCTGACTGGCCCAAGAAACTATGTAAACACTATAATCTACCATTGAAATAATTGGTTGACCATGAGAAGAAAAAAAAATTCTAGATTCAGCTTCTACAAAACCTAGTTTAGTATCCCATTTATGTGAACAAAGTATACATTTTCTGTAATCACATCTTTGTTTTATTTCATTTTCTGTTGATCAATCCCAGTCAGCTGATCACATCACTCATGTATGATGTACCAGGTAAAGAATTGTGGGTGCTCCTTTACTATGCGGTCTACAGACAAATTCACACTTTAGTATGCGGTCTACACCAATTTGTTTTTTAAGTGTAGTTAAAGAAGGTTGAAATGACAATCTTACTTAAAAAAATTTATTGAAAAGTTAAAAACACAAAAAGTTTAAATGTAAGTATACCTTCTTAGCTTGTTTACTAATTGCTTGTTTACATCCCAATGTCAGTCGCCCTTGACGATTGGTTAGGTTTAGTCATTATATTTTGTTAGTTTTAACGAAAATATCTTGACTAAACCTAACCAATCATAGGTAGACTGCTGTAGACTGCACTTTGAAAAAAGTAGAGCGCGGCAGAATTTGTAGACTGCATACTAAAGGAGCGTAGAGCGCGGCAGAATTTGTAGACCGCATACTAAAGGAGCACCGAATTGTGTTTTTCTAGTGTTTTTCTATTGCCCCCAGCCTGAAAATATTCATTGCCCCCGGCCCTAACAATGCTTAATCCAGCCCTGCTTGTCTAGGATTCAGTTATTAAGCCAGACACCAATAACTGTGTGGAGGAATCTACAGAGGTTTCAGATGTCAACTTTTTCTTAAACTTAAAAAGATAAATGTCTATCCATTATCTATCTATGCACTTATTACACTAGGCAACAAAGATTTTGTTACAGAAGACCAAATAGGTGCTCCTAGCTAATTTCGGTATGCTGATTTCAAATCTAGAATTAGATTTTTTCTATCACGTCTAGATTTGTGTAAAATGCAAATCACTTTTAGTAAAATTTTCTACCACGTCCAGATTTTGGTTTTAATCGGCTTAATGCCAGTAATATGAAACTTGCTTTTCAAGGTTAAAGCAATTTTTTTACCAACTATATACAAATTCGAACAATTTTGATAAATAAAATTTATCCCGAGTGTGGCAACACTGAGTCAAGAGCATAGTAACGGGCAACGGCCCAACGGTCAGTCGCTACGTGACAGTCAAGCAGAACGGTTGTTGAAGCTCCTGCTGATGAGCAAGTGACAGGTTGTGGTGACTTGTGTGTTTTTATAGCATTTGTTTTGTACTACGGTGTGTATTTCTTTTTATTTTGCACATCGTAATAATACTTTCTACGTTTTTTCAGATATTGTATGGTAATTCAAAATGGCATCAAATAGACGTGCTTGTGTAAATCACCCAGACAACTTCTGCTTTGTCTGTGGACAATATACACCTAAGCCACAACGTAGAAACATAACAACAAAGATTAAACTTGCCTGCAAGTGTTATTTTGACTGTAAGTTAGGAGACCAACAGAGGGACTGGGCACCACATATTTGCTGTGCACAGTGCAATGCAATGTTAATAGCTTGGATGAATGGTAAAAGAAAAGCTATGCCGTTCTCAGTCCCCATGGTTTGGCGTGAGCCGAAAAAATCACTTCAATGATTGTTATTTTGTTTGACAAAGATTGCTGGTTTCACAAAGAAAAACAAATCAAAGATCACGTACCCAAACTGCGAATCAGCAATGAAACCAGTACCACATGATGAAACAAATCCACCACCAGTTCCACCAGCAACGATAACAGACAGCAGTTCATCTGAAGATTCTGCTAGTGATATAGAAACAGGGAAAGATGGCATATATGTTCCAGATGCAAATATTTCCCCACATTTGTTAAGTCAAGCAGAGTTAAATGACTTAGTGCGCGATTTGGAATTACCAAAAGAAAAGGCAGAGTTGCTTGGTTCAAGACTTCAAGAATTTAATCTTCTCCAACCAAACACCAAAGTTTCCCATTTCCGCCATCGCCATTTGCAGTTTTCATCATTTTACTTACAGGACGAAAACGTTTGTTTCTGCCACGATATCAGTGGTCTGATGCAAGGGATTGGCTGTCGCTATGATCCAAAAGAATGGAGACTGTTCATTGACTCTAGTAAAGCTAGCCTTAAAGCTGTATTACTGCACAACGGCAATGAAAAACCTTCAATACCTGTAGCACATGCCACTGGCCTTAATGAGACTTATGAATCGATGAAACTGCTGCTAAGACTCGTCAAATATAAGGACCACACATGGAATATTTGTGGCGACCTTAAAGTTGTATCATTACTTCTTGGGTTACAGTTGGGCCACACAAAGCATATGTGCTTTTTGTGTCTATGGAACAGCAGAGATGACAAGAACCACTACAAAAAACATGATTGGCCATCTAGAACTGAACATCATGTTGGTAAATACAATGTGAAACACCAGCACTTATTGACCCTCAGAAAGTACATCTTCCACCATTCACATTAAACTTGGCCTTATGAAAAATTTCGTGAAGGGTATGGATCATCAAGGTAGTGGTTTCCAATATTTAAAGGATAAATTCAAAGGAATATTGACAGATGCTAAGCTAGAAGCTGGAGTTTTCACTGGACCACAGATCCGCAGTGTCATCCACGGACTCATCGTTTCCATCTAACCTAAATGAGAATGAACTAGGAGCGTGGACATCTTTCGTTGAAGTTGTCAAAAATTTCTTGGAAACCACAAAGCTGAAAACCACCGTAAACTCGTAGTAAACATGCTTAAATCTTATGAAATAATGGGATGCAGAATGTCTTTGAAAATTCATTTTTTACATTCTCATCTTGACTTCTTCCCGGCCAACCTTGGGGCTGTAAGTGACGAGCATGGTGAGCGTTTCCACCAACAGATCTCAGTTATGGAAAACAGATACCAAGGTAATTTCAACCCAAATATGATGGGAGATTATTGTTGGTTCTGCAGAAGGAGAGCTCATCATCCTACAAGCGACAAAGGAAGAGGACACACCAAAGTTTCACTTAAGAACAGGAATTTGCCTTCAGTAGTAACAACAAAATACTAACGCGCTTTGGGTGGATGGTTGGGCGCAGGGGTGGTAACTCCGCCAGCGGAATTCCGCTGTCTGTCTTAAGCCAGAATAAAGGAGGAAAGACATCCCTGTTCACTAATTATTTAAGTAGCTTAACATAAAACGTGGCACGGAAAAGTAGCTTAGACGGCTTTCGTAATAGAAGCGGGTGAGAAAAAAAAATGAAAAATAGGGGTTTTCGGTTACACAAAATCTGGACGTGATAGAGAAATTTGATATCAGATCTGAAATCAGCATCAGCGCTTTAGTAGGAATCAGTAGTTCACGTGTCTGTAACAAAAAAAAAGTTGAAATTTGTTGCCTAGTGTTATCTATCTGCATATTTATTATTGGTAAAATTCCAGAATCTAGGCACAGTTCGGAGACAGTCCATAACACTGTTCAACAAATTTTAACTTTTCCTTTTTTCTCAAATGAAATCTGGTGATTCCTACAGATTTTTGCACACTGATTACGAAAATGACAACAAAATTTTGCTATCAAGTCAGGTTTTTAGAAAATTCCTTTTTATATTCAAATATAACAGAATAACCTATACACAAGGACAATACTGAAATGCTTATTTTTTACTTAAAATATTTTTCTTGATTTTTGCTTGTAAGTGACATCTGAGGCTTCCCTTATTAGCATCCAGCAGTAATCAACCAGCACATTTGGACTCCACTTGCCCTGGTATTATTTCTCAATCACAGAAATGTCCTGATGGACCAACGAAAATTCCCCCCCTTATTTTGGCATCACTAATCAGATGAGATTTTTGTTTCAAGTACTGGAATCCATCTCCTGTTCTGTCCATTGCCTTAACAAAATTTTTCATCAATCCTAGTTTGATGTGTAAAGGTGGCAAGTAAACTTTTTCAGAATCCACCAATTTATGGCATGCAACATTTTTTTGTCCAGGAGTGAAAGATTGATGAGGTGGCCAAACTTTCTCAACAGTATAATGAAAATTCTTTGCTCTGCTGTCCCATTGACAAAGAAAACAACAATATTTGTATATCCAAGCTGTAAAACAAGAAGCAGCCCACTAACTTTAAGATCACCACAGATATGCCAGTTGCATCTTTTCTAATTTATTTTATTCACGAGAAATTCCATATTTTCATACGACTTTCATATGAACAGCATGTCCAATAGGAACTGAAAGATAGATATTTCCAGTATGCAACAGGACAGCCTTCAAACTAAGTTTTGACGAATCGATGAAAAATCGCCATTATGTTCATGTCCTAGGGCCATTATCAAACTATCAATGTCATTACAAAAAAAAAGATCACCAGTCATAGAAAAGAATTTTACTATATTTTTTTTGCTGTTTGCGAAAAATGGATATGCTAGGATCGTCTGCAAGTAAGTTTCATCCCTGTAATGTGGACTCTAAAAGTTGATTGATTTTTCGATAAATTCAAATCTCGAACCAGATCATTAAGCTCATGTTAAGTTATCAAGTGAGGCTCTTTTTCCTGAGTTTGTCAATATTCTTCATCCTTATTTGACAATTCCATAGGCTCATATTCAGCAGGTTCATCATCATCTAAGCAACACAATCCAGGGAACTTTGGGACTTGTAGAGTTTCATAATGTACTACTGGTCGCATTGCAGAAGGCAGATTTGAGTGTTCAATTTTCCTCTTATTTTTCGAGGAAAAACCACTGACCTCAGTTAAACAAAAATAACACTCTTTGAACTCCGATTTTGTAGCTGAAGTAAATTAAGGGAGTAATGTTTCTTTTATGGTCTTGTATCACGTAGGGTAATCACCACACACATAACAAACTGTTAGGATTGTTCACACATTTACGCAACACTTCAAATTATCCTTTTTTCCTTCAAGGCACTATTTTGTGTAACACGTGCACAATTAAATGATTAAGTAAACAGAAAAAACTATAAAAATCACACTTCACTGCACATGAACAGACCCACACCATGAAGCAACTTGCAGCAGACTGAATGATTCATAACTGCAAGTAGCCCTCAATGACAGATAACACAGAAGGAAAATAGATGTTACGACAGGTTTGAACGTGTCAGAAGCAGAAATTACATCATCCTACATCAGTTAAAATACTTTCTGCTGGGATATTTTCAGCTTTGGGATGCACTTTTAATAATTTGTTAAATTTATCATCTGTATACAAATTTGGTCAAGAATTGAGCCCCAAATTTCTCGAAAACCTGACATGATAGCAAAATTTCTTATCATTTTCGTAGAGATGAAAAATGCAAAGGAAACAACTATCATCATCTGGGGAACAGTGTAATTAATAACCTAACCTAAAAATGTATTACTGAGTTATTACAAACTCCGTTCCTGAACCACGTCCATATTCTGGAAGGTCACCCTATTACACTAGGCAACAAAGATTTTGTTACAGAAGACCAAATAGGTGCTCCTAGCTAATTTCGGTATGCTGATTTCAAATCTATAATTAGATTTTTTCTATCACGTCTAGATTCTGTGTAAAATGCAAATCACTTTTAGTAAAATTTTCTACCACGTCCAGATTTTGGTTTTAATCGGCTTAATGCCAGTAATATGAAACTTGCTTTTCAAGGTTAAAGCAATTTTTTTTGCCAACTATATACAAATTTGAACAATTTTGATAAATAAAATTTATCCCGAGTTGGCAACACTGAGTCAAGAGCATAGTAACGGGCAACGGCCCAACGGTCAGTCGCTACATGACAGTCAAGCAGAACGGTTGTTGAAGCTCTCTGCTGATGAGCAAGTGACAGGTTGTGGTGACTTGTGTGTTTTTATAGCATTTGTTTTGTACTACGGTGTGTATTTCTTTTTATTTTGCACATCGTAATAATTACTTTCTACGTTTTTCAGATATTATGGTAATTCAAAATGGCATCAAATAGACGTGCTTGTGTAAATCACCCAGACAACTTCTGCTTTGTCTGTGGACAATATACACCAAGCCACAACGTAGAAACATAACAACAAAGATTAAACTTGCCTACAAGTGTTATTTTGACTAAGTTAGGAGACCAACAGAGGGACTGGGCACCACATATTGCTGTGCACAGTGCAATGCAATGTTAATAACTTGGATGAATGGTAAAAGAAAAGCTATGCCGTTCTCAGTCCCATGGTTTGGCGTGAGCCGAAAAATCACTTCAATGATTGTTATTTTGTTTGACAAAGATTGCTGGTTTCACAAAGAAAAACAAATCAAAGATCACGTACCCAAACTGCGAATCAGCAATGAAACCAGTACCACATGATGAAACAAATCCACCACCAGTTCCACCAGCAACGATAACAGACAGCAGTTCATCTGAAGATTCTGCTAGTGATATAGAAACAGGGAAAGATGCATAATGTTCCAGATGCAAATATTTCCCACATTTGTTAAGTCAAGCGGAGTTAAATGACTTAGTGCGCGATTTGGAATTACAAAAAAAAGGCAGAGTTGCTTGGTTCAAGACTTCAAGAATTTAATCTTCTCCAACCAAACACCAAAGTTTCCCATTTCCGCCATTGCCATTTGCAGTTTTCATCATTTTACTTACAGGAAGAAAACGTTTGTTTCTGCCACGATATCAGTGGTCTGATGCAAGGGATTGGCTGTCGCTATGATCCAAAAGAATGGAGACTGTTCATTGACTCTAGTAAAGCTAGCCTTAAAGCTGTATTACTGCACAACGGCAATGAAAAACCTTCAATACCTGTAGCACATGCCACTGGCCTTAATGAGACTTATGAATCGATGAAACTGCTGCTAAGACTCATCAAATATAAGGACCACACATGGAATATTTGTGGCGACCTTAAAGTTTATCATTACTTCTTGGGTTACAGTTGGGCTACACAAAGCATATGTGCTTTTTGTGTCTATGGAACAGCAGAGATGACAAGAACCACTACAAAAAAACATGATTGGCCATCTAGAACTGAACATGTTGTTGGTAAATACAATGTGAAACACCCAGCACTTATTGACCCTCAGAAAGTCATCTTCCACCACTTCACATTAAACTTGGCCTTATGAAAAATTTCGTGAAGGGTATGGATCATCAAGGTAGTGGTTTCCAATATTTAAAGGATAAATTCAAAGGAATATTGACAGATGCTAAGCTAGAAGCTGGAGTTTTCACTGGACCACAGATCCGCAGTGTCATCCACGACTCATCGTTTCCATCTAACCTAAATGAGAATGAACTAGGAGCATGGACATCTTTCCTTGAAGTTGTCAAAAATTTTCTTGGAAACCACAAAGCTGAAAACCACCGTAAACTCGTAGAAAACATGCTTAAATCTTATGAAATAATGGGATGCAGAATGTCTTTGAAAATTCATTTTTTACATTCTCATCTGACTTCTTCCCGGCCAACCTTGGGGCTGTAAGTGACGAGCATGGTGAGCTCTTCCACCAACAGATCTCAGTTATGGAAAACAGATACCAAGGTAATTTCAACCCAAATATGATGGGAGATTATTGTTGGTTCCTGCAGAAGGAGAGCTCGTCATCCTACAAGCGACAAAGGAAGAGGACACACCAAAGTTTCACTTAAGAACAGGAATTTGCCTTTCAGTAGTAACAACAAATACTAACGCGCTTTGGGTGGATGGTTGGGCGCAGGGTGGTAACTCCGCCAGCGGAATTCCGCTGTCTGTCTTAAGCCAGAATAAAGGAGGAAAGACATCCCTGTTCACTAATTATTTAAGTATGCTTAACATAAAACGTGGCACGGAAAAGTAGCTTAGACGGCTTTCGTAATAGAAGCGGGTGAGAAAAAAAATGAAAAATAGGGGTTTTCGGTTACACAAAATCTGGACGTGATAGAGAAATTTTGATATCAGATCTGAAATCAGCATCACCGCTTTAGTAGGAATCAGTAGTTCACGTGTCTGTAACAAAAAAAAAGTTGAAATTTGTTGCCTAGTGTTATTGATCCAATGTCTGGTTATTTTTTATAATATAATGAATAAGTGGGTTTCTATTCTAACCTCGCAGTTGGTGCCCCTCTTGAGAAATCTGGTTCCTGCGTAAGCGGCGGATCTCCTCGCAATTAGTGTGAGGAAAAAGGATCGTCCATAAACAGAAATGTTGCTCTATAAAAACATTCAAAAATTAGTTTTTAATATTAATGTTAAACAATATTAAACATTCGACACTGAAGACTTATTTTAATCGTGCTTTTTAATAATTCACCCACTTATTAAACACAATCATCATCATCTTCTGCAGCTTAAATCCCATCTTTATATGGGGTTGCTGTTCTTGATGAGTCTCCTCCATTCTATTCTGTCATGCACCATGTCCTCATCCAAATTTTTCTCCTGATGTCTGCTGCCACGCAATCCCTCCACCTCATCTTTGGTCTACCTCTTCTTCTCCGTCCCAGCACCTCCATTTCCAGCACCCTACATCCCATGTAATCCTCCTCTCTTCTCATCATGTGCCCATTAGGGTGTGTCAATTTTAGTAAAGGCAACAATTCAAAAAACTACTAGTGACCAAATGATGCATTTTTATGTGCTAAATCAAACTATGACTTTAAAATCCTTAAAATCCAGATTTGACCACACTTGCTACTTATATTTGAAGTTGAAGTTTACGAAAAATCAGCAATTTTTGCAAGTATTTTTTTTATTGTATATAACTACATTTTACATACATTACTTACAATTAAAGACATTTTGATTGTATTTCAATATTAAAACTTAGAAATATAGATAGGTTTCTTGAACTTTGCCAAAGATACCATGTCTGCCTTGCTCTTGTTCCTGGACATGAGCTCCTTACTGGCCACCTGGCCACTGATGTACGCCTCCCTCCTCTGTTGTGAGTAAACATGTTGTGCTGCTTCAGTTGTCATCCTTACACACCTCTCTACTGACTGTGTGTGGAGGGTCATGCAGGAACTTCCATTGGTCTATCCAGAAACTCCTTGATTGCAGCAGTGGTGAGGGAGCAGGTCAGAGGAGGGTCGGTCATGCCAGAGCTCCAGTCAATAAGCTCCAAGAGTTTGGTGGCATCTGGGTTGATGTCAGGAGTCTTCCTGGGTCTGACACTGCAGTCTCCTACCTGTGTGTCCATCTCCTTCACCTTTGATTTCCAGTAATTTAGGGTGTGTCAATTTTAGAAAAGTCAACAATTCAAAAACTACATGGCTCTCACACACACAGTCAGTAGAGAGGTGTGTAAGGATGAAACTGAAGCAGCACAACATGTTTATTCACAAAAGAGGAGGGAGACGTACATCAGTGGCCAGGTGGCCATTAGGGAGCTCATGTCCAGGAACAAGAGCAGGGTAGACATGGCATCCTTGGCAAAGTTCAAGAAACCTATCTATATTTCTAAGTTTTAATATTGAAATGCAATCAAAATGTCTTTAATTGTATGTATGTAAAATGTAGTTATATATGGTATGGCATCCTTGCAAAGTTCAAGAAACCTATCTATATTTCTAAGTTTTAATATTGAAATACAATCAAAATGTCTTTAATTGTATGTAATATATGTAAAATGTAGTTATATACAATAAAAAAAATACTTGCAAAAATTGCTGATTTTTCGTAAACTTCAACTTCAAATATATAGCTAGGAGTGGTCAAATCTGGATTTTAAAGCCATATTTCGATTTAGCACATAAAAATGCATCATTTGGTCACTAGTAGTTTTTTGAATTGTTGATTTTACTAAAATTGACACACCCTAATGTCCCATACCATACCTCTACTACTTTCACCATTCCTCTAATGCAGCGGTCGGGAACCTATGGCTCGCGAGCCAGATCTGGCTCGCAGATAAATCTTAGCTGACATTTCTTAACACTGTGGTGGGATTCGGATTAACCTAACGGCACCACGAATAAGAATTTTTCTTTTGTTTAAGACTCCACGAAACCAGGCTGCTTACCTTGAAGGGTTGTTGGATCCAGGCTCGCTGCCCAGACCCCGATTCCACGACTGCTGGCTCCTGCCACCAACAGTTCTTACTTGCCAGAATAGCTTCCTTCTGTTAGTGGTTCACTATCTCCGGCATCCCCTTCCTAACAGAACTTAAAGTTCCCTTGGTCCAATAACGGTCTTCAGCCTCAGACAAATCCAGCCTGACTTTAGTTTCCTCTGTTATGTTCTTTATTTTCTCTTGTCAAATTACCCTCTTAAACTATATTTTTTATTATTTATATTTCCACACATGCGCCAATTGGTTCCCCCACTTCTCAAAACTCGAGTTTTGACACACACGCCGACACTTTTAAACCTCAGAAGCGTCTCTTTTACTAAATTTGTTTATTCTTCTTTTCATTTGTTTGTTTGTTTGTTAAATTAACAATCAGTACTTTATTATTCATTTACTAACAGGGTTTTACAAGCGACTGTCCAACTCTCACTCTTTTTCCCATACTAATTTAATAAAACTGTTTTATTCCTCATTCCTTGTTTACAAGTTTAACATTTCTTTATATAACTTATTGTTTAGTCTTTTCATTCATTAAAATATTAACATTAACATATCTTATAACATTATTTCTTTATTTATTTGTTTGCTAATATTAATACTTTAGTACTTAATGTTTATTATTTATTATCTTAATGCTTAATAGTTTACTACTATCTTTCTAATTTCTTATAACAGTTATCATTCTTATTCATTATTTGTTTGCTGGAAAGAGAGAGAGAACCATTAAAATCCTTTCTATAACAAATATTTCATTCAAAAATCAAAGAAATTTAATATATAAATAATAATAATCAAGGCCAGGGGGAAAGGGCTGAGAACTAAAAGGGGAAAGGGTTCACCCTCCACATCTTCCCCCCCCAAGCTCCTTTCCACCTGTCTTGCCATATAGCCTACACACCTACTATATTACCCTAATATGGTTCTCTCTTCCTTTCCTTACAATTTTTATACCAAATATTTATTAACAAATTATTTACATAGATACCCTCTTTTTTTTCCGAAAAATAATTTTTTCAATTTTCAAATATATATATATATATATTATATTTTTTATTTTTTTTTTTTTTTTTACAAAAAATAATTTTCAATTTTTTTTTTTTTTTTTTTTTTTTTCAAAAATAATTGTTTTCAATTTTAAATCTTTTAAATCATTAATTACATACATGGCTATCATAAGAATAACATATTTACAAATTTACTTTATAAATCATTTATTTATTTAAATTATAATTCAGTTATTTAATAATCTTTATATTTAACAAATACAGTAAACATTCAAACATTCAATATTTAGGACTAACAGCTGGCTAACAATTACTTTCTCTTTAATAATTTACGTTATACTAAAAAAATAACCTACAATTTAATTTTTTAATAGTTATTTACAATAGTTATTTACAATACCAGGAATGAGGTTGAAACCTGCAAAGCAGCAAATCACCAGAGGCAGGTATCAGCAGGTCTGGGAACTCACCCAGGCACCTTCCTCCTTCAAGCACAGCCCAGCTTCTGGCCTCAAAATGTAGGCTGCCACCTGGTTGAATTTCCAACCACTCACTCTTTCACACATCATACAATACTACTATTTTTTTTTTTTTTTTTTTCCTACAGAACACTACACCAATACTTTATACTACATTACCATCACCACTCCCTAAACACTGTTGCACTTTCTCTATCATTCTAACCCATCTACTTTTAATATCTTCTCTAATACTACTTGTTAATTCTACATCTAAGCTTTTATTCAACACATTTTCTTCTATCTCAAGCAATAACATTCTCACTTCCTCACAAAAATCAATCACATTCATTCTCTCCCTCATTCTTTCATTTATACTTCCTTCACCTCTATCTACTCCCCATTCATCCCTCACACTTTCCATTAAGGTCACAATACTTTGCTCAGTTACACTCCTTTCTCTCTCACATACATTTTCCCTTTCACTCTCAAGAATTGTAAATCCCACACTCTTAATGCCCCCTCCCTGACACAATCTTTCCACTTCTGAGTGAAGATGATTTCCCTTCTTCTCCCCTTCTCCTCCACCCTCGGAAAATCCCAGAAAAGAAAGGCCCTCAAGGTCTGAGACCCCAAAACCCTCAAATGAGAATTCCCCGGATGGACCAGGCTGGCACCATGAACCACCAAAGTCCCGAACATCCCATTCTAACTCTGCCTCACCCGCGGCTGTTCCAGAGTCCAACTGGGAATCCTTCAGCTCATATACTTCACCTATCTGCCTGGCTTTCTCACCTTTCATTCCCTTTCTTCTCACCTTTTTCTTCCTTTTTGCCCGCTTTGACACAATCAAGAACTCCAGATCTGCATCCATCCATTCATCCTGGATTCCCATCATGTTCTTGGTTTCTAGCGCTTTCTTTTGTTCCATCCTCTCACACATATCATACATTGGGTGACATACGATGTACTCCGGAGGTATTCGCCATTTGCGCAACTGCCGATGATGTGCTCTTACTTCTTCACACTGTCCATTCTCTTGCTCCCTCTCAATCACATACGTTACCCCATTCTCCCATACCTTTTTCACCACAAATGGACCCTCAAACTTTTGCGCCAACTTATACTCATTCCTTCTTCCAGCCTCATGCACCTCTTTCAAAACAAGCTCACCAACACCAAATGACCGAAAATGCACACCAGCCTCTCTCCATCTATCACATGTATTCTCATTTAATCGTATATCCTTTTGCACAAACCTTCCAAATGTAGACACATACCTTCTTGGGGAAGTTTGAATGGCTGAGTGGTATGTCGAATTGTAGCACCAGGCAACTCTTGCCAACTCAGCATCCCACTCAGCCCCTTCCCCAATACATACACGCAGCATTTCACTTATCGTTTTCACCGTTCTCTCAGCCAAACCATTCGAAGCAGACATATACGGAGTTATTCTAACATGCTCTATCCCATTCTCACTCAACATTCTCTCAAAACTAGCACCCCTAAACTCAGGCCCATTATCTGTTAAACACTTACGCGGCCTTCCAAGCATCATTGGTAACATACTCTCTCTCATCACTCTCGCAACATGCTCACTTGTTTTATTCTCTAACGCAGCAACATACACAAACTTACTCTTGTGATCGACCCCTACTAATATTCCAACTTTCCCTCTACTCGTTCTCGGCATACTCACAATATCAACCACCACAAGCTCCCACGGTTCTTTCACTTCAATCTTTCGCACTGGGGGGCGGCTATGCTGGGACTGGTATTTTCGCTTTTGGCAACTCTCACAAGTAGTTGCCACTTCTGCAACAACCAGTCCCAGCCTAGGGTGGAAAACCATT
Source organism: Bathynomus jamesi (assembly GCA_023014485.1). Taxonomy (NCBI): domain Eukaryota; kingdom Metazoa; phylum Arthropoda; class Malacostraca; order Isopoda; family Cirolanidae; genus Bathynomus; species Bathynomus jamesi. The sequence continues at coordinate 39,298 of JAJOZX010002449.1, forward strand.
CCTTTCATCAATTCCCATAACTTGTTTTTTCCCACATGCCCATACATCCTATGTGTAATAATCACCAATCCTACCATACCCTCAAATGTCATCACTGGCACACTCTCTGTCTCACCCACCTTATTTACCCTCATATAATATAGCACTCCCATCCATACAGCCAACTTTTTCGCATACCTTTTATACTCTTCCACCTCTTTTGACCACTCTCTCACATCTATACCATTATACACATATTCTCTCAACTTGCATATCACCTCATCTCCCTCTTGCATATCTAAAATATCTTCATCTCTCAACACTTCACACTGGTCTTCCACCTCTAACTCAATTGCTCCCACTAACACAGCATCTATACCTGTGCTCGGAAACATTCCCATACTGACCACATGTTCTCCTTCTCTCATTACTGAGCCCTGACCAACATCCACACTCAAGTTCATATTCTCAAGGAAATCAATTCCCAGTAGAAAATCCCAGGGCATTGATTCCCCTTTCAAGACTATGAACTTGTGCTCCCATACCTCTTTACATGCACCTAATCCCACCCTCAACTGCACAGCTTCATGTGACGCGACTGTTCCCCCTCCGATACCACGTATTCTCACACCCACTCTTTCTCGGGATACAGGCACATTCTCTTCATCTAAATCACACAACACTCGCTCATTCACCAGACTGATTTGGGCACCTGTATCCACAAGACCCCTGTAGAGCTCAATAGGACCTTCTGGAACCCTTACAGGAACCACAGAAGGGCTGAGCTCTACCTCATCCACACAGTCACGTATCATCCATGGCCCCTCTAACATACCTACTTCCATACAACCTTCTCCCTCTGACTCTCTCTGTGCAGCTCTAACTTCATCCAAAACCCTTTCCAAATTTTCACCTGGCACTATGCTTTTATACCTCTTCCTTTCACTCACCCAATTGTAATGTACACCACTAATACACTGCAAATGCAAAATCAGGGCTCCTTTCTCCTCGATCCTTTCATCTTTATACACAATCGGACAATCATACCATAATGCACATACACTTCAACACTAAACAATGAGCTGACCACCATGAGGACCTCTTGAAAAGAAAAATACCCGGGCTCCCCATGGCTTTCAGCTCACGTACATAATTGCGGACCTTACAAACACCCATCCTTTCTGGTTTCTTAATCGCTTCATTCATAACCAAGGTCCGCAATTCATTCACACTCCCTGGTATTCTCATTTTTAACCCATCCAATTTCAAATCTTTCAACCCATACCATACACTTTCAAACAAACTGTCGCCACCCCCCCTACTTTCATGCAACTTTACTATTCCCACTGGCAAATACTCAGGGTCGACCACCTCTTTCTCACACCTTTCATTCACCCCAGGTATTCTTGACATCAGGTCAGCCATACAATTCCTCTCCCCTGGCACATACTCAATCTTATAATCAAACTCACTCAACTCAAGCAAAGTTCTAGCAATTCTTCCATCCACAACTTTCATTCTCTCCATATATACCAAGGGCTGATGATCAGTCTTTAAAATAAATTTCATTCCATACAAAAATGACTTGAAAGCTTTCACACAAAACCTCATTGCCGCAAGTTCTCTCTCAATTGTACTGTACTTTCGCTCTGCCTTACTGAATGCTTTAGATACATACCCAATTACTCTCCTTCCTTCCTGTCCTTCCTCTCCCTGCAACTGGCACAAGCACCCACCCATACAAAATCCACTCGCATCTGTATACAATTCTAGCAAACTCGCTCCTTCACTCAGGTCCGGATAAGCCAACTCCACATCTTTCGCTGCTTCCACTCTCAATTGCTCAAATGCTTCATTCATCTTCTCCGTCCACACCAACTGAGTACTACCTTTCATTCCAGTCACTTCGGTCAGGGGTTTCGAAATCCCAGAGCAGCCCGCTATAAATTTCCTCTGAAACTCTACAAGTCCCAGAAAAGATTTAAGTTCACGAACTGTCCGAGGTTTCGGGAACTCCCTGACTTTTTCCATATACTCCCCACTCTTTCGTATACCACTCGAACTCACCTTGTGCCCCAGAAATGCCACACTTTCCCTGAACCACTCACACTTACTTGGTTTCACTCGTAGTCCGACTTCATCCAACACTTGCAGTACCTCTCTCATTATCTTCAGGTGCTCCTCAAATGTCTCTGTCATAATCAAAATGTCATCTATAAAACATATGACATTTTCCCTTGCAAACTTACCAAGAACACGATTCATTGCTCTCTGAAATGCAGCAGGTGCAGCTGTAAGTCCGAACGAGAGAGCACGGAACATATAATGATTCCTGGCTGTGGAGAAAGCAGTTATGGGACGAGACTCTGGCTCAACCGGCATCTGGTAATATCCCCTCAATAGGTCCAATTTACTAAACACCCTCTTTCCATGCAAAGAGTATACACTTTCATTTATCAAGCACATCGGAAACCTGTCTTTCACTGTCCTTTCGTTCACCATTCGATAGTCCACACACAAGCGAATCCTTCCATCAGGTTTCCGCACAGGCACTATTCTACTATTCCACGGACTTGTGCTCTGTTCAATCACTCCCATTCTCTCTAATTCCTCACACTGCTCTTCTATCTCATTCATTACTGGTGGGGAGAACCGTCTTGGCCTTTGGTAGATCGGAGTCTCATCCGTTAACTGGATCCTGAAGGGAGGTAGTTTTGTTAAACGGAGGTCATCATCTCCTCGGGCCAATACGCTCCTTTTCTCCCCTGCCAACTGCCACACCTGCATTCGCTCACTCTCACTCAACTGTTCGCCAACAATCACCTCCTTTCTGATTTGTTCAGTCGTCCATTCCTCCCCACATTCTTGCCCTCGTTCATCCGTTTGTATTCCATTTTCTCCCTCCTCACATACTTCCTCAATCACTGTATATGCTCTCCCTATCACATCCCCCTCATTTATTCTCTTTCGCCATGCACCCCCATCTTCCCTAGCTTGCACACAAATCCATGGGTTACTCTCATCAATTCACTCTTCCTAATTCATTCTCTTTACACAAACATCCAATTCCTTGCTTACTTATTAAATTAGGTGAACATCCTGTATCCACTAATGCCCTCCATACACTCCCTCCCCATTCAACAGGAATAACCATACACTCTGCCTTTTTCTCACTCGCTCTCACTTCCTTATTCACTTGACACCATCCTGCTAATGCCTCAAATACACATTCATCATTCAGAGAAGCAGGGACCCCAACCCCAATGAGAGGCCCCTGCCCTATGCGTTTCCCGTACTGGGACCAGCCTCGCCATTTCCAGTGACAGCACCCCCTTGAGGGCCCTGCCTCTGAGGTTGAGGAGCTGGCATGGCTGACACTGGCCGATTTCCTGCATGAGAGACAGGACTCCCTCCCGCCGGTGCCGGAGCACCCTGCTGTTGGGCTTGACAGAACCGGGCAATATGCCCAAAGTTCCCACATGCCCTACATTCATACCCAGGTGTTCTGCATTCATACGCCATGTGTCCCATCTGCCCACATGCAAAACACGCACCCACTCTTCTTCTACAGGTCTCTATACTATGTCCCCTCTACCGCAATATGCACACCCTCTCACATTCCCCATATTCCCTCCATTCACTGGCCCTCTTTGCTCATTCATTGTTGACTGGCCTTGAAGCCCTTGCCTTCTATACGTTTGCCCCAGCATCGGACCATTCATTCTGGGACCCGATGTGGGAGGAGGCCTGGTTGTTGCATGGCCGACCCTCCATACACCCTTGTGAATTCGTTCACAAAGTTAGCCAGCATTTCCATTGGGTTTTGGGCCATGGATGCTTGGCTAACTGGAGGGTGACCTGGCCTAGTATTTCTTAATGCGTCCGCATAACTAGGAAACACAGGTACTTGTTCCTCCCTCATCGCTGTCCCCATTCGCACATCTGCTTCCCTATTACGCCCAATCACACTCTCATACACTCGGTCCTCTAACAATTCCAAGATTTCATGCCACTTCAAACGTGTCCCTCTCACTCTTACACACTCTTTCCTCTTAACATTCAAAAACTCTCTCACACTCTCAGGTACTGTCTCAATCAACTTTCTTACCAACCTTTTATTCTCATCTATCCCATCATCTCCAAATTTCTTTCTCGCCAAAGTTTCAAGTCTATATGCATACAAATCAATACTCTCCCCCTTCTGCATCCTTGCTCTCTCAAAATCATCCTTCTTTCGATATTTCACACCCCCTCTTATTCTTAACACTTGCTCCACCAATCTCTCCCTTAACACCTCATACTTCACAGGCACTCCTGAATTTACAACAACATTGTAAAACTCTAGCAACCTACCTTCCAAACAGTCACCCATCTCTTTCACCCAATACTCAGGAGCGTCTGGATACTTGCTCTTACAATAACGTTCATACTCTTTCAAAAACTCTTGTACATCTCTCCCACTATAAACATTAAATTTTGCAACCTTCGGAATCTCCCTAATTAAGATTCCCTTATGCACTCTTACACCCTCACTCGTATCACTCTCAGTTTCAGTCTCACTCTCACTCTCATACATACTGTCCTCAATGCTGGAATAGAGGGAGTCATCTGCACTAACGCAGCATTGAACCTTCCGAGAAGCCCTCTTACCAGATGCCCTCCGAGCCCCCTTCATTCCCGCCTTGCCCCTCTTAGCCTGCCCTTCCATCCTCTTACCTTTCTCCCTCTGATCCTCACCCTCAAGTTTCTTCTTACCCTCCTTAGGGGTGGAATGCACCATCACCTTGTAAGGTCTTTCTTCTTTCCCCTCACTCACGCTTTCACTCCCTTCTCCTTCCAAGCCCCCTACTGCTACATCCTTTAGATGTGCCCCTTTCTTACTACCAACACCCTTACTATTTTCCCCTTCAAAACCCCCCTTCCCTTCCTTTTTCACTTTCCCATCAAGCTTGCCCTCCAACTCACTCATTCTCTTAACCATTGCCTTTAACCCATCATCCATCTCTTTCTTACTCTCAATCATTCTTTCTTCCATCTCTTGATGACAAACTACTAATTCTTTACTCTGTTCCTCTAATCTACTCTGCAATTTCCCCAAAACATTCTCTAATTCTGCCTTCTGTAACTCTAACTGATGGTTCCTAGCCTTTTCTACCTCTAATGCCTCCTCTATCTCCCTCAACCTCCTTTCTAACTCCTCCTTGGTAGGCATCTCTAAAGATGCTACCCTACTTCACTTCTACTCTATTACTACTACACCCAACCTACAACTACTCTTTCACTCTTCTTCTATACAACCCAACCAGGAAACAACCCACTTTTCTGAGTGGAAGTCCCTGTTCGGGCGCCACTTATTTTATGTGGTGGGATTCGGATTAACCTAACGGCACCACGAATAAGAATTTTTCTTTTGTTTAAGACCCCCACGAAACCAGGCTGCTTACCTTGAAGGGTTGTTGGATCCAGGCTCGCTGCCCAGACCCCCAATTCCACGACTGCTGGCTCCTGCCACCAACAGTCTCTTACTTGCCAGAATAGCTTCCTTCTATTAGTGGTTCCCTATCTCCGGCATCCCCTTCCTAACAGAACTTAAAGTTCCCTTGGTCCAATAACGGTCTTCAGCCTCAGACAAATCCAGCCTGACTTTAGTTTCCTCTGTTATGTTCTTTATTTTCTCTTGTCAAATTACCCTCTTAAACTATATTTTTTATTATTTATATTTCCACACATGCGCCAATTGGTTCCGCCCACTTCTCAAAACTCGAGTTTTGACACACACGCCGACACTTTTAAACCTCAGAAGCGTCTCTTTTACTAAATTTGTTTATTCTTCTTTTCATTTGTTTGTTTGTTTGTTAATACTTAACTCAGTACTTTATTATTCATTTACTAGCAGGGTTTTACAAGCGACTGTCCAACTCTCACTCTTTTTTCCCATACTAATTTAATAAAACTGTTTTATTCCTCATTCCTTGTTTACAAGTTTAACATTTCTTTATATAACTTATTGTTTAGTCTTTTCATTCATTAAAATATTAACATTAACATATCTTATAACTATTTCTTTATTTATTTGTTTGCTAATATTAATACTTTAGTACTTAATGTTTATTATTTATTATCTTAATGCTTAATAGTTTACTACTATCTTTCTAATTTCTTATAACAGTTATCATCTTATTCATTATTTGTTTGCTGGAAAGAGAGAGAACCATTAAAATACTTTCTATAACAAATATTTCATTAAAAAATCAAAGAAATTTAATATATAAATAATAATAATCAAGGCCAGGGGGAAAGGGCTGAGAACTAAAAGGGGAAAGGGTTCACCCTCCACAACACGATAAGTAATGAGTAATTCCTTCCTTTTTTAGGCTACGGCCACACGACGATATTTGCCATCCAAAGTGTACGATAAATATCACGCTCCTAACCACGGCCTTGGGTCCTCCCACTCAGTGACGTAGGATTCTTGTGATTGGCTGTCTTGTGCGTGACGTTACTGATATTCATATACAGTCAGTCGCTTTTCAGCAGTGGTAGTGGGTGGTAGTGCTATTTTATGCAGAGCAAACCCTTTTGACGAAGATGGCAAAAAGAAAAAGGGATGAGGAATACCGTACATTTCAGGACGAATGGACAGAGGAATTCGCCTTTGTAGAAAGAGCAGGTACTGCAGTGTGCTAATATGTATTGATAAAATTTCATCGATGAAACGGTCAAATATAAAGCGGCACTTCGACACACGCCATGCTACATTTGCATCGAAATATCCAGCGGGAGACAGCAGGAAGAAGGCATGTCAAGAGCTACTGCGCAGAGTGCAAACCAGTCAACAGCAACTCAGTGTATGGACCCGACAAGGTAACTGGAATTCGGCTAGCTTTGCTGGTTCTTTAGCAATAGTGAGGAACGGAAAGCCATTCACAGATGGCGAGTATGCCAAAACATTCATGCTTGATGTGGCCAATGAACTTTTTGACAACTTTTCAGATAAAGACAAGATAATCAAACGAATAAAAGACATGCCCCTGTCAGCAAAAACTGTTCACGATCGTACCATCATGATGGCAAATCAAGTGGCGGAAACACAAGTGAAGGACATAAATGCAGCATCATACTTTTCCCTCGCTTTGGATGAGTCAACAGACGTAAGCCATTTATCCCAGTTCAGTGTGATTGCAAGGTATGCCGTCGGTGACACACTGCGTGAGGAAAGTCTTGCTGTTTTGCCAATGAAAGGGACAACAAGAGGGGAGGATTTATTCAAGTCTTTCATGGAGTTCGCTAAAGAGAACAATCTACCGATGGATAAACTTATTTCAGTGTGTACTGATGGTGCTCCGTGTATGGTGGGGAGCAACAAAGGATTTGTAGCGCTTCTTCGTGAACATGAAAATAGACCCATCCTAAGTTTTCATTGCATTCTACATCAGGAGGCGCTTTGTGCTCGAACGTGTGGCGAGCAGTTTGGTGAGGTGATGTCGCTGGTGATTAAGGTGGTCAACTTTATTGTTGCTCGAGCTTTAAATGATCGCCAGTTTAAAACACTGCTGGATGAAGTTGGGAATAATTACCCCGGTCTGCTTATGCACAGCAATGTGCGTTGGTTGTCAAGAGGGAAGGTTCTCAGACGTGTTGCGGCTTGCCTGAGCGAAATCCGAACTTTCCTTGAAATGAAAGGCGTCAAGCATCCTGAGCTAGCTAACACTGAGTGGCTCCTGAAGTTTTACTACCTCGTGGACATGACTGAACATCTGAATCAACTCAACGTGAAAATGCAAGGCATTGGAAATAGTCTTATCCCTTCAACAAGCAGTGTGTGCATTTGAAAACAAGCTGAAACTCTTTATCGGGGATATTGAAACAGGTCGTTCTCTACACTTTGAAAGACTGGGACAATTTAAAGATGCGTGCACAGCAAATGACCCCGCTCAACATTGATCTCCAGCAGCTAGCTGGCTTCACATCTAATCTCCTGCAATCATTCAAAGCACGCTTTGTAGAATTTCGTGAGCGCACTCGTCTTTTTAAGTTCATCACTCATCCACACGAGTGTGCAGTGGACAAAGCCGACCTGAGTTACATCCCTGATGTCTCCATAAGAGATTTTGAGGTAGAAGTTGCTGACCTGAAAGCCTCAGACATGTGGGTGAATAAATTCAAGTCATTGAACGAAGATTTGGAAGGACTTGCGCGTCAGCGAGCAGAGCTGTCGAGTAAACACAAGTGGACAGAAATGAAAAGACTTCAATCCGAAGACCAGCTGATTTTCAAAACTTGGAACGCGCTTCCAGTCGCATACCACACACTGCAGCGTGTGAGTATTGCCGTGTTGACCATGTTTGGCTCTACATATGCATGTGAGCAGTCGTTCTCACATCTGAAAAACATCAAAACCAACCTACGGTCACGTTTAACGGATGGAAGCCTCAATGCCTGCATGAAGCTTAACCTGACCAACTATCAACCAGACTACAAAGCCATCAGCAAAACCATGCAGCACCAGAAGTCACATTAGTCATATTGGTAAGAAGTATTGAATTTATTATTGGTTAGCTTCAGTATAACGTTATTAAAAAGAATAAATTCAGATAATTATTATACTCTAAATTTTTTGGTCTTACTTAAAAAATGCACGCATTTAGTTGTATTCAGTGTTAAAAAATATTATAGGGCTCTCACGGAAATACATTTAAAAATATTTGACTTTCATGGCTCTCTCAGCCAAAAAGGTTCCCGACCCCTGCTCTAATGTGTTCATTTCTGATTCAATCCCTTCTAGTTACACCGCACATCCATTGCAACATTTTCATTTCAGCCACATCCATCTTTCTGTCACTAGTCTTCTTCATTGGCACTGTCTCCATTCCATACAACATGGCTGGCCTAACCACTATTTTGAAGACCTTCCCTTTCAGCTTCACCGGCATCCTACGATCACAGAGAACTCCCAACACCTCTCTCCAGCTCCTCCATCCTGACTGTATCCTACAATTCACCTCTCCCTCTGCTCCCTGCTCTGCCTCAATTGTTGATCCCAAGTATTTAAAATGATCTACCCGTTTGATCAGGTCACCGTTTAACCAGGGTTGTGGAGTCGGTCCAAAATTTTCTGACTCCAACTACACACATTGTAAAAATTTGACTCCGACTTCACACATTGTAAAAAATCTAAAAATCCGACTCCGACTCCTCACATTTTAAATATACAACTCCGACTCCTCTAGTGTTTCACTCTATAATTATCATAATAACATAATAATAAGACATTTCATCACCACCACATGAATCATCAAGCTACTTTCTAGGATAAGGGAACATTCAAATATTAAGAAGGATATTGACTTGTAGATATTATCATATTAAGGGATTTTTATTTTTTCCAATAATATATATATATATATATATATATATATATATATATATATATATATATATATATATATATATATATATATGAAAATTATTTCACGAAAGTAACACGTGACACATGACTATTATATATATATAATATTTAGTAGAAATCCAATGACAAGGAGAAATGTAAATGCCATGAAAAGTCTTCTTTATTGCGCAACGTTTCGAGCAATACGCTCATCTTCAGGCTGTTTAATAACAATGTGAAATTAAAATCAATATTGAATGAAAAACAAACAGAAATTTCTATAACCTATTCGTAAAGACAAATTTTAAAAGACTGAGAAAAGAGGGTTAAGTTCTAAGTTATACAGATTTACATATCAAAATTAAGAAGTTATTTTTAAATACATGTAGTAAATGTGAAATTAATACACTGGAAAAATTACCAATAGTACACTGGAACAATGGAGCTATCTACCTTACACAGCAGTATCCGAGGCCGACTAATTTGAGCAGAGGAGACGGGAATGAAAGATGGCGAGGGAGATAGGGGAAGGAGGGATTATAAGGAATTGGGGAAGGAGGAGGGATCATAGCAGATTGAGAGGGACGGACGATGAGTCAACATTCAGACTAGGGGACAATGCTTTAATGAAAAGGGACACGTTGTACAAGAGAAATTATTAATAAATAGTCCAACAACGACAATGTATTTTTAAGAGTAGTTATATAATGCCCAAGAGACTTGTTATGCGAATCTGATATTTTGATTTTATAATTAATTTCATTATTTAATAAATATTCCAGGGACGATTGATAAAATTCAGAGTCATATAGATTATCACGGTAGAGTTTGAAGTAAACAAATTTCGGGAAAATCCTGCAAGTCCGACACATTTCAAGAAAATAACAGTCCAGTTTTGACTTGAGAAACTTTCGTGAAGTCTTCCAAACATGGCGATAAGCCCTGAGGCCATCTTGTCCATACCTTGAATATATATAATTATTGATATTGATTTTAATTTCACATTGTTATTAAACAGCCTGAAGATGAGCGTATTGCTCGAAACGTTGCGCAATAAAGAAGACTTTTCATGGCATTTACATTTCTCCTTGTCATTGGATTTCTACTAAATATTAAATTGAAGCTCTGTAGAAGCAACCCGCATAATTATATATTCAAGGTATGGACAAGATGGCCTCAGGGCTTATCGCCATGTTTGGAAGACTTCACGAAAGTTTCTCAAGTCAAAACTGGACTGTTATTTTCTTGAAATGTGTCGGACTTGCAGGATTTTCCCGAAATTTGTTTACTTCAAACTCTACCGTGATAATCTATATGACTCTGAATTTTATCAATCGTCCCTGGAATATTTATTAAATAATGAAATTAATTATAAAATCAAAATATCAGATTCGCATAACAAGTCTCTTGGGCATTATATAACTACTCTTAAAAATACATTGTCGTTGTTGGACTATTTATTAATAATTTCTCTTGTACAACGTGTCCCTTTTCATTAAAGCATTGTCCCTAGTCTGAATGTTGACTCATCGTCCGTCCCTCTCAATCTGCTATGATCCCTCCTCCTTCCCCAATTCCTTATAATCCCTCCTTCCCCTATCTCCCTCGCCATCTTTCATTCCCGTCTCCTCTGCTCAAATTAGTCGGCCTCGGATACTGCTGTGTAAGGTAGATAGCTCCATTGTTCCAGTGTACTATTGGTAATTTTTCCAGTGTATTAATTTCACATTTACTACATGTATTTAAAAATAACTTCTTAATTTTGATATGTAAATCTGTATAACTTAGAACTTAACCCTCTTTTCTCAGTCTTTTAAAATTTGTCTTTACGAATAGGTTATAGAAATTTCTGTTTGTTTTTCATTCAATATTGATTTTAATTTCACATTGTTATTAAACAGCCTGAAGATGAGCGTATTGCTCGAAACGTTGCGCAATAAAGAAGACTTTTCATGGCATTTACATTTCTCCTTGTCATTGGATTTCTACTAAATATTAAATTGAAGCTCTGTAGAAGCAACCCGCATAATTATATATATATATATATATATATATATATATATATATATATATATATATATATATATATATATATATATATATATGAAAAAGATTCTCTTAAACATAATTAAGGTCTAGCCAGTAGTAGTCCTACTTAAAATTGAATAACCCTTCTTAACCTAGTGGCTATAACCAGGGTTGTGGAGTCGGTCCAAAATTTTCCGACTCCACACATTGTAAAAATTCGACTCCGACTCCGCCCTGAAACGTGCGACTCCACGACTCCGACTCCACAACCCTGCGTTTAACATCACTCCCCCTCCTTCATCTGGTTCTACATTACATCTCAGATATTCAGTCTTCTTCCAACTAACTTTCCAATGCCTCCCTCCAATTTTCTAGCTGTTGTTCTACCTCCTGTCTTGTCTCTGCGCACAACACTACATCATCATCGGCATACATCATGCACCAAGGAGCAACCCCTCTAACCACCTCAGTCAACACATCCAACACCACGTTGAATAGGAATATACTCAGTGCTGACCCCTGATGCAGACCAACCCCAACTCCAAAACTCTCCATCACACCAACACTACACCTCACTTTCGTCATAACCCCTCTATATATTTCCTGAATCAATCTGACATATCTCTTGGACCATCTTCTCCATCAGGCACCTCCAAACCTCTTGTCTCAGTGTCCTATCATACGCCTTCTCTAAGTCTATGAAAACCATGTGCAATGCCTTCTGTCCTTCCCTGTACCTTTCCTCCAACTGTTGTAATGCAAAAATAGCATCAGACATACTTCATCCGGGCATAAAACCAAATTGCTCTGTTGACACACCTGCCTCCTCCCTCAGCCTTAAGTCCACAATTCGCTCCCACAGCTTCATGGTGTGCGATATCAGCTTCATACCCCTATAATTTGAGCATTCCTATATATCCCCTCTCTTTGAACATGGGTACTATGATACTGGCATGCCATTCCTCCGGGACCACCTCTTGGTCGCAGAGCTTTTCCATAAGATCATGCAGGAGATCCACTCCATCACCAAGTGCCTTCCATACCTCTGCCAGTATCTCATCAGGACCCGTTCTTTGCCACTCTTCATTTTATCCAATGCCTTCTTCACTTCCGCTCTTTCCACCTTCTTCATCATTGCCATATTTGGTAGTCCATCCTCATGGACCAACCATTGTCTTATTAAAGACAATGGTGGAAATTAAACCAATAGAAATTAGTGTGTCTCTCTCAAATGGCCACAACTAGAATTATTAGTTTGATAAAAATCTTAAAATTAAAGGATTTAAATATAATTACATTATAAATTAAGATACAAAATAAGAGGGGTTTCTCTATTTTAAAATATGATTTGTAGCATTTAGGAGTCATTACATCTCATAATTTGTTTTTTTTTAGAATTTTAAGGTTTGGATTTTAGGAGACTCACCTGCGCAACAAATCCTTGGGTGATAGGAAGAACCCAGCAAGGATGTGCACTCTTTTTAAGAGGTTCAAGGAGGTAAGAATTCCACACAAATTTCTCAGCAGGTTGGGTTCGAATACCGAAGTGATGCTCTTCGCTACTTTCAGGTGAACAGAAGGACTTGTATCAGTCCTTTATAAATGTAAGAGAAATAATATTGAAGTATGAATGTGGAGTCTTTATAGTTATAAAGAATAAACACATGGTCTTCAGTGCTATTTATTTCATAGTATTCGATGCTACACTCTTATTCATTACTGTATTTCATAGTATTCAGTCATACACCTTTTATTCATTCATTCTTTACTTTAGTATAAATGATCCTACACAACTGGATAAAAAACTCACTTTGATTTCATAGTGGAAGAAGAATTCATGAAACTCTCTGAAAAATCTGAAAAGAAAATCACAAGATTAATGCAACTTGCAATGATTAAAAGAGCTGCATGCACAATGATGATGATGTTTAACACAAAAATACCATTAAAAAGCTAGATTTTAACTCTATTAACTTGATATTAAATCTAACCATTTCTATTGGGATCCATATTGTTTAAGGTACTCATGTTATACTGTAGACTGTTCGTTAAGTCATAGGTGTAGCTGGAAAGAAATTTTTTTTTTAATACTCGAAACTCATTAGAATCAGACTGTTAGTACAAATGAAACTATTTAATCATTTTATCATTATTTTAAGGTATACAGTAATTTCGGAAAAACATTCACCTAAAAATAAAACTTCCTAGAAAGCACACAAAATTACTACTCATTAATGACTGGCTTTTGTTGTCAAAATTTTATTATAGTCACCAAAACAAAATTTCTAAAGAAAAGCATAATATTACAAATAGTAATTTATGCTTTTTAGAAATTTTATGTTGTAGACAAACTTTTTACTAAAACTGTACAGCATTTTCCAAATTTCAAAAAGATCTATTACCATATGTTCTATTGTGAAAATAATCTACTTCAGTTTTAGGCAATTAAAATAACTTTTTTTATTGGTTATACTGTTAAAAAGCTAATGCAAAAAGTAATCTAATTGAGGAAACATTTATAAATTGATTGTGAAGACATACCTGAAATAGAAATTAGATGTTAAATCTATATTGTTTATTAATTTGAAGTATTTATGTTCATCCTCGTGGGTTTTCCTTACGGATTCATGAGGGATGTAAATGACTGATGTATCTTCCACCTGAAGAAAGAAGGGTAATTATGTCGCAAATGACATGGCCTGAAGTTGAAATAAAAAATACATTTTCCTAGTGTATTTTGGTGTGCTCTGTTCAAATATAACCTTCATTTCTTGTGCAAATGAACAGAAATAAGTGTTTGGGCCATGCAATGACAACTGTATTTGTGTTCATTTGCACAAGAAATGAAGGTCATATTCGAACAAAGCACACCAAAATACACTTGAAAAATGTATTTTTGACTACATTTTATACAATAAAGCATAACCTAACATGTTCATGTTATGAGATCTTGTAAACAACGCATTACCACAGGAAATGTGCAAAACACCTGAAAATTAACCAGGAAAGTTTGCTCTCGTCATTTTCGTTTAAACTAACAAAAATATCATGACTTAACCTAACCAATCATCAAGGGCATACAGTTGACCTAACTGGGCATTCAATTAATCATCTAGGGCACATGACGAATCAAGTTCTCAAAGTCAAAACCACACGAATGGCACATCATAATTCTATCACAAACACCACCAAACTTAATCCAATTAGAAAAAAAAAATAGCCAGAACAGAAACTAAAACTAATTAAGTCACAGAGTAACATGATGTCATACCACCCCCGACTACAAATACACTAAATATATATATATATATTTATATTATTATTATTTTCTACAATAGTTTGCACAAAAAATGAGTGACAAATTTGAAAAAAAGCAACAAACTACCTCATAAGAAGTTATTTTGATTTACAGGTCCAGCCCATGTCCTTTAAAACATTAACCGAAAGAAGTATATAATTTACTTCCGTAATTATCCACATGAACTCCTATGGGTGTCTCTGGTGCCAAGGTATCTTGCCTAACACTAAACAAAGGCCAATTCCAATAAAATTATGAGTATTAAAGTTCGGGACAGATGAGTAGTTATGAATCATTAACTTCACTTAACGCAGGGTTGGCATGGAAGTGGGTAACCCATTTTTCCCCACCTGTTTTTTTTTTTTTTTAACCCACTTGAAAAACCTACTATTTTGCCCACCCAGGTGGGTTTTCTCAAGTTGTCACTTCTTTTATATTTATCTGTATTTTTTCATTAAAATAGGAATACCATTTGTTATATTTTTTATAATTACTAACTAATGCTCTATAAACTAAACAGGTTATTCAATCTATGTAGGACATTAAAAGGTTTAGTCAATAAGTTTACATTTGTATTGCAGCATTGAACAGTAGGTTATGAAACTCATTGAAAAACAAAATTAAAATACAGTATATGTGAAATGATCCAAAACCAAATAGCAAATTCCAGTATTTAACTATTAAATTGTTATAAAACTATAAGACAGTATGGCTCATAAACATTTAATAATTACTCCATTGTCTCCATGACCATATAATCAGAATCTACCTCTAGAGGTGGAGTTGCTAAGCACAAGTACCTGTGTATTTTAACTAATTTTGTGGCCTTATCTACACCTACACCTATAGTCTAGTAACTACTCTAGACCTATAGTCTATTCATTAATTATAATAAAGATTTTTTAATTATATATATTTATATTTATATAATACACTATAATTATATATATTATATACAGGGTGTCCCCTAAGTCTGGAACCATAGGGCAAAATGATAAAAATGGCAATAAAAATGCCACACACACTTTTGGGGACTATTTGTGAAATGAGCGAGGATGGTAGCACCTGTGTCATTGTCAGTTGATGTCCTCGGAAGTCCACTGTGTGGTTTATCTCCTATGGATCCCATTTCCCTGAACTTTGCTACAAGCTTACCGACACAGCTGTGTGTTATCGGTGCGCAGTCCAGATGCAATCTGTTAAATTCCTCAGCGACCTCCCTCTAACTCTGATTTCCTACGAGCAGAATTACCTGGACGCATTCTTCCTTACTCAAAGACATCATGGGCACTTGCATAAACAGAAAAACATGAATTACTTATTTTACCCTATGGTTCCAGACTTATGAGACACCCTGTATATGTGTGTGTGTATATAATACACTATAAAATTATTTTACATTCAATCTTACACACAAAAATATTAATGATTATAGCTGACAGCTATCAAATAAAATTTACTGTAGTGTACAGTATTTAAATAATAGTTACAATCAAGTGTGTCAAGTGCTGATGCCTGACATTATTTGTTAAACTCTTTTTCTCACTACTGGGAACCACCTGAATACTGTACATTGCATTATTTGATCCTTACTGACTAACCCTGAAGTATGAACAGAGCACATGTTCAAACAAGTTACACAGATCACTCCCATGAATTGTTACCCTTTGGTAATTGGGTGGAAATCTGTTTGAACATGTCTGCTGTCAGGGGTTGTTGAGTTTGCTAAATGAGTTGTGTGTTTATCTAAAATACAGTACATGAGTCAAAATATTTTATAAATTAAATACAGGTGTATTTTATTGTGTCAACTGTATTCCTTTTATAAATGTTTTTATTATCTTATATCTCTAAACCATTTAGCAGGTATAAAAACATAAATAACTAATTATTATTGTACTAGTGTACCCGTGCCGTCAAGAATGACGGCAAAATATATATGAACCACGAAAATGGAGACTGCTGCAGAAATAAGACGATGATTGGCAAGAGAACTGGGCTATTATTATAGTGGGGATAGTGTACCTGTGCCATCGCTTCGCTGATGGTTAGACAGGCTAAACTACAAAAAAAGAACCCAGCCGTGAAAATTTTGAGCTTCACATTGTGTCAACATTTCTGAATCTGGTATCTCCCAAAACCTCCTCACCATTCATACAACTTGGGGGCTAACCCACTCCCCCATTACCCCCACCCCTCCCCATTACCACACCCATCCCCCATTACCCACACCACCACCCTTCCCCCCTGCCTCACCCTTCCGCCCACCCCAACCCTTCCCCCCACCCCCACCCTTCCTCCCACCCCCACCCTTCCCCCCACCCCAACCCTTCCCCCCACCCTCACCCCATTGCTAAACTACAGAAAAGAACACAGTCATGAAAACCTTGAGCTTCACATTTCCGCCCATAATACAATAATTCATAGCTTCTAATTATTCCTATCTAATTCCTTCAGAGCGTGACACAATTCTGCAACAAACAGACAGACATATAAACAAACAAACAAAACTCGGCTATTATTATAATGGGGATTGGAGACTTATAATAACATACTTTTGAAAAAACCTGATTTTCCCCAATTTTGTCCAGGTTTTATTGAAAAAACCTGAAAAAACCCGGGTGGGGCTGGGTTTTTTTTCAATAAAGTGGGCAATTATGCCAACCCTGATTTAACACTTCAGTTAAATGAAACGTTTAACTGTTGGTAATGACTCTTCAATTCTGAGGTTTAAGATGGTCATTAATCGATAGTAAAATTTATTTTAGGGAAATCTATTCACAAAGTTACACACACCAGAATGATATAGAAATTTAGGTAGATTATGCTATATCAACAGTAACATAAGAAATAATAACACTTAAAATATTATGGAGATACAATTTTGCGTATAGTTACATTTTCGTGTGGAATAATTTTAATACTCCCTTAGGGCCTAACCTCGTGTTTAGCCCAAAAATATATAAATAGAATGAGTGTGGCTACTAATTCAAACAGACCTTGTAAATGCTGTGGAGGCCAATCACAGCCACTTTCCTCCTCTTTGTTATTAAGAGGATGTAATAACCTTCCAAGAAGCGAATGAAACCAAAAATACCGAAGGCAGAAACAGTTCGTGTGACGCCGCTGGACGCTTTTGTTGTGGTCGATCTCAAGGGAACTTTATTCCCACCTCCGATCATCATCAGCAAGTCTTTGATCTCGAACTGAGAGTATTCTACCTTTTTGGCAAAAAGACAGTTCACTGGTTATGCCATGAAATAACACTCGATCAACGGGTCTTTCAGGAAATAAGGAAAGCAATATTTATGAAAAATATAAAACAATATTCACTTAATTAAAAATAAATATTATCCATCTCAAGTCAATACTAAAAACAAAAAGTAATAGAAAAATGCTAAAAATTGTTAACTGTATTTGGTTTGTTGTACATTAACTTCATCAGAGTGTCAAAGAGCCAATTCGTTTGGTCGAACAAAGATTCACCAATTGATGAGAAGTGTGACTAATACAGTAATAAAATAACCTAAATGCTGTGAAGATGAGTTCACCGAATGAATGCACACATTACAATTACAACAGTGTAACAAAGCTTTCAAAATATGCAATACAGTGTGATCCCAAAACTAATACTTATGAATGAAAAAATTTCGTAATTTACAACAAATTCACTTAAATTGCAGGAAAGCGCATCTTCAGTGTTTCACCAATTTACAAGTGTTTTACAAATATGCAATAATTATTATTATTATTAGAAAGATATCTTTAAAATTTAATGTGCTGTACTTCACTCCTGAATATTTGCTTTTCAATTTTCAAAAAATATGAACACTACAAATTACAAAAGCTTTTCAAATATCCACTCATTAGAATAGTATCTCAAGGTTTAAGATATTTTCCATAAAAAGAATGTTATAAAATAGCTCACTTCAGCCTTCCATCAGTGAACAAAAATTGTAAACAACAGGATCTCATGGTATTTTTTTTTTATTGAATTGAATAACCTTTATCAATAATAAAATAAATACATTCGTTTTACAATTCACAATAACATGAATAATTGTGAAGCTCGACTATTTATTTTATTTGGCCCTTAAGCTTTAGGCTTTACTGGGCTCTTGTTAAAAATAAACAGCTAGTTGTTATTAATTAATAAATAAATAAATAAATATTATTAATAGTTAAAGCATGTATTGATCTTAAATTATCACTACTGACATGACAAATGCAAGGTCACCATTGAAAGCATTATACCAATACCATACAAAGAAACCATTATTATACATGAGAGAGAAGAACTGAATAATCCCAAGAAATGTGTTTTTAATACTACTGTAGATTACACAGGAAAAATTAATAATGGTAAATCATAAAGACTAAGTAGAAATATAAGGTTGAGTCAATCAATGATAACCTAATTTGATTGTTTCTAAAGCCTGCACTACAGCTCAAACCACCCAAATGTTATTGCTACTGTACACATTTCTCATAGGTTACAGTACCATTTTGGTAAAAAATATTAATTTATAAATCTATAAATTTACAAAGAAAAGTGAACAATTCTTAGCAGTAATTCAGCCTGATTTCAACTCCATCTTGCAGTTGTTTAACCTCCTTCATAACATCTCTAAAGGTTATATGACCAAGGGGACCTAAATGTGTGTGTGTGTGTGTGTGTGTACACATGATACTGCCACTCCCCCACCACCAAGGGAGAGAGAGAGAGAGAGAGAGAGAGAGAGAGAGAGAGAGAGAGAGAGAGAGAGAGTTACAAGGAGTTACAAGGAAAAGAAGTACCTCAAAAGGCCTTGCGGCCCATACCGAGGAGGTACCAATGGCAACGGGTGCCACGGAAAATTTTCTACACACTCAAAGAGTGTGCAAAATTTGGTCTAACCTTTTCTTGAACTGATCCACAGAGGAACTGTTCACAACTTCCGAAGGTAACCTGTTCCATGTGTCACAGATCTTATACGTAAAGTAATTCCCACACACACTAGTCCTAAACCGTTTCAAATCCAACTTCCAACCATTGTTGCGAGTTGGGTTATCATTTAAACTAAACATACTTCTAAAATCGACATCGTTGAACCCTCGTAAGAGCTTGAAAACCTCGATCAGTTGACCGCGCAGCCTCCGAGTTTCAAGCGAAAACAAGTTCAGGGCGCGTAACCGTCGATTGTAGCCCATATGCCTAACCGAAGGGATTAACTTTGTGGCCCTCGCCTGCACTCGCTCCAGCCTCTCAATATCTTTCCTGAGGGTGGGCGACCAGAACTGCACAGCATACTCCAGGTACGGCCGAACAAGGGAATTGTACAGTGAGAGCACAATCTCCTTGTTCCGAAACTGAAATTGCCTCCTGATATAACCCAATAGTTTCTGGGCTTTCTTTTCCACCTCTACACACTGTTTCGTAAACTTAAGGTCGCTGCTAATTAGCACACCCAAGTCCTTTTCTAAATCAGTCACCTCGATATTACTGCCCAACATCGAGTAGTCCGACTTGGGATTGGCGTAGCCAATGTGCATCACTTTGCATTTACCCAAGTTAAACGGCATTTGCCATTTTTCGGACCACTCTCCTATCCTACCTAGGTCCGCACGCAGTTCCTCGATCGCTTCGGGCGTCCCAACATTGGCCCCAAGCTTGGTGTCATCAGCGAATTTGGCGATCCGACTGACGATGCCACCGTCGATATCATTTATGTAAATGGTAAACAACAGCGGCCCCAAAACGGAACCCTGAGGAACCCCACTAGTGACCGAGGCCCAACCCGAACTAGCCCCTTTAATTACCACCCTCTGCCGCCTATTCCTCAGCCAGTTTTCAATCCACCTACCTATTTCCCACCGATACCCAGCGCGCGCACTTTCGCCATTAGCCGGCGGTGAGGTACCTTATCAAAGGCTTTCTGAAAGTCGAGATAAAGTATATCAATCGCCCTACTCTTATCGTACTCACTCAACATGACGTGGAAAAACTCGAGCAAGTTGGTGAGACACGACCTATGCCGTCTAAACCCATGTTGGGAGTCCCCAAGCAGCTTGTAGGAATCCAAATGGTCAACGATTCTATCAGCTATTATCCTTTCTAATAATTTACCTACAACTGAAGTGAGACTAATAGGACGATAGTTCCCTGGACTTTCGTGATCCCCTTTCTTAAAGATAGGGGTCACGTTGGCCTCCCTCCAGTCACCAGGCACCTGGCCCATCACCAACGATTTGTTGAAGACTGTAGCCAGGTGGGGAGCCACCTGGTCGCGCACTTCTCGCAAAACACTGGGGAGAAACTGGTCTGGCCCAGGAGCCTTAAACGCGCTCAGTTTGTCTATTCTATGAGCAACGACTGTCGCGGTACATCTAACACTATCCAGGCCAGCACCTTCGTGCCTCACAGCTGGCTCGGGGATGACGCGGGTATCCTCCCTGGTGAACACTCCCGCAAAGTACTCATTAAGCACATTAGCGATGTCCGCGTCGGAGGTCCGCAGAACGCCGCTTCCGTCCTTTAAAGGACCTATCATGCTTCTAATGGGCTTTCTACTATTAACATAACTGAAGAACTCCTTAGGGTTCCCCTTGCAGAGGCTTGCCACCCGTAGTTCTTCGTTACGTTTCGCTAGCCTAACCTTCGCCTTCACTTCCCTACACAGGCGGACATACGCTAAAGTGTTCTCATGGGAACGATTGGCCTTCGCCCTCCTATACGCTACTTTCCTATTTCGGATAGCAGAGAGAGAGAGAGAGAGAGAGAGAGAGAGAGAGAGAGAGGAGAGAGAGAGAGAGAGAGAGAGAGAGAGAGAGAGAGAGAGAGAGAGAGAGAGAGAGAGAGAGAGAGAGAGTGAGACAAGAGTTACAAGGAAAAGAAGTACCTCAAAACGCCTTGCGGCCCATACCGAGGAGGTACCAATGGCAACGGGTGCCACGGAAAATTGTAAAATTTATTTTCTTTCAACTATCCTAGCAGTAGTAGAAAACTGGATAGAAAAGTAGAAAGCTCTCTCCCCACTCTCCCTGCCAGAGGCAGGTACGGAAAAAGGTTGAAGAAAATACCTTGACCCTGGAAAAGTAGCCAAGGAAATTTTACAGGAAAGTGGAGAATATATAAATAGCTCTATATTTAGTTTGCTCACAGAGACACCGTGCAAGCGATCTCCTGCAGAGTTTTCTATGTTTTAGTCTTAAACTATGAGAGTATTCAGTACTTTGTCTAGCCTATTTTTAAACACATTTACACTTTGACTGGAAACAACCTCTGAGGGAAGTTGGTTCCAGATATTAACTATTTTATAGGAAAAGAAATTTCCGCAGACTGAGGTCCTAAATGTCTTTACACACTCAAATAGTGTGCAAGATTTCGTCTACCCTTTTCTTGAACTGATTCACAGAGGAACTGTTCACAACTTCCGAAGGTAACCTGTTCCATGTGTCACAGATCTTATACGTAAAGTAATTCCCACACACACTAGTCCTAAACCATTTCAAATCCAACTTCCAACCATTGTTGCGAGTTGGGTTATCATTTAAACTAAACATACTTCTAAAATCGACATCGTTGAACCCGCGTAAGAGCTTGAAAACATCGATCAGTTGACCGCGCAGCCTCCGAGTTTCAAGCGAAAACAAGTTCAGGGCGCGTAACCGTCGATTGTAGCCCATATGCCTAACGGAAGGGATTAACTTTGTGGCCCTCGCCTGCACTCGCTCCAGCCTCTCAATATCTTTCCTGAGGGTGGGCGACCAGAACTGCACAGCATATTCCAGGTGCGGCCGTACAAGGGAATTGTACAGAGAGAGCACAATCTCCTTGTTCCGAAACTGAAATTGCCTCCTGATATAACCCAACAGTTTCTGGGCTTTCTTTTCCACCTCTACACACTGTTTCATAAACTTAAGGTCGCTGCTAATTACCACACCCAAGTCCTTTTCTAAATCAGTCACCTCGATATGACTCCCCAACATCGAGTAGTCCAACTTGGGATTGGCGTAGCCAATGTGCATCACTTTGCATTTACCCAAGTTAAACGGCATTTGCCATTTTTCGGACCACTCTCCTATCCTACCTAGGTCCGCACGCAGTTCCTCAATCGCTTCGGGCGTCCCAACATTGGCCCCAAGCTTGGTGTCATCAGCGAATTTGGCGATCCGACTGACGATGCCACCGTCGATATCATTCATGTAAATGATAAACAACAGCGGCCCCAAAACGGAACCCTGAGGAACCCACTAGTGACCAAGGCCCAACCCGAACTAGCCCATTTAATTACAACCCTCGGCCGCCTATTCTTCAGCCAGTTTTCTACCCACCTACCTATTTCCCCACCGATACCCAGCGCGCGCACTTTCGCCATCAGCCTGCGGTGAGGTACCTTATCAAAGGCTTTCTGAAAGTCGAGATAAAGTATATCAATCGCCCTACTCTTATCATACTCACCCAACATGACGTGGAAAAACTCGAGCAAGTTGGTGAGACACGACCAATGCCATCTAAACCCATGTTGGGAGTCCCCAAGCAGCTTGTAGGAATCCAAATGGTCAACAATCCTATCCGCTATTATCCCCTCTAATAATTTACCTACAACTGAAGTGAGACTAGTGGGATAGTTCCCTGGACTTTCGTGATCCCCTTTCTTAAAGATAGGGGTCACGTTGACTTCCCTCCAGTCACCAGGCACCTGGCCCATTTCCAACGATTTGTTGAAGACTGTAGCCAGGTGGGGAGCCACCTGGTCGCGCACCTCCCGCAACACTCTGGGGAGAAACTGGTCTGGCCGAGGAGCCTTAAACGCGCTCAGTTTGTCTATTCTATCGGCAACGACTGTCGCGGTACATCGAACACTATCCAGGCCAGCACCTTCGTGCCTCACGCCTGGCTCGGGGATGATGCGGGTGTCCTCCCTGGTGAACACTCCCACAAAGTACTCATTGAGCACATTGGCGATGTCCGTGTCGGAGGTCCGCAGAACGCCGCTTAGGTCCTTTAACAGACCTATCATGCTTCTAATGGGCTTTCTACTATTAACATAACTGAAGAACTCCTTAGGGTTCCCCTTGCAGAGGCTTGCCACCCGTAGTTCTTCGTTACGTTTCGCTAGCCTAACCTTCGCCTTCACTTCCCTACACAGGCGGACATACGCTTCAATGTTCTCGTGGGAACGATTGGCCTTCGCCCTCCTATACGCTACTTTCCTATTTCGGATAGCCGAAGCGATGTCACGATTGAACCACTTAGGCTGCGTTGAAGCAGGGGTGACCGGTTTTGAGGGTATGGCAGCAGACTGCAGCACCATAAACTCGTCCCGGAATGCACTCCACACTCCCTCAACATCACCGCCAACCTCTAACCCCATCTCTCCTACGCTATCCCTGAGGCTAACAAAGTTTGCCCGCCGGAGATCGAGCTTACTGCCTCTCGAGTTACTACGCTTCACCCGAGGGACGCACACACGGAACCTAATAAGACCGTGATCACTCCCACCCAATGATTCGTCAACGGTGAGGCCAGTGATGAGGTTGTCTTCAGTCATGAATACTAAGTCTAGAATGCTTTCGCCTCGTGTAGGCTCGTTGACCCACTGAGTGAGGAAGTTCTCATCAGCAAAGTCAACTAGCCTCCTCCCTTCAGCATCGGCAGTCCTGTTTTCCCACTTTATGCCGCGACAGTTGAAGTCTCCTAAAACTACACACACCCTATCCCCTAGCAGGCTACTGAGTTCGGTGTACAGGGCTGTATCCTCCTCGAGGAGGAGATGCGGAGGTCTGTACACCAAGATTAACCTATAGTTCGTCCCTCCCACATTCAGATCGATGCCAAGCAGCTCCCGTTCCGACCGGAACTGGCAGTCAAGCGGACTCAACGTGTCCCTCACGTATATTAGTACCCCACCCCCCTCCCCACAGGTGCGGTCTTTGCGAAACATTCTATACCTGGGAATTTCGAACTCCCCAATGTAGTCCCTACGATCAGTATGAATCCAGGATTCGGTGATAGCAACGATATCCTGGTATTCTGATGCTAAGAGCATCCGTAGCTCGCCAAACTTGTTCCTGATCGACCTAGCATTAAAAAGCATTGCACGGAGGGAGCCTCCCCTGTTCTGACCGCCCTCTAGCATGACCCGTTTCCTGAACAGCCAGGGCTGTCGGGAGTTGAAGAGCCCCTCACTAACGAGGGGACAAACTCCGCAGAAGCCTGGGTGACTAGCTGCTGGGGGAGGGTGACTAGCTGCTGGGGGAGGGTGACTAGCTGCTGGGGAGGGTGACTAACTGCTGGGGGAGGGTGACTAACTGCTGGGGGAGGGTGACTAACTGCTGGGGAGGGTGACTAACTGCTGGGGGAGGGTGACTAACTGCTGGGGGAGGGTGACTAACTGCTGGGGGAGGGTGACTAACTGCTGGGGGAGGGTGACTAACTGCTGGGGGAGGGTGACTAACTGCTGGGGGAGGGTGACTACTGCTGGGGGAGGGTGACTAACTGCTGGGGGAGGGTGACTAACTGCTGGGGGAGGGTGACTAACTGCTGGGGGAGGGTGACTACTGCTGGGGGAGGGTGACTAACTGCTGGGGGAGGGTGACTAACTGCTGGGGGAGTAGGTTTAACTGTTTGGGAAGCAGGATCAATTACTGGTTTGGGGGGTCCTAGTTTAAAAAGATTATACAAATTAATGTTCAGTAAATCACCATACTTCTTTTTCCCCTTCTGGTTAAAATGTATCCCGTCCGAACCAAAGTATTCCCCATTTCCGTAGAATGTAGGCCAAAAATCGACAAACTTTAGGCCTTTTTCCTCACACATGCGTTTAACTCTTTTATTTATGCTAATGGCTTTACTTAGAGTATATCACTAGCACGCATTCGAGGGAGAATTCCTACGACCATACCCATGTCTGTCCTATCCCTAACCTTGTCAGTTAGGTTCTTAAATTCTTTTATAATGGGCTCTGTCTGCCCTCCTGTCCCTCCCAGAAAAACGTCATTGCCACCAACATGGACAATGATAGGGCAACTCTATTCTTGATATTAATTTTGCCTAATTCCCTATTAATTATCTGGCTTGTGGCACCGGAAAACATCGGAGTTTTCTCTTGGTCACCGTCTTGCTCCGAAAAAGTCCCCTTGATTCCTTAGCATAGAATCCCCAATTAAAAGGATTCATCCTCCTCATCAGCAAGTAAGTGAAACTTATTTTTGATGGTAATGGGTTCCAAATCCTTATGTTTGGTTTTGGTTTGGAGGGTCTTTTATTTTTGACCAATTTGAATTCTTGTTCCTCCGTTCTATTTTCCGGAATAGTCAGTGTTTTCCAAGCGTGCCACGCTTTGTTCTAGATGCTTAATCTTACAGTTTAAATCTGCTGGTGTGTTTTTAGTTTGATCTTGTCCACTGGGTTGGATTTCCAGTGCGACGACCCTAGCTTCAAGCTTTTTTACTAATTCCTTTAGCTCTTTAACTTCCTTTTCGTGGTTGTCTCTAAGTTTACAAAACAAACATACACTAAGGGATGTGATATCGCTGATACTACCTTCAGGGAAGTCAACGCACCAATGATTAACTTTACATTTAAAGCATTCTGCTTTCAATTTAGCTGGCCCTGCCATATTTTCTCTTTTTTTTTTTCTGAATACTCTGAATAAGATAAAGCGTTCTAGCAATGAAAACTATCAAAAACGTTCTGACCAGTATAAAAAAAGGGGGTGGGGGTGAATTCATCCGCGCGTAGACGCATCCACCTACTTGCAAGTGACGTTCATCCCTTCCAGAAGACTACACCTCTCGCTGCTGCCGCACCGACCAAAGGTCTCCCCAGGGCCGGACAATCCCAAACGTGTCGCAGCTACCAACTGACAAACACTCGCGACGCAGGCATCACGGATTTTCCGCCAGGAGCGCCAGCGAGATGCAGCCCCTTACTAGTCACTCACAAGCGGCCAAACTCTTAGAATCCAGTGTTCAAGGGATATCCCACCAGACCCAGAGTCTACGCCCGAGACTTTACGCTGGCCTGGCAGCCAGCTGGGCAGTAAAGCTCTCTCACCTCAGAGCAGTACAGCCAAGCACCATCAATTGGTCACCAAAGAACGGTCGCAGGGGGCTGGTCAGGCCATTACGCGTTAGGAATGGGCTTAACGGGGCACTAGCCACACTCCATTCATCGCGCCCCTACGCCTGGGACCCCTCCATCCCAGTCTCTCACAACCTACGAGCGTTAAATGGTGTTATTTATAGAGGTTCCAAAGCCTCTCTTCCCACGCATGAGGTAGCAGTAGGGTCCTAATAGTAAAAGAAGAGAAAAATACTTTATACTAAAAGAAAAGTTTTTTTTTTTTTTTTTTTCAGTCAGAGGAGAACATCTTAATGTAAGCTAAAAGGACAGAGTAGGGATGGGATGGGGTCCTAGTAACCCACGGGACAGGATTGTACAACATACTTTACCCGCCCTCCCGAAAGAGAGAGAGAACCTAAAGAAACTGGCAGCCAATTTCTCTAGAATCCCACGACTCGGGACCGGAGGGCTGTCACACCCCAAGTATAAAGTTTACAACATCCAGAAAAAATGTCATAACCTTTATACCCCCTGTGGGAGAGAGAGAGGAGAGAGAGAGAGAGTTACAAGGAGTTACAAGGAAAAGAAGTACCTCAAAAGGCCTTGCGGCCCATACCGAGGAGGTACCAATGGCAACGGGTGCCAGGGAAAATTTTGTAAAAGTTTATTTTTCTTTCAACTATCCTAGCAGTAGTAGAAAACTGGATAGAAAAGTAGAAGGCTCTCTCCCCACCCTCCGCTCCCTCCCTGCCAGAGGCAGGTACGGAAAAAGGTTGAAGAAAATACCTTGACCCTGGAAAAGTAGCCAAGGAAATTTTACAGGAAAGTGGAGAATATATAAATAGCTCTATATTTAGCTTGCTCACAGAGACACCGTGCAAGCGATCTCCTGCAGAGTTTTCTTATGTTTTAGTCTTAAACTATGAGAGTATTCAGTACTTTGTCTAGCCTATTTTTAAACACATTTACACTTTGACTGGAAACAACCTCTGAGGGAAGTTGGTTCCAGATATTAACTATTTTATAGGAAAAGAAATTTCCGCAGACTGAGGTCCTAAATGTCTTTACACACTCAAATAGTGTGCAAGATTTCGTCTACCTTTTCTTGAACTGATCCACAGAGGAACTGTTCACAACTTCCGAAGGTAACCTGTTCCATGTGTCACAGATCTTATACGTAAAGTAATTCCCACACACACTAGTCCTAAACCGTTTCAAATCCAACTTCCAACCATTGTTGCGAGTTGGGTTATCATTTAAACTAAACATACTTCTAAAATCGACATCGTTGAACCCGCGTAAGAGCTTGAAAACCTCGATCAGTTGACCGCGCAGCCTCCGAGTTTCAAGCGAAAACAAGTTCAGGGCGCGTAACCGTCGATTGTAGCCCATATGCCTAACGGAAGGGATTAACTTTGTGGCCCTCGCCTGCACTCGCTCCAGCCTCTCAATATCTTTCCTGAGGGTGGGCGACCAGAACTGCACAGCATACTCCAGGTGCGGCCGAACAAGGGAATTGTACAGTGAGAGCACAATCTCCTTGTTCCGAAACTGAAATTGCCTCCTGATATAACCCAATAGTTTCTGGGCTTTCTTTTCCACCTCTACACACTGTTTCGTAAACTTAAGGTCGCTGCTAATTAGCACACCCAAGTCCTTTTCTAAATCAGTCACCTCGATATTACCCCAACATCGAGTAGTCCGACTTGGGATTGGCGTAGCCAATGTGCATCACTTTGCATTTACCCAAGTTAAACGGCATTTGCCATTTTTCGGACCACTCTCCTATCCTACCTAGGTCCGCACGCAGTTCCTCGATCGCTTCGGGCGTCCCAACATTGGCCCCAAGCTTGGTGTCATCAGCGAATTTGGCGATCCGACTGACGATGCCACCGTCGATATCATTTATGTAAATGATAAACAACAGCGGCCCCAAAACGGAACCCTGAGGAACCCCACTAGTGACCGAGGCCCAACCCGAACTAGCCCCTTTAATTAACCCTCTGCCGCCTATTCTCAGCCAGTTTTCAACCACCTACCTATTTCCCCACCGATACCCAGCGCGCGCACTTTCGCCATTAGCCGGCGGTGAGGTACCTTATCAAAGGCTTTCTGAAAGTCGAGATAAAGTATATCAATCGCCCTACTCTTATCATACTCACCAACATGACGTGGAAAAACTCGAGCAAGTTGGTGAGACACGACCTATGTCTAAACCCATGTTGGGAGTCCCAAGCAGCTTGTAGGAATCCAAATGGTCAACGATCCTATCGCTATTATCCCTCTAATAATTTACCTACAACTGAAGTGAGACTAATGGGACGATAGTTCCCTGGACTTTCGTGATCCCCTTTCTTAAAGATAGGGGTCACGTTGGCTTCCCTCCAGTCACCAGGCACCTGGCCCATTCCAACGATTTGTTGAAGACTGTAGCCAGGTGGGGAGCCACCTGGTCGCGCACTCCGCAACACTCTGGGGAGAAACTGGTCTGGCCCAGGAGCCTTAAACGCGCTCAGTTTGTCTATTCTATCGGCAACGACTGTCGCGGTACATCTAACACTATCCAGGCCAGCACCTTCGTGCCTCACGCCTGGCTCGGGGATGATGCGGGTATCCTCCCTGGTGAACACTCCCGCAAAGTACTCATTAAGCACATTGGCGATGTCCGCGTCGGAGGTCCGCAGAACGCCGCTTTCCTTTAACGGACCTATCATGCTTCTAATGGGCTTTCTACTATTAACATAACTGAAGAACTCCTTAGGGTTCCCCTTGCAGAGGCTTGCCACCCGTAGTTCTTCGTTACGTTTCGCTAGCCTAACCTTCGCCTTCACTTCCCTACACAGGCGGACATACGCTTCAGTGTTCTCGTGGGAACGATTGGCCTTCGCCCTCCTATACGCTACTTTCCTATTTCGGATAGCCGAAGCGATGTCACGATTGAACCACTTAGGCTGCGTTGAAGCAGGGGTGACCGGTTTTGAGGGTATGGCAGCAGACTGCAGCACCATAAACTCGTCCCGGAATGCACTCCACACTCCCTCAACATCGCCGCCAACCTCTAACCCCATCTCTCCTACGCTATCCCTGAGGCTAACAAAGTTCGCCCGCCGGAGATCGAGCTTACTGCCTCTCGAGTTACTACGCTTCACCCGAGGGACGCACACACGGAACCTAATAAGACCGTGATCACTCCCGCCCAATGATTCGTCAACGGTGAGGCCAGTGACGAGGTTGTCTTCGGTCGTGAATACTAAGTCTAGAACGCTTTCGCCTCGTGTAGGCTCGTTGACCCACTGAGTGAGGAAGTTCTCATCAGCAAAGTCAACTAGCCTCCTCCCTTCAGCATCGGCAGTCCTGTTTTCCCACTTTATGCCGCGACAGTTGAAGTCTCCTAAAACTACACACACCCTATCCCCTAGCAGGCTACTGAGTTCGGTGTACAGGGCTGTATCCTCCTCGAGGAGGAGATGCGGAGGTCTGTACACCAAGATTAACCTATAGTTCGTCCCTCCCACATTCAGATCGACGCCAAGCAGCTCCCGTTCCGACCGGAACTGGCAGTCAACCGGACTCAACGTGTCTCTGACGTATATTAGTACCCCACCCCCTCCCCACGGGTGCGGTCTTTGCGAAACATTCTATACCCGGGAATTTCGAACTCCCCAACGTAGTCCCTACGATCAGTATGAATCCAGGACTCGGTGATAGCAACGATATCCTGGTATTCTGATGCTAAGAGCGCCCGTAGCTCGCAAAACTTGTTCCTGATCGACCTAGCATTAAAAAGCATTGCACGGAGGGAGCCTCCCTATTCTGACCGCCCCCTAGCACGACCCGTTTCCCGAACAGCCAGGGCTGTCGGGAGTTGAAGAGCCCCTCACTAACGAGGGGACAAACTCCGCAGGAGCCTGGGTGACTAGCTGCTGGGGGAGGGGACTAGCTGTGGGGAGGGTGACTAACTGCTGGGGAGGGTGACTAACTGCTGGGGGAGGGTGACTAACTGCTGGGGGAGGGTGACTAACTGCTGGGGGAGGGTGACTAACTGCGGGGGAGGGTGACTAACTGCTGGGGAGGGTGACTAACTGCTGGGGGAGGGTGACTAACTGCTGGGGGAGGGGGACTAATGCTGGGGGAGGGTGACTAACTGCTGGGGGAGGGGTGACTAACTGCTGGGGGAGGGTGACTAACTGCTGGGGGAGGGTGACTAACTGCTGGGGGAGGTGACTAACTGCTGGGGGAGGGTGACTAACTGCTGGGGGAGGGTGACTAACTGCTGGGGGAGGGTGACTAACTGCTGGGGGAGGGTGACTAACTGCTGGGGGAGGGTGACTAACTGCTGGGGGAGTTAGGTTTAACTGTTTGGGAGCAGGATCAATTACTGGTTTGGGGGGTCCTAGTTTAAAAAGATTATACAAATTAATGTTCAGTAAATCACCATACTTTTTTCCCCTTCTGGTTAAAATTCCCATCCGAACCAAAGTATTCCCCATTTCCGTAGAATGTAGGCCAAAAATCGACAAACTTTAGGCCTTTTTCCTCACACATGCGTTTAACTCTTTTATTTATGCTAATGGCTTTACTTAGAGTATAGTCACCAGCACGCATTCGAGGGAGAATTCCTACGACCATACCCATGTCTGTCCTATCCCTAACCTTGTCAGTTAGGTTCTTAAATTCTTTTATAATGGGCTCTGTCTGCCCTCCTGTCCCTCCCAGAAAAACGTCATTGCCACCAACATGGACAATGATAGGGCAACTCCTATTCTTGATATTAATTTTGCCTAATTCCCTATTAATTATCTGGCTTGTGGCACACGGAAAACATCGGAGTTTTCTCTTGGTCACCTGTCTTGCTCCGAAAAAGTCCCCTTGATTCCTTAGCATAGAATCCCCAATTAAAAGGATTCATCCTCCTCATCAGCAAGTAAGTGAAACTTATTTTTGATGGTAATGGGTTCCAAATCCTTATGGTTTGGTTTTGGTTTGGAGGGTCTTTTATTTTTGAACAATTTTAATTCTTGTTCCTCCGTTCTATTTTCCGGAATAGTCAGTGTTTTCCAAGCGTGCCACGCTTTGTTCTAGATGCTTAATCTTACAGTTTAAATCTGCTGGTGTGTTTTTAGTTTGATCTTGTCCATGGGTTGGATTTCCAGTGTGACGACCCTAGCTTCAAGCTTTTTTACTAATTCCTTTAGCTCTTTAACTTCCTTTTCGTGGTTGTCTCTAAGTTTACAAAACAAACATACACTAAGGGATGTGATATCGCTGATACTACCTTCAGGGAAGTCAACGCACCAATGATTAACTTTACATTTAAAGCATTCTGCTTTCAATTTAGCTGGCCCTGCCATATTTTCTCTTTTTTTTTTTCTGAATACTCTGAATAAGATAAAGCATTCTAGCAATGAAAACTATCAAAAACGTTCTGACCAGTATATAAAAAAGGGGGTGGGGGTGAATTAATCCAGCGCATAGACGCATCCACCTACTTGCAAGTGACGTTCATCCCTTCCAGAAGACTACACCTCTCGCTACTGCCGCACCGACCAAAGGTCTCCCCAGGGCCGGACAATCCCAAACGTGTCACAGCTACCAACTGACAAACACTCGCGACGCAGGCATCACGGATTTTCCGCCAGGAGCGCCAGCGAGATGCAGCCCCTTACTAGTCACTCACAAGCGGCCAAACTCTTAGAATCCAGTGTTCAAGGGATATCCCACCAGACCCAGAGTCTACGCCCGAGACTTTACGCTGGCCTGGCAGCCAGCTGGGCAGTAAAGCTCTCTCACCTCAGAGCAGTACAGCCAAGCACCATCAATTGGTCACCAAAGAACAGTCGCAGGGGGCTGGTCAGGCCATTACGCATTAGGAATGGGCTGAACGGGGCACTAGCCACACTCCATTCATCGCGCCCCTATGCCTGGGACCCCTCCATCCCAGTCTCTCACAACCTACGAGCGTTAAATGGTGTTATTTATAGAGGTTCCAAAGCCTCTCTTCCCACGCATGAGGTAGCAGTAGGGTCCTAATAGTAAAAGAAGAGAAAAATACTTTATACTAAAAGAAAAGGGTTTTTTTTTGTTTTTTTTCCAGTCAGAGGAGAACATCTTTAATGTAAGCTAAAAGGACAGAGTAGGGATGGGATGGGGTCCTAGTAACCCACGGGACAGGATTGTACAACATACTTTACCCGCCCTCCCGAAAGAGAGAGAGAACCTAAAGAAACTGGCAGCCAATTTCTCTAGAATCCCACGACTCTGGACCGGAGGGCTGTCAGACCCCAAGTATAAAGTTTACAACATCCAGAAAAAATGTCATAACCTTTATACCCCCTGTGGGAGAGAGAGAGGGAGAGAGAGAGTTACAAGGAGTTACAAGGAAAAGAAGTACCTCAAAAGGCCTTGCGGCCCATACCGAGGAGGTAACAATGGCAACCGGTGCTAGGGAAAATTTTGTAAAAGTTTATTTTTCTTTCAACTATCCTAGCAGTAGTAGAAAACTGGATAGAAAAGTAGAAGGCTCTCTCCCCACCCTCCGCTCCCTCCCTGCCAGAGGCAGCTACGGAAAAAGGTTGAAGAAAATACCTTGACCCTGGAAAAGTAGCCAAGGAAATTTTATAGGAAAGTGGAGA
The DNA here is from genome assembly GCA_023014485.1 of Bathynomus jamesi. Classification (NCBI taxonomy): domain Eukaryota; kingdom Metazoa; phylum Arthropoda; class Malacostraca; order Isopoda; family Cirolanidae; genus Bathynomus; species Bathynomus jamesi. The sequence continues at coordinate 72,672 of JAJOZX010002449.1, forward strand.
ATATATAAATAGCTCTATATTTAGCTTGCTCACAGAGACACTGTGCAAGCGATCTCCTACAGAGTTTTCTTATGTTTTAGTCTTAAACTATGAGAGTATTCAGTACTTTGTCTAGCCTATTTTTAAACACATTTACACTTTGACTGGAAACAACCTCTGAGGGAAGTTGCTTCCAGATATTAACTATTTTATAGGAAAAGAAATTTCCGCAGACTGAGGTCCTAAATGTCTTTACACAGTCAAATAGTGTGCAAGATTTCATCTACCCTTTTCTTGAACTGATCCACAGAGGAACTGTTCACAACTTCCGAAGGTAACCTGTTCCATGTGTCACAGATCTTACACGTAAAGTAATTCCCACACACACTAGTCCTAAACCATTTCAAATCCAACTTCCAACCATTGTTGCGAGTTGGGTTATCATTTAAACTAAACATACTTCTAAAATCGACATCGTTGAACCCGCGTAAGAGCATGAAAACCTCGATCAGTTGACCGTGCAGCCTCCGAGTTTCAAGCGAAAACAAGTTCAGGGCGCGTAACCGTCGATTGTAGCCCATATGCCTAACGGAAGGGATTAACTTTGTGGCCCTCGCCTGCACTCGCTCCAGCCTCTCAATATCTTTCCTGAGGGTGGGCGACCAGAACTACACAGCATACTCCAGGTGCGGCCGAACAAGGGAATTGTACAGTGAGAGCACAATCTGCTTGTTCCAAAACTGAAATTGCCTCCTGATATAACCCAACAGTTTCTGGGCTTTCTTTTCCACCTCTACACACTGTTTCATAAACTTAAGGTCGCTGCTAATTACCACACCCAAGTCCTTTTCTAAATCAGTCACCTCGATATGACTCCCCAACATCGAGTAGTCCAACTTGGGATTGGCGTAGCCAATGTGCATCACTTTGCATTTACCCAAGTTAAACGGCATTTGCCATTTTTCGGACCACTCTCCTATCCTACCTAGGTCCGCACGCAGTTCCTCAATCGCTTCGGGCGTCCCAACATTGGCCCCAAGCTTGGTGTCATCAGCGAATTTGGCGATCCGACTGACGATGCCACCGTCGATATCATTATGTAAATGATAAACAACAGCGGCCCCAAAACGGAACCCTGAGGAACCCCACTAGTGACCAAGGCCCAACCCGAACTAGCCCTTTAATTACAACCCTCGGCCGCCTATTCTTCAGCCAGTTTTCTACCCACCTACCTATTTCCCCACCGATACCCAGCGCGCGCACTTTCGCCATTAGCCGCGGTGAGGTACCTTATCAAAGGCTTTCTGAAAGTCGAGATAAAGTATATCAATCGCCCTACTCTTATCATACTCACCCAACATGACGTGGAAAAACTCGAGCAAGTTGGTGAGACACGACCAATGCCATCTAAACCCATGTTGGGAGTCCCCAAGCAGCTTGTAGGAATCCAAATGGTCAACAATCCTATCCGCTATTATCCCCTCTAATAATTTACCTACAACTGAAGTGAGACTAGGGATGATAGTTCCCTGGACTTTCGTGATCCCCTTTCTTAAAGATAGGGGTCACGTTGACTTCCCTCCAGTCACCAGGCACCTGGCCCATTTCCAACGATTTGTTGAAGACTGTAGCCAGGTGGGGAGCCACCTGGCGCGCACCTCCCGCAACACTCTGGGGAGAAACTGGTCTGGCCGAGGAGCCTTAAACGCGCTCAGTTTGTCTATTCTATCGGCAACGCTGTCGCGGTACATCGAACACTATCCAGGCCAGCACCTTCGTGCCTCACGCCTGGCTCGGGGATGATGCGGGTGTCCTCCCTGGTGAACACCCACAAAGTATCATTGAGCACATTGGCGATGTCCGTGTCGGAGGTCCGCAGAACGCCGCTTAGGTCCTTTAACAGACCTATCATGCTTCTAATGGGCTTTCTACTATTAACATAACTGAAGAACTCCTTAGGGTTCCCCTTGCAGAGGCTTGCCACCCGTAGTTCTTCGTTACGTTTCGCTAGCCTAACCTTCGCCTTCACTTCCCTACACAGGCGGACATACGCTTCAGTGTTCTCGTGGGAACGATTGGCCTTCGCCCTCCTATACGCTACTTTCCTATTTCGGATAGCCGAAGCGATGTCACGATTGAACCACTTAGGCTGCGTTGAAGCAGGGGTGACCGGTTTTGAGGGTATGGCAGCAGACTGCAGCACATAAACTCGTCCCGGAATGCACTCCACACTCCCTCAACATCGCCGCCAACCTCTAACCCCATCTCTCCTACGCTATCCCTGAGGCTAACAAAGTTCGCCCGCCGGAGATCGAGCTTACTGCCTCTCGAGTTACTACGCTTCACCCGAGGGACGCACACACGGAACCTAATAAGACCGTGATCACTCCCGCCCAATGATTCGTCAACGGTGAGGCCAGTGACGAGGTTGTCTTCGGTCGTGAATACTAAGTCTAGAACGCTTTCGCCTCGTGTAGGCTCGTTGACCCACTGAGTGAGGAAGTTCTCATCAGCAAAGTCAACTAGCCTCCTCCCTTCAGCATCGGCAGTCCTGTTTTCCCACTTTATGCCGCGACAGTTGAAGTCTCCTAAAACTACACACACCCTATCCCCTAGCAGGCTACTGAGTTCGGTGTACAGGGCTGTATCCTCCTCGAGGAGGAGATGCGGAGGTCTGTACACCAAGATTAACCTATAGTTCGTCCCTCCCACGTTCAGATCGACGCCAAGCAGCTCCCGTTCCGACCGGAACTGGCAGTCAACCGGACTCAACGTGTCCTCACGTATATTAGTACCCCACCCCCCTCCCCACGGGTGCGGTCTTTGCGAAACATTCTATACCCGGGAATTTCGAACTCCCCAACGTAGTCCCTACGATCAGTATGAATCCAGGACTCGGTGATAGCAACGATATCCTGGTATTCTGATGCTAAGAGCGCCCGTAGCTCGCCAAACTTGTTCCTGATCGACCTAGCATTAAAAAGCATTGCACGGAGGGAGCCTCCCCTGTTCTGACCGCCCCTAGCACGACCCGTTTCCCGAACAGCCAGGGCTGTCGGGAGTTGAAGAGCCCCTCACTAACGAGGGGACAAACTCCGCAGGAGCCTGGTGACTACTGCTGGGGGGGTGACTACTGCTGGGGGAGGGTGACTAACTGCTGGGGGAGGGTGACTAACTGCTGGGGGAGGGTGACTACTGCTGGGGGAGGGTGACTACTGCTGGGGGAGGGTGACTACTGCTGGGGGAGGGTGACTACTGCTGGGGGAGGGTGACTACTGCTGGGGGAGGGTGACTAACTGCTGGGGGAGGGTGACTACTGCTGGGGGAGGGTGACTAACTGCTGGGGGAGGGTGACTAACTGCTGGGGAGTAGGTTTAACTGTTTGGGAAGCAGGATCAATTACTGGTTTGGGGGGTCCTAGTTTAAAAAGATTATACAAATTAATGTTCAGTAAATCACCATACTTCTTTTTCCCCTTCTGGTTAAAATGTATCCCGTCCGAACCAAAGTATTCCCCATTTCCGTAGAATGTAGGCCAAAAATCGACAAACTTTAGGCCTTTTTCCTCACACATGCGTTTAACTCTTTTATTTATGCTAATGGCTTTACTTAGAGTATAATCACTAGCACGCATTCGAGGGAGAATTCCTACGACCATACCCATGTCTGTCCTATCCCTAACCTTGTCAGTTAGGTTCTTAAATTCTTTTATAATGGGCTCTGTCTGCCCTCCTGTCCCTCCCAGAAAAACGTCATTGCCACCAACATGGACAATGATAGGGCAACTCTATTCTTGATATTAATTTTGCCTAATTCCCTATTAATTATCTGGCTTGTGGCACCCGGAAAACATCGGAGTTTTCTCTTGGTCACCGTCTTGCTCCGAAAAAGTCCCCTTGATTCCTTAGCATAGAATCCCCAATTAAAAAGGATTCATCCTCCTCATCAGCAAGTAAGTGAAACTTATTTTTGATGGTAATGGGTTCCAAATCCTTATGTTTTGGTTTTGGTTTGGAGGGTCTTTTATTTTTGACCAATTTGAATTCTTGTTCCTCCGTTCTATTTTCCGGAATAGTCACAGTGTTTTCCAAGCGTGCCACGCTTTGTTCTAGATGCTTAATCTTACAGTTTAAATCTGCTGGTGTGTTTTTAGTTTGATCTTGTCCACTGGGTTGGATTTCCAGTGCGACGACCCTAGCTTCAAGCTTTTTTACTAATTCCTTTAGCTCTTTAACTTCCTTTTCGTGGTTGTCTCTAAGTTTACAAAACAAACATACACTAAGGGATGTGATATCGCTGATACTACCTTCAGGGAAGTCAACGCACCAATGATTAACTTTACATTTAAAGCATTCTGCTTTCAATTTAGCTGGCCCTGCCATATTTTCTCTTTTTTTTTTCTGAATACTCTGAATAAGATAAAGCGTTCTAGCAATGAAAACTATCAAAAACGTTCTGACCAGTATATAAAAAAGGGGGTGGGGGTGAATTCATCCCGCGCGTAGACGCATCCACCTACTTGCAAGTGACGTTCATCCCTTCCAGAAGACTACACCTCTCGCTGCTGCCGCACCGACCAAAGGTCTCCCCAGGGCCGGACAATCCCAAACGTGTCGCAGCTACCAACTGACAAACACTCGCGACGCAGGCATCACGGATTTTCCGCCAGGAGCGCCAGCGAGATGCAGCCCCTTACTAGTCACTCACAAGCGGCCAAACTCTTAGAATCCAGTGTTCAAGGGATATCCCACCAGACCCAGAGTCTACGCCCGAGACTTTACGCTGGCCTGGCAGCCAGCTGGGCAGTAAAGCTCTCTCACCTCAGAGCAGTACAGCCAAGCACCATCAATTGGTCACCAAAGAACGGTCGCAGGGGGCTGGTCAGGCCATTACGCGTTAGGAATGGGCTTAACGGGGCACTAGCCACACTCCATTCATCGCGCCCCTACGCCTGGGACCCCTCCATCCCAGTCTCTCACAACCTACGAGCGTTAAATGGTGTTATTTATAGAGGTTCCAAAGCCTCTCTTCCCACGCATGAGGTAGCAGTAGGGTCCTAATAGTAAAAGAAGAGAAAAATACTTTATACTAAAAGAAAAGTTTTTTTTTTTTTTTCCAGTCAGAGGAGAACATCTTAATGTAAGCTAAAAGGACAGAGTAGGGATGGGATGGGGTCCTAGTAACCCACGGGACAGGATTGTACAACATACTTTACCCGCCCTCCCGAAAGAGAGAGAGAACCTAAAGAAACTGGCAGCCAATTTCTCTAGAATCCCACGACTCGGGACCGGAGGGCTGTCACCCCAAGTATAAAGTTTACAACATCCAGAAAAAATGTCATAACCTTTATACCCCCTGTGGGAGAGAGAGAGGAGAGAGAGAGAGAGTTACAAGGAGTTACAAGGAAAAGAAGTACCTCAAAAGGCCTTGCGGCCCATACGAGGAGGTACCAATGGCAACGGGTGCCAGGGAAAATTTTGTAAAAGTTTATTTTTCTTTCAACTATCCTAGCAGTAGTAGAAAACTGGATAGAAAAGTAGAAGGCTCTCTCCCCACCCTCCGCTCCCTCCCTGCCAGAGGCAGGTACGGAAAAAGGTTGAAGAAAATACCTTGACCCTGGAAAAGTAGCCAAGGAAATTTTACAGGAAAGTGGAGAATATATAAATAGCTCTATATTTAGCTTGCTCACAGAGACACCGTGCAAGCGATCTCCTGCAGAGTTTTCTTATGTTTTAGTCTTAAACTATGAGAGTATTCAGTACTTTGTCTAGCCTATTTTTAAACACATTTACACTTTGACTGGAAACAACCTCTGAGGGAAGTTGGTTCCAGATATTAACTATTTTATAGGAAAAGAAATTTCCGCAGACTGAGGTCCTAAATGTCTTTACACACTCAAATAGTGTGCAAGATTTCGTCTACCCTTTTCTTGAACTGATCCACAGAGGAACTGTTCACAACTTCCGAAGGTAACCTGTTCCATGTGTCACAGATCTTATACGTAAAGTAATTCCACACACACTAGTCCTAAACCGTTTCAAATCCAACTTCCAACCATTGTTGCGAGTTGGGTTATCATTTAAACTAAACATACTTCTAAAATCGACATCGTTGAACCCGCGTAAGAGCTTGAAAACCTCGATCAGTTGACCGCGCAGCCTCCGAGTTTCAAGCGAAAACAAGTTCAGGGCGCGTAACCGTCGATTGTAGCCCATATGCCTAACGGAAGGGATTAACTTTGTGGCCCTCGCCTGCACTCGCTCCAGCCTCTCAATATCTTTCCTGAGGGTGGGCGACCAGAACTGCACAGCATACTCCAGGTGCGGCCGAACAAGGGAATTGTACAGTGAGAGCACAATCTCCTTGTTCCGAAACTGAAATTGCCTCCTGATATAACCCAATAGTTTCTGGGCTTTCTTTTCCACCTCTACACACTGTTTCGTAAACTTAAGTCGCTGCTAATTAGCACACCCAAGTCCTTTTCTAAATCAGTCACCTCGATATTACTACCCAACATCGAGTAGTCCGACTTGGGATTGGCGTAGCCAATGTGCATCACTTTGCATTTACCCAAGTTAAACGGCATTTGCCATTTTTCGGACCACTCTCCTATCCTACCTAGGTCCGCACGCAGTTCCTCGATCGCTTCGGGCGTCCCAACATTGGCCCCAAGCTTGGTGTCATCAGCGAATTTGGCGATCCGACTGACGATGCCACCGTCGATATCATTTATGTAAATGATAAACACAGCGGCCCCAAAACGGAACCCTGAGGAACCCCACTAGTGACCGAGGCCCAACCCGAACTAGCCCCTTTAATTACCACCCTCTGCCGCCTATTCCTCAGCCAGTTTTCAATCCACCTACCTATTTCCCCACCGATACCCAGCGCGCGCACTTTCGCCATTAGCCGGCGGTGAGGTACCTTATCAAAGGCTTTCTGAAAGTCGAGATAAAGTATATCAATCGCCCTACTCTTATCGTACTCACTCAACATGACGTGGAAAAACTCGAGCAAGTTGGTGAGACACGACCTATGCCGTCTAAACCCATGTTGGGAGTCCCCAAGCAGCTTGTAGGAATCCAATGGTCAACGATCCTATCAGCTATTATCCCTTCTAATAATTTACCTACAACTGAAGTGAGACTAATGGGACGATAGTTCCCTGGACTTTCGTGATCCCCTTTCTTAAAGATAGGGGTCACGTTGGCTTCCCTCCAGTCACCAGGCACCTGGCCCATCTCCAACGATTTGTTGAAGACTGTAGCCAGGTGGGGAGCCACCTGGTCGCGCACTTCTCGCAACACTCTGGGGAGAAACTGGTCTGGCCCAGGAGCCTTAAACGCGCTCAGTTTGTCTATTCTATCGGCAACGACTGTCGCGGTACATCTAACACTATCCAGGCCAGAGAGAGAGAGAGAGAGAGAGAGAGAGAGAGAGAGAGAGAGAGAAGAGAGAGAAGAGAAGAGAGAGAGAGAGAGAGGAGAGAGAGAGAGAGAGAGAGAGAGAGGAGAGAGAAGAGAGAGAGAGAGAGAGAGAGAGAGAGAGAGAGAGAGAGGGAGAGAGAGAGAGAGAGAGATGAGAGAGAGGAGGAGAGAGAGAGAGAGAGAGAGAGAGAGAGAGAGAGAGAGAGCGAGAGAGAGAGAGAGAGAGAGAGACGAGAGAGAGAGAGAGAGAGAGAGAGAGAGAGAGAGAGAGAGAGAGAGAGAGGAGAGAGAGAGAGAGAGAGAGAGAGAGAGAGAGAGAGAGAGAGAGAGTTACAAGGAAAAGAAGTACCTCAAAAGGCCTTGCAGCCCATACCGAGGAGGTACCAATGGCAACCCGTACCAGGGAAAATTTTGTAAAAGTTTATTTTTCTTTCAACTATCCTAGCAGTAGTAGAAAACTGGATAGAAAAGTAGAAGGCTCTCTCCCCACCCTCCGTTCCCTCCCTGCCAGAGGCAGGTACGGAAAAAGGTTGAAGAAAGTACCTTGACCCTGGAAAAGTAGCCAAGGAAATTTTACAGGAAAGTGGAGAATTTATAAATAGCTCTATATTTAGTTTGCTCACATGAGAGTATTCAGTACTTTGTCTAGCCTATTTTTAAACACATTTACACTTTGACTAGAAACAACCTCTGAGGGAAGTTGGTTCCAGATATTAACTATTTTATAGGAAAAGAAATTTCCGCAGACTGAGGTCCTAAATGTCTTTACACACTCAAATAGTGTGCAAGATTTCATCTACCCTTTTCTTGAACTGATCCACAGAGGAACTGTTCACAACTTCCGAAGGTAACCTGTTCCATGTGTCACAGATCTTATACGTAAAGTAATTCCCACACACACTAGTCCTAAACCGTTTCAAATCAACTTCCAACCATTGTTGCGAGTTGGGAGAGAGAGAGAGAGAGAGAGGAGAGAGAGTGTTACAAGGAGTTACAAGGAAAAGAAGTACCTCAAAAGGCCTTGCAGCCCATACCGAGGAGGTACCAATGGCAACGGGTGCCAGGGAAAATTTTCTACATGCACAAATAGTGTGCAAGATTTGGTCTAACCTTTTCTTGAACTGATCCACTGAGGAACTGTTCCTGTTATTAAAAGTTTATTTTTCTTTCAACTATCCTAGCAGTAGTAGAAAACTGGATAGAAAAGTTGAAGGCTCTCTCCCCACCCTCCGCTCCCTCCCTGCCAGAGGCAGGTACGGAAAAAGGTTGAAGAAAATACCTTGACCCTGGAAAAGTAGCCAAGGAAATTTTACAGGAAAGTGGAGAATATATAAATAGCTCTATATTTACCTTGCTCACAGAGACACCGTGCAAGCGAACTCCTGCAGAGTTTTCTTATGTTTTAATCTTAAACTATCAACGTGTTAAAGTAATTCCCACATATACTAGTCCTAAATCGTTTCAAATCCAACTTCTAACCATTGTTGCGAGTTGGGTTATCATTTGAACTAAACATGCTTCTAAAATCAACATCTTTGAACCCGTGTCACATAAGCATCGATTGTAGCCCATATGCCTAACGAAAGGAATTAACTTTGTGGCATTTTTCGCCAGTTTCCAATCCACCTACCTACTTCCCCACCAATACCAAGCGCGCGCACTTCGGCCATTAGCCGGTGGTGAGGTACCTTATCAAAGGCCTTCTAATCAATCGCCCTACTCTTATCATACTCACTCAACATGACGTAGAAAAACTCGAGCATGATGGTGAGACACAACCTATGCCGTCTAAACCCATGTTGGAGTCCCCAAGTAGCTTGTAGGAATCCAAATGGTCAACAATCCTACTCGCTATTATCCCCTCTAAATATTTACCTACAACTGAAGTTAAATGGTGTTATTTATAGAGGTTCCAAGCCTCTCTTCCCACGCATGAGATAGCAGTAGCGTCCTAATCGTAACAGTAGAGAAAAAGAAAGAAAGAGAGAGAGAGAGTGGAACTGTGTGGGGGGGGGGGGGGGGGGGGTGAATAAGTGTGGATATGGGTGTGATTGTAGGGGTGTGACTATGTTGCAGATAATCAGAAAAGAGTGGGAGATCTTGTAAAAATTAATTTTGTAGGCAATAATAGCTTGTTTGATTTTTATACAATTTTTTGCTGAGGAATCCTGGATGATTGGAGGTTACCCGGATGATCAGGTGGACTGCTCTCTTTTTAAAGCCTGGTTGATCATAACCCTGGTTAATTGAAACCTGACTGTATATACTGCCTAAAAGGTGACAGAATTTAAGTGTGGGTGGAGAAATGTCAAATTCCTTTTAGTGTACTGAATGGCATGGGAAGTGAAGACAGTGGCTCTGATACCATATAATAATGGTTTGAATCTCACTGTTTCCCTGTATTTCAAATTCTCATGTAATCATGTAATTTGTCTTCCTATTGAGAAAATACTGTAAATTTAAAGAATTGATACACAAATACACTTCATTCATAAAGTGTAGCTATAGTTGGCTATAATCCAGGACTCACATTATCATCTGTCAAAAGAAGATCATGAGGCTCAGTTCTATCAATCTTCAAAACTCTGAATTTCGTTTGTGTATTATTCGTGCCAATTAAATAACATCTCTGAAAAAAAAAAGCAAAAATAGTTAAGGTGGCTATTTTTAACCTTGTACTAGATACTTTGTTTAATAGTAGTAACATTACCTTATTCTATTTTAAATTTTCTAATGATAGACTAACTATAAGCTAATAAAAATCCCATTATCCTGGTATTAACAAATTATTATTGTTATTATAAAATGTGATGGACCAGAGTTGGTGTACATAACCTAATCTATAGTGATGTTTGTTTGAGAGAACTTTCTACAATACCAAATGTAACCAAAATCAACCTAAAGCAGTCCTTCCAGTAGTGCTAAAAATAGAAATATGTTTTCATTGCCTGCATCTATTGTTATTATTACTTGCATTTAAGTCTACTTAATAAGCCTACACACTTGCCAACATTATAGGGCAAAGTGTAGGTATAGTACAGTGGTAAACTGAACTACAAAAACAAACAAATTATCAAAGCACAGTAGTTTTCAAAATTAGGTTAATAGTGATTAAATGGACTGTAGGCCCCTATACCTATTTCATCATTAGCAAATGATATTACAGTCCAACAATCTGCTTATAATTTTTGTCAACCAACTGTACTAAAAGAATTATTATTAATATATGCATATAGTTTAGTGATATTCAGGAATTTCACTAGAAATTTATTGTTGGTAACATCAAGTTCTTTTTAAAAAAAGGGCATGATACATGGTTGCGGTCAGTGTGACTTTTGCTTTTGATCTTTTGACATTATTGAATTTTTGCTCTTTAAATTGAAACTTTGATAAATTCTAAAATTGCTACTGAGTATTGTTGGAATCGTATCTCTTGTTCTTTATTAGTTTGTTTTGAATGGTTTCTGTTGAACCTTGCCTAATTTCCATTTAGTCTAACTTAAGTTAGACTTTGGGTAGCTGGCTTAGGACAACCAGGCTTCGTTGTTTACGTTATTGTGGGCTTTGTGCTTGTTTGAATTGCTGTTTAACCCTCTACTGCCGAGTGGGTCGAATACGTACCATTTCAAATACATGCACTTAGACTTAACCCTACAAAAACGTTCGGCATTAAAGGGTTGTTTGATTAAGTTATTGTTGGCTTTGTTGCTTGTTTAAATTGCTGTTTAAGTTTCTAAATTTTATACAAATTAATTGTGGGTGGAATAACATAAATTCTACCTTATCCAAGTAAAATTATGTGGAAATCTCAAGAGTGCAACTCTCATAACAAAGGAAAGGAAACGGAATATAAGGATAAATCACAATTATATATCAATATATAGGTCTATAGTTTAAATTTAAATCTAATATTTTTCAAAATAATTTTATTTCTTTCTCTTGAGAGTCTCTTGGGTTTCCACTTGATAGGTGATAAGTTGTTATTGAGGTCAATTCAAGTTAATATAGTGTAAAATTTAGTGCTATGGCTACATCTAAATTAGATTCAAAATTAGAGTCCTTGAAGAACTGTATGGCTGAAGTAAATCCTCTAACTATAAGTAGAGGTATAAATAAGCACAAAATTACTTTAATCTTAAACAAACTTAAAAATTTAAAAGCTAATGATAAGCTAACTCATTCTTTGTATAAAACTCAGGTTACTGAAACTGAAGGCCTATTAAATCAAATTAAAACTTGTGATGATGAAATATTAACTGTCTTTAATAAATGACATTGAAGATATTGATTTAGATTATTTTGAAAAGGAAGTTGACTCTCAAAGTGAATATCTATTCTTGTCTATGAAGAATTAGATGGGTTTTTTTTTATAATGTTAAGGTGGATAATTCAAATGTAAACAATTCTCGGTTATCTGAACAGCTAGCAGTTGCTTTGTCAAAGTTAACTTTAAGTGAATGTAAACCCCCTCCTTTACAATGTGGTATTATTGAAGGAACTGAATCTGTTAAGTTTGAATTTACTACCTTTTTGAGTCAATTTGAAAATGTAATTGACTCTTGTTCAAAACTTATCAAATGCTGCTAAATTGGCTTATTTGCATAGCTATTTACAGGGATATACTTACAAGGTTATAAAACATTTGTCTATAAATTATGAAAATTACCTTATTGCTTTACAACTCTTAAAAGAAGAATTTCTTGATATTCCTTATATGAGTGACAAAATTTACAAAAAATTAACATCTTATCCTTCCTTTGATGAAAATTATCTCACTACTAGGATATATATAAATGAAATAAGATCCTTCATGTATGAACTGTATAATTATGGGTTTAATTTCTTAGAAAATGACACACCAGGATGCTCTATTTTGAGTCGTCATATTTTTTCCAAATTACCTAATGCATTTAGAAGGGAATTGGTGCATAAAGTTGCCACTAACTACCCAACCTTAAAAGATACCGTATCTTTGAAAATTATAATGAATTATTGAAAACATTAAATAAAACTAAAGTAACAAGAAATGAAACTTTTGATAAAGATAAAAGTAAAACTAAAAGCTATGCCAAACCTAAAAATCAAGATGATCCATCTAAGAATAAGTCAATTAACCAAACTAAACCTAGTACTCTGCAAAATTTTAAAGTTGCTTCATTGCCTAAGCAAAGTAATGAAAATTCAAACTATTCTAAAATTTATACAAATAAACCTTGCAAATTTTGCTCAACTTCTATTCATAGAATGATCAGATGTGACAATTATAAGGATTATTCAAGCAGAATAAAATGCTCAAGAGATTAACCTTTGTATAAGATGTAGCAGTAATGAGCATAATGACCAAAACTGCCCTGGTAAACAAAGCAGATTGGACTTTGAATGCAATCATTGTAATAAAAAATCTCATATTTCTGCCTTGTGTACTAAAAGTCAAAGTAATTCTGGTACAAGTGAAGCTTCTGTTTCAAATGTCTGGTTGAATTTTAATCAAAAGCCAGACTATAAGTTGTACATCCTTCCAACTTTAACAATTTAATTTGTTAAAGGAAATAACTTAGTTAACATCAGATGCCTGATTGATTTGGGTAGTCAACAATCATATATTAGTGGTTCTGTAGCTAATTCACTATGTAATAATCTTGATAAGTTGCATGATGTTAAATATGATATACAAACCTTTATAGGAAATCAAGAAAGAATTTTCAAACAAACTTCCCTTGAAGTAACTATTGGCAATCAGCATAAGATAAATATGCCATTACTGATAGACAATAATCTTAACCTTAAGTTTGAAGTTACGGGAATTAATACCACCCTAAATAATATAACTCATAATGGGTTCATTTTAGCAGATAATGGGTTTGTTAGAAATGTTGACAACTCGGCATTTGAATTGCGGACATTAATAGGAGCTGACATAGTGCAATTTTTCCCATCCTTGACTTTAGAATCTTGTATGAATGGTAGCTGTTTCAGGTTTGAGAACAAAATTATTCCTTTTGGTAATGTTGAGCATTTCTTATATAACGATCGATCAAAGATTCTTCATAAGGAAAATGAAGAACATGAAGTAACTGATGTGCACACTACTTTGGTCAATCAGGTAATGGTACCTGTAAAGTCTTATTTCAACCCTTTTGAAAATATTTTAACTGATAGTGAAATAGACAATGGACGAGAAAACTTGCTTAGTTTGGAATCTATTGGCATAGATACTTTTCATGTAGCTAAAGTTGAAATTAATGAAAATGCCACTACTAAAAGACAGATCTTATCCCATATATATATATATATATATATCTAAATTATTTGACCCCTTGGGCACGGTATAGTTTTACCTGTAACAATCAAAGGTAGGAATTTGATGAGAGGTATTTGGTCAATTAAACTGACCAAGAGGTTCCAGTAGTTAGAAAGAAAATTAGGGGTGTGTGTTTACATAAATACATGTATCCTCCAAGATGCATTAGTGGAGAAGTAGTGTACCCTACCAGGGCTGGGATACTCATACTCAGTACTTGTACTCATTAGTACCACTTTTGAAGTACTTGTACTCTTAAATTTTAAAATTCAAGTACTCACACAAGTACTTGTACTCGGGATGTAAAGTACTCATACTTGTTGAGTAGTTTACAAGTACTTCACAAATTTTTTAATTAGATATGGCAAAAATATTAAGTCATTTTGAAATTCCCCCCCAAGTCATCAGGGGATGTAAGAGCAGGATGCAAATACTGTAACACTTTCATATCAGGGAATATGAAAACAACATCCAATTTCATCAAACACATGAAGGTAAGTGTTGTCATTACTTTAGCATTTAAAATAAGGATCAAATGAAGTTCTATATATATTGTTATTGATTATTATTATATGATTTTCAGAAAAAGCATCCTTCAGTTGACATCACAGCAGCAAAAGGGAAAACAACGGATAAATCTTCAAATGAATGCCTGAGCCTAGATTTTTTCATTTCATCACCCACAAAGTATGGTGCAAATCATCCAAAGCAAAAAAGTATGACTGATGCTATAGTTGAAATGATTGCTGGAGACGACCTACCTTTCACACTAGTAGAAAGTCCAAGATTCCAAAAACTCATGAACATAGCTGACCCTAAGTTTGCCATACCAAACCACAAATTTCTTGCATCAAAATTATTAGTGGACAAAAAATGTTCAATAGAGGAATCAGTAAAAGAAATTTTGGAAAGTATGCCTGACTATTGATTTATGGTCCAATCGCCAGATCAAAAGGTTTATTGGTGTGACAGGACACAGCATAATAAACTGGACTATAAAGTCATTAATGCTGGCTTGCAGAAGATTCAAAGGTCAGCACAGCGCAGAGCACATTCATCAACAATATTTAGAGATAGTGGACCAGTTTAATATAGGTACTAAAGTAACCAATATTGTTACTGACAATGCTGCCAACATCACCAAAGCTTTCAAAGTATGCTTACCAAACTTTGAAAATGAAGGTCAAGATCAGTCAGATGAAGACTTAGACTCTGACTGTGAAATTAGTGATAGTGAAATGGATATACTTCCAGAAGATTTTGAAGGATTTGAAATCTTCCACCACCTTCCACGGCATCAACTCAACTGTGTTTTGCCCACACAATTCAGCTTGCAGTTAAAGATGGTTTAGCTCATGCATCTCCTGCTCTTACAAGAATTATTGACAGAATTTCTAAGCTTGTTGCTTTTGTTCAAAAATCTACATTAGCAACAGACCTGCTAGAACAAAAAAAAGGCTGCAGCCAGCAAACTTGACAAGATGGAATTCACAACTCGCAATGATTAAATCAGTTTTGAATATTTCATAAGATAAATCAAACAAACTTGAGACAGTGAAAATCACAAGCTATGAAAGAACAGTATTACAAGAAATGTGCGAGATTCTCCAATCTTTTGAGGAAGTAACACTGTGCAAAAAGAAAAATATGTGAGTGCAAGTCTAGTGATACCATCAATCAAAGGGTTGAAACACAAATTAAGCACTCTTAATGCAGCATAACAATTGCAACATGATGACTGCTCTTCACACAGCTGTTGACAAAAGGCTGACTCAATATGAATTTAATGTTGTTTACATACAGGGCCATTCAAAAAAGACGCAATAGTTTAAATTGCTTATATTTCATAATATTGTTAACATACAGGAATGATTTTTGTACAGTGGACCCCCGATTTGAGTACGCATCGATTTGAGTATTTTCGATTTGAGTACGCTCGTCCATAGGCTCCTATTGACTCGACTTGAGTAGAAAACTCAATTTGAGTACGCCAGCCGGCGACGCTGAACGCGTTTCAGTTTGTCTAGAGCGTTCGTTGCAGGAACATTCGGGGTCTAATGTTTTGAATAGTACAGGTGTTCTTAGGGATTTCTGTTAGAATTTCGTACATTTTGTTTTCTGACTTTGTACTTACCCAAGTGTTTATTTATGTTAGTTTCTGTTGATTACAGCATAAAATAGTGAAAATATAGCATAAATTTGGTGATTCGTACATGCAGTGACTTTGATACTGTATTTTATATTGTGGCATAGTGACATAGTGTACTGTTATAGTGATGGCTTCTAAACGTACATCTACATCAAAAGACTCACAAAAGAAGAAATGCCTTTTTACAATAGAGATGAAATTGGAGATTATTAGAAAAAGTGAAGGGGCAAAAGTCTCAAAGACTTAGCTGAGGAATAAACATTCCTAAGACCAGTATTTCGAGCATTTTGCGTCGTAAAGATTCTGTGAAGGGTACGAGGGCTGTTAAGGGCTCTACCAGGCTTTATAAGGGCAGGGAGGCTATTATAGAAATGGAAAGGCTGCTGCTTATTTGGATTCAGGAGAAGGAGAGGAAAGGGGAATCAACTACTCAATCATTCATTTGCGACAAGGCCACCAACATTTTTAATGAGATTAAAGGGACAGTGGATACATTGTGAGGCTTTTGAGAATTTTCATGCCAGTAAAGGGTGGTTCAAACAGTTTAAGAAGCGGTGTGAACTGAAAAATGTGAGAAGGCATGGTGAAGCTAGCAGTTGCGAGAAGGCATGGTGAAGCTAGCAGTGCTGATAATGAAGGTGCAGAAGCTTATAAGACCGAATTCGCTGAACTTATAGAAAATGAAAATTATCTGCCACAGCAAGTGTTCAATGCGGATGAGACTGGCCTCTTCTGGAAAAGGCTACCGAACACGACTTATATCACCCAGCAGGAAAAGAAAATGCCTGGCCACAAACCCATGAAAGACCGATTTACACTTCTTGTTGCTGCCAATGCCTCAGGAGACCTTAAAATCAAACCTTTAGTGGTGTACCATTCTGAAAATCCAAGAATTTTTAAGCAGAAGAAAGTGATGACTTCCAACCTTGGGGTTTTCTGGAAGTCTAATAAGAAAGCCTGGGTGACTAGGGTTAACTTTCATGCTTGGCTGATGGAAGTTTTTTGCCCTACTGTTAAAGCATACTTGAGACTAACAAGCTGCCCTTAAAAGCTCTGTTACTGCTGGACAATGCAAAAGCCCATGATCCGGACCTCAATGCATTGTTAAAGTTAGATTTCCCTTCAGAATGTACAGTTTCTGCCCCTAAACACTACCCCCTTAATCAGCCAATGGACCAGCAGGTGATTTCTAATCTTAAGAAAATGTATACAAAACATATGTTTACCCAGTGTCATGAAGCAACAGAAAGAATGTCCCTGACCAAATTCTGGAAGACAGAGTACAACATCTATGAGGCCATCAGGCATGTTGTGAGAGCATGGAGAGATGTCTCCAATGTCTGTCTTAATGCCACCTGGAAAAAGTTGTGGCCATCAGTGGTTCATAACTTTGAAGGCTTCCAAGATGAACCTAATATTGCAGCCGAAATTGTCCAGCTAGGCAACCAGATGGGGCTTAACGTCAGTGACAATGATGTTGCTGAACTGATCCAGGAGCATACACAGGAACTCACGACTGAAGAACTCCAAGCGTTGGCCAGGGAGTCTGGTTCTGGATCAGATGATGGGGAGGAAATTGAGGATGAATCGGAGAGTCTCACTGTTGCTAAGGCTAAGGAAGCCATTGAATACTGGTCTAAGCTTAAACCTATTGTCAACTTGCACCCCGATGTGGAAATCAGTGAACCTGTTTTATGCTTGTTTGAGGACAAGGTCATGAGCTACTTTAAGTCATTCATAGCAAACAGGCAGAAGCAACAGAAAATTGATGCTTATTTCAAGCCCTCAAGTCCCCAACCCTCTACCTCTTCCATGTCATTGGCTGTGGGCCTAAGAACGCCTAGCCCTGATGAGTTACCAGACATCATCATGGAAGGAGAGACTCCCTCCAAGCAATAATTCCTCCCCTCCATTCCTCATCTGGAACTTCCAGCACATCAAGCAAGACTCCTACAGGATTATTCTATTTTGTCTATATTGTACGGTATGTATTTTGTATTCTATTCTGTCTATTTTTAATACAATTACTAAATTTCGTAGGCCAATTTCTATAGAAAAAGTAGGGGTGGAGTGAAATTTTTGGGTTTTGGAACGAATTAATTAATTCCCATAGGTTATTAAGTTCGATTTGAGTACATTTTGAATAGAGTATGCCATGCTGGAGCGGATTACGTACTCAAATCGGGGGTCCACTAGTTTACAGCGTACACCTGGGAGTTTTGTTACCACTTAGGCCTAGTAGCATAAGGCGCTAGGTGAACGACTTTTGTAGCCTAAGGTGTAGTAGCGCGTCATTAGTCAGTGTTTAGGAAGTTGTACACTTTACAACAACGTGTGTTAAAAGCTACAAGAGTCATTCGCCTAGCGCCTTACACTACTAGGCCTAAGCGGTAACAAAACTCCCAGGTGTACGCTGTACACTAATACAAAAATCATTCCTGTACGTTAACAATATTATGAAATATAAGCAATTTAAACTGTTGTCTCTTTTTTGAATGGCCCTGTATTTGCCACCATGCTTGATCCCAGATTTAAACTTAGATGGTGCCGTGATACAGAGCAGCGCAACTCTTAGCAAAACAGCATTAATTGCAAAAGTATCAGCAATAAATATCACAGCTGACAATAATCCACCCAAAAAACAAAAGCTAATGAAAGCAAATGAAAGCAAATCCTGGACCAAGCAGTTTTGACTTCATGGATAATAATGAAGAAACTGCTCAAAGCAAATCTTCAGTACCTGTGTGCGATTAAGTAACAAAATACTTAGAGAGGCCATGCATAGATCACAAAAGTGACCCATTGCTCTACTGGAAAGAAGAACAAGTAGTGTTTCCAAGGCTTGCTCTCTTGGCAAATAAATACCCGAGTATCCTAGCTTCTTCTGCCCCTGTGGAGAGAGTATTCAGTTTTGCAGGGAACATCTTCCATCCAAATAGATGTTCTTTGAAGGATACAACTTTCCAAGATATTATGTTTGTTAGATGTAACATGTAATATTAACTACTAAAGCTGGTAGGAATAAATTACTCATTAAAATCAATTCGGCTGTTATTTAATGTAATTGTGGAGATTTATTTTAAATAATTCTGAATTTAAATTTTTTATTTAAATTTGGAATTAAATTATTAATTTTGAATTTAAATTTGTAATTGTAGATATTTATTTGAAATAATTTAGAATTTGAGTGATAAGCAGTGAGTGGTGTGTGGGTGATTGTAGTGGTGAGTGTTGCTTTACATTTATCTCATGTCTCTTGGACTGTGATATTAATAAATGTTACATAAACTGTGTCATTGACTATCTACATAAATTACACTGCATACCACAGCCACCTACATAATCATTTTTGCAGAGTGCACCTTTTGTAAATTTTACCTTAAATAGATGTTGAATAAATTTGTAATCTTTTTCTAATAAGTTTGGAAAAAAAGGTTAGCAATCAATTGGAGAGTGAAGGCGCGACTATTAGGGGATGGAGGAGGTCGCATTTAGCATTTCAGGTCATATTTCAGACTGGAAATGAATGTACTCATATGTACTCATGAGTAATTTTCTACGAGTACCAGTACTTGTACTCATACTTTACTCGTATAAATCTGAAGTACTAATACTCATGCAGTCCATACTCATCACAGCCCTGTACCCTACACTAGCAACCTCCACAATATATTTTACCCAATTCTGAAAAATAGCTATCTGAATACATGACAAATTCCTGAAACTTTTAATAATAATTTTTTTAAATCTAGAAATTGAATATTTTTTACTGCTTACCTCTTTTTTGTCTTATTACTTTTCAGAAAGGGCCTAAAGCATGTGCTTAAAGGTTTAAGGGAGCACTGATTGTCCTAAACTTAAAACTAAGACTGGCCAATAACCAACCTACTTATTAACCTGGTTCAACTATTTAATAATTTGAAAAGTTAATACATTACCAATAATTCTCATATAAGGCAGCAAGAGGCCTACCACCAACGAATATCTTTTATGGTAGGCTGGTCCTGCTACAGTAATATATAAAGGAAAAGTTCACATGATGAAGGGGACTTACAGCTTTGTGGGACCTAAACCACAGGTTGCTACATAATCTGAATGCAGATAAGTGTCACCCATTCAACTATTGAACAGAATGAATGTCACAACCTCAGTGATCTAATGAGAAGCAGTGTTGTGGCATGGTCATGGTGAAGCTCTATTAAGCCTAAAAGATTAGTACTTGATAGTAGTAACATACAAGTCCAAAGTGACAAGACCTGAATAAAAATATGCTAACAAAACTAACATACAAGTTCTGTAACTCATTGAAAATATTAAGTTATGACATAAGCCTACTTACACTTCTGGTTGTGTAGAGCGCCATTTTCTGTAGCCCATTAATAATAGGATGAAATACAACATTTTCCTCTTTTTCATCAGCCATAACATTTGCTAAGACCTATGGAAACAGTTAAATTAATAACCAAAAATTTCTATTAATTCACAGCTACCTATATGTTATTCCACTCTGCAGGTTAGGCCTATAAAAGCATAGGCCATTTGAAGAACAAAACTCATTCATTTTCATGTCACCAAACTTATATTAAATTTTCTTGAATTTCATTGCTTTAATTTGTTTTAGTCATCAAAATATTTTCTCAAAGAAAGAGTAGGTTCCACTGTTCAACATCCAGCCTCCCCTGAACACCACAGTGTGTCCAGGCATCTCAAAAACCTTGGACCTTGATTTTCTCTCTTCTTCCTCTATGGGAAGGGCATTTTTGCGGGCATTTGCCCTTGGGTCATTCCAAGCCAAATGGAATAAAAATAGGCATTTTGGGGTTGATCATCATCAATCATCACGAAAATTTTTTTGCAAGTAGGCCTAGGGTAGATATACTCAGAAAAAATAAAAATTGTCCAGCTGGGCATTGGGACCCGAGATATGGGGGCTGAACGCGTAGGGACCAATTTTCAAATGCTTATATCTCTGGTTCTAATTGAGCTAGTGTTCATTCTGGTGCCAAATTAAAGATAAAACGTAGCCCTGCCACATTGCTCTAAGTGACTGAATCAAAAAAATAATTAAGGAAAAAAATGAGAAAAAAATTTAAAAAAATTGACCCCCCGCAAAAAAAAGTCAACCCCCTGAAAAAAAAAAAATTTCTGGAGACGCCCAAAAAGGTTATCTATAACCCAAAAAATTTTATGCTTGGCTGGGCCTTAGTATTGGCACCACAGCACTCAATGTAGAGCTGGTATTTGCAAATTTTTCATATTTTAGGTGTAAAAATATATAAAATTCCAACATATGTTCACAATTTTTATTACATACATACTTCAAAGATTTTATTATACAAGTACTAATAGTTTAATATTAATTTATTTATTAATTATTTATTAAGATAAGATATTAATTTTTTTACATTTATATTATATACATACGTACCAGAACTAATCTATATAGACAGTTTTTCTACAAATGTGTAATAACATTTTACAGCTTAAGATTTTAACTTTAAATTACAGACTAAATTTTTTAAATATTTTTATAACTGGTTTTATAAACGAAGTTGTATATGTACATCATATATGGAAATTACCTATTTAAATTGTAAATCGAGAATGGACTCCAGGGTCTGTGTCGATGGATCATAGAAATAAATGAATTAAAAAATAAAAAACTATACATATCTATTATCTATACAATTTAACTACGTTCTATAACTTAAATATTTTTCAAGTTCTGCGGATGCTCTATTCTGTTCTCCTTTAGTTAAGTAATAGGTTCTACCAGTTGGTGTGGTAGGTTCGACAACAGTAAGGATGTTATGCTGGCTTATGTTTAGAATGTCCTGATTATCAAAAGTATAAGAGCCACTGGGTCCGGCTTGCTTCACAAACTTCACCTTCACTTCGCCCTCTACTTGTACCTCCGTATCTATGATCACCCCAAGATACCAACGTCCATCGTATTCCACCGTCACATATCCCGATCTTGCGCTAATTGTTTCTCAAGCGACATCTCCAATCTCTTTACTCACCGTCTCAACTCTTAAATGTTCGGCCAGGGAATATTCTTTCACCTCTAATGTTGTTGTGGATATAGGCCAAAAGAAATGAAGTTTTGGGGTCCCAGTTATTGTTTTGGTGTTGTTAAACCTTTCTTCTAATTTTTGTTTCATAATCTCGTAATCTGCTGTATTCGTGTATTGAAACGAAATAGATGGCATACTTTC
The DNA here is from genome assembly GCA_023014485.1 of Bathynomus jamesi. Taxonomy (NCBI): domain Eukaryota; kingdom Metazoa; phylum Arthropoda; class Malacostraca; order Isopoda; family Cirolanidae; genus Bathynomus; species Bathynomus jamesi. The sequence continues at coordinate 94,746 of JAJOZX010002449.1, forward strand.
ATTTACATACTCGAAAAGCTGAAACGGTGTCATTATTTGGTTCTCGTACGCTCACTGTAAACTCGCTGTTCTCGCTTTTCTTTTAATTGCACCCCCTGTACCATCACTAGGGCCTTTCCCATGACTGGTAGCATGGAAGTGCCAGACAGCTGCGATGCCAAAATCCTCTTGATGATGGCAGAGGTTTATGAAATTTTTTCTATTTTTATATTAGCCAGCACAGCCATCTGACACATAGGAAATAAGAGTTGTTTCAGGTAATTCAGCTTTTAGGAATTTAATCAGATGTTCTTGAAATAGATACACTGAAACAGTGTCGTGTATGTTGCATTCTGAAATTATAGCAAAACTTGTGTGTAAAATTTTGCCCTGATGGTTATAATAAATTACAAAGGGATGTATCGTCGCTTGGAGATTGTTCCGATGGAAACTTTGTACTTCATCTTGAAGTACAAAGGAGTAGTTTCAGAGAAGTCAAGGACAACAACAACTTCCCCAGGTTTTAAATTGCGATAAAATCATGATGTTGATAGATATGAAGTTGTTCGACAAAATCTTCGATAAAGTCATCAGTGGTCAATTTTATTGTTTCAAGAGTCGCCCAGTCAGTGTTCGTCCACTTTTTAAATTCTACATCAAAAATTCGCATCAGATCTTTCATTCCGGAAAAGTCTCCACACTGCTCACAGGTGCCTAAATTGCATTGTGCATTTTGGGTGGAACAAATACCCAAATTTATCCAGTCCCATGGATGTTTAATTGCATGATCGGTTTCCGAAAAAAGCATTTCAAATTTTGCTCCGATATGCATCAACTTGGTGTTCTGGTGTATGGTACATACACAAACACAGTGTGTACCAGCAGCACCCACTAACACACATTGCTTTGGCCTGAACTCCGCAAATTTTGTGAATCCTATCTTCGCCTCTGGATATTTTTCTTTAAATAGCACATAGGCCTCATTCATTAAAAGTACCAGATGTTTTTGCATATGCTGTCTTTTTCCATCTACCATTACACTCACATAGTCTTTCCTACCTGGCATAACTCTACTTACTTCTTCTGACGTATAAAATTCCTTTACGCTATTAACAACAGTTGCTTCAATTTTGCTCCCAGTTTTAGCATTAGGATCGGACAAAATTCCTTTCTCTTCAGAAATTTTTCTAGCTATTTTGCTTGATATATATTAGTGTTAAATTCTTTTGCTGTTCTTCTTAAACTCCAACTTTTAGGTAATAGAGTTAAAATTCTAACTTGTTCACTCTTACTACTCACATTAAATTTTTCCTTCAGAGAGAGCATCATCTCATTGAAATAGCCAGCTTGTTTTTCTATTTCAGTTCCTATATTTTGATCTTCTTGATCAAATTCAATGTCCGGGGCTCCTTTTAAAACTTTAAAGTGTTCCATAAGGCTATTATATACTTTTTTAGCTTTGTTGGGAATGTAAGACTCTCTCCCTTTTAATTTATCTATTTTTATGGGGGACTGTCCAATTGCTACAAGTGATGTATTGAGTTCACTCGTACTAGCGGGTACTTCAAATGAGACGTCGATCGGCATAGGCGCATTACTACAACCAGAACTTTCTGTTTCATTACTGCTCGACCACATCAGTTGATCTTCATCTGTAAATACATATTTTTTTAATTACATAAATACAAATTACTATTAAACAAATTCACTGAAAAAAATATATAGTATATGCTTAGGTATGAGTCAATATAATTTCTTTATTTTATTATGTAGTAAATATTAATGTACATATTTTCGGCAGCCAATAGTGGACTTAAGTATAATATTTGATTCAATTAATGAAGGCGTTGTTAAATTAAGATTTACTTTTTTACATATATTTTAGTAAATACAAATAAGATACCTACAGTCCTACATATGAAAATAAGGTCGTAATATATCTGTTTTTAATACGTAAATGGAAGTTTTACCTTGAGATTGCACGTTCATCTTTTGTTCATCTGCTTCAGTGTCTAATTTTTTTCTACATTGTTTGCAAAAACAATGATCTTGAGTAAATCCATACGCCGGAAGATATGTCAAATATCATTAGTTGGATGCCTCAGGGATTTATCCCGTTTCTGTCCTGGGTGCTGATTATTAGGGTCCACACATTTTCTTTTTAAGTTTCTTTGATTAACACTTTTATCGTCCATTATAATTATATACTATTTTTTTTAATAATTTTAGCTACCCTATTAAAAATAACATTAATCTGAAAAAAAAAAAAATAATATATTTTAGTCCAGAGTCCTATTTAAAACCTACTACTAGACCCTTGCAAAATAAAACATTTAATAGAATATAACTTTATTGAAGTAAAAATATGAAAAATTCGAAAAACTGGTTTTATGTTGAGTGCTGTGGTGCCTATACTAAAGCCCAGCCAAGGATAAATTTTTTTTGAGTTATAGAGAACCTTTTTGGGCATCCCTAAAAAAAAAAAAATCGGGTAGGGGGGGGGTTGACTTTTTTAGGGGGTCAAAAACAAAACAAAAATTTTCACTCATTTTTTTCCTAATTATTTTTTTGATTCAGTCACTTAGAGCAAAGTGGCAGGGCTATGTTTTCTCTTTAATTTGGCACCAGAACCAACTCTCTAGCTCAATTAGAACCAGAGATATAAGCATTTGAAAGTTGTCCCTACATGTTCAGCCCCCAAATTTGGGCCCCCATATCTCGGGTCCCAAGGCCCAGGCAGACAAAAAAAAATTTTTCTGAGTATATCTGCCCTAGGCCTACTTGCAAAAAAAATTTCTGGATAATTGGTGATGATCAACCCCAGAGGTGTTTCATTTGACTTGGAATGACCCCCTTGGCCCCTCCTTCCTGCATAAAAAAAAAAAAAAAAAAAATAACCAGACTAAGCCTATACCAGTTTCTGTATGGATGTAATAAACTGGGAATGTTTTGTTTCATTTGAAATTTCCACATGATCAGCAGTTCTTCAGTTTTCAATTATTTGCTTTTATTATTTTCATGAAAATTTTGTGCACCCTGGTTAGGAAACACTAGTCTAACCAATGAAGCCCTATTGCAAGGGGAAAGAGTAATATATACCATATTAGTTAAGTACTCTGTATTCACTACAGTAATTACAGTGGTGAAAACCTGTATAAATTTACAGGATGATGCATAAATGTGCTTCATAAATCACAGGGTGTATTCTTGAGACAAAATTAAAGAAAAAAGACCATATAAACATAGGTCAAGTAACCTGTAGGTTTTGAGTGATAGCATGCGACAAAAAATGAAACTCCTAAAGATTTTTTACATTGTTGATAATTGCCTGTTTCATGTCAGGTGTTATTTACAGATAAAGCAACCTTTTCAAGGGATGGCATTGTTAACACTCACAATATACATAAGGGGTTCCAAAAAACCTTAGCCCCCCCCTTGCAGCTTACATGTTTACTTATATCAAAATAGTTTTTAGTGATTATAAAAATATATAAAATTCTTTATTTATTGCAGGTATTAAAATTACTCTAGCTGATAAAGTGATAATATAATGGCTTCTCAATTAATTGGTGATTCGGAGAGGCAACGTGTGATAGATCGCATACGAGTAATAACATTTCAGGAAGCTCGTGATGCTGGAGCCACCTTTATAACACGTTCTTGGGTTGCCAAAAAGTTGCAAAGTGAGGACTTCATCAAAAGAAATTGGAATAAAACTTTGGATGAATGCGAAATGGATACAACCAAATCTGGGTGCCCAAATTTGCCACTCTCTCAGGAAACAAAGGACATCATTGAAAGCGGTATGCGTAAGCAGAAAAACAGCTGTGCTAAACTTTCTAGAGAGATTGAAGTGTTGAGAGGAAAGATTGTTAGTGGTGAGATCATTCGACTGTACCATCATAGGCAAGGTTTAAAGCAGGGTCTCGGAGCCGGAGTCGGAGCCAGAGTCGGAGCCAGAGTCGGTGGAGCCAGTGAATTTTGCTTACCTGGAGCCGGAGCCGGAGCCAGAAACCTTGAAAATACGGCTCCATGGTCTGGCTCCAGGCGATATATTGCTACCTAAATTGTTATTTGTTAAATATAGGTTTAGTTGCAAATTATAATTCTTGTAATATATTACGAAAAATGGTACCATAGGATTCTTGGATTGGTTAGGTGTGGGAGTTGCAGGAATAATCTGCAAATTTCCATTTTTTAACCATTAAATATTTGGGAAGATTTGTCTTAACAACACTTAATTATATAGGTAAAAAATTTTTATGGCGGTGGAGACCTTAGGTAGGTAGGTACTAACTATTTATCTAAGTAGGTAACTACCTAGATACATACCTAGTAAGGTTGGTCCTTCTGACTTGGATTGAACTATTTTTATTTTTAGGTCAATTATCTTGTATTGCTAAATTTCTTTTTTTTCAGATTCTTTGTAATTTGTACTTGATTCTTTAATTATAATTATCAGTCTATGACCCTTCATAATGGATAGAGATTCAATAAAGAAGTCTGATATATTCAAGTATTTTACTGAAAGTTCAGATAAGAAACACTATGTTTGTATTTGTGAAGTTTCTGATGCTTCAGGAAATATTTCAACGTGTGGAACTAAAATTACCAAGCCTCAAAGCAAAAAGCCTGATGTCTCCTCAAGAGCATATAATTTGAAAAGACACTTGAGTCGATTACATCCTGAAATATCAAAAATGATGGAAGAAAAGAAGCAAATGCTTGAGCTTTCAAGACCCAGTACTTCTGCCAGTTCAAAAACTAAAGCAAACCAGCAAAACATTACTAAATTGGACAATTAGTTATATAAATCTAGATATTTATTTTATAATTAACAGAATTTACTATAAAAGAGCCGGAGCCAGACTGTAAAAAATTTCTGCTCCGGAGCCGGAGTCGGAGCCAGAAGTTTCTTTTACCGGCTCCGAAACCCTGGTTTAAAGCCTTGGCATGAACTTTCAAAGCCAAGAAAAACTCAACTTAACATTGATGACAGAATGTGGTTTGCCCATTATCTTGAAGATTTGGATGTGGATGATTTCATGCATTTAGCTGTCTCCGATGAATTTTTTGTTTACATAACACATCGGCCTAACTACCAAAATGATCGAGTGTGGGCCACAACACCAGATGAAATTGATGACAATGAACATTATTGCAAATTTTTAAAAAGTCCAGACTGTGTTGGTGTGTTTGTTTTGTTCACTGCAAAGAAGCTCATGTGGGTGCTGAAGCCAAATGGTCAGAGTTGGGATGGACAGTATTTTCATGATATTATTCTATCCCAGCATGTCATTCCTTTTCTAAGAAACCCAAACAATGTTATGGATGTCGATCAGGTCACACTTCTGCACGATAAGGCCCCTTGCTTTAAGGCATTAGCCACTCAACAGTTATTACAGAACCATGAGATCAATTTCTTTGGAAATGAAGAATGGCCAGGAAATTCTCCTGACCTGAATGTCTGAACACATTGGATCAGTTATAAAGGACAAGGTTGAATGTCTCTCGTTTCAAGAACCTGCAGCAAATCGATTTTCGAAGGATACAATGATGCAACACATTGAAACTGTTTTAGCAAATTTGCATAATGATCAAGATCTATTCACGTCACTTTTGGTAAGCTACCCAAAGCGAATTCAGGCTCTCTTGGAAGCCAATGGCAGGAACACCAAGTTTTAATCGTTTCTCATTAAATGCAGGATTAAATTCTTTTGTAAGGTATGTTTAGTTTTACTGTACCTCTAATGGTTTAGGCCATGAGTTGGGGGGCGGCTAAGGCTTATTGGAGCCCCGTACTTGGGCAGAGGAAAATCTTCATGCAACAACTATTAGAGCATATCAGGAATGATTTGCAGTCAACACATGGGCTGGCATTATTGGAGATCATCTTATTAGCCCATATCTGGTACAGTGCCACAGTGACTGACTGAAGATTCATATAGGCATTTTCTTGAGCAGACTTTGCCAGTGCTACTTGAAGAGGTGCCCTATCAGAACTCAATCACTTATGTGATTCATGCATAATGGTGCACCAGCTTATTTTGCCCATTTAATGAGGGAATATCTCAATGCTCTGTATCCTCACAGGTGGATAGAGCATGGTGGTCCTATTCCATGGCCACCTTGGTCACCAGATTTAAATCCTCTTGATTATTACTTGAGGTAATTTAAAATGCCAAATTTATATTACAGAATTCTGAGCATATGATGACTTGTGGCAATGAGTTTGAGACAATTGCAAAATGATCCACAATATTTAAGGAATTTTTTGTGTGTCAGACAATCACTGGTGTGATGTACTGAGGCATGCATTCAAGAAGTAGGAAAGAATTTTGAACACTTACTTTAATAAAGCAAATGTATCACACTATTTTGCATAAAATGTAAAAAATCTTTAGGAATTTAATTTTTCTGTCACATGCTATAGCTCAAAATCTACGGTATAGGTTTCTCAACCAAAGTTTATATGCCTTTTTTTTCCTTACTTTTGTCTCAAAAACACAGCCTGCAATTTATGAAACACATTTATGCATCACGCTGTATGTGTGTATATATATATATATTAGGGTGGTCCAAAAAGTTAAAGCATCGACTAAGTTCTCTCCACAAGGTTGGTTTTATGCCTCTTGGTGTGGACAGTATTTGTGCAAAGTTTCACGTTATTCGGTTAATATTTAGGGGTCGCCCCACTTGCCCCCTTTTTGAAAATTTGGGAAAATATATAGACAACTGAATAACTAAATTTTTTTTTGGTTCTCAAAGAATATGAAAGAAAACAGTAAGACAATAGGACATGATAATGGGTGTATCTTCATTATTTCTTCTGCATCAGAGTCACCTTGGATGGTATTGGTATCTGTTTTCGGTGGGCGGCTACGAGTTGTAGGAGGTACTGCTTCTGGTCCTCATTTCGTGTCAAAGTGTCATTGTAGCATTGTGCGAGAGCAATACCTCGCTCGGCAGCATCATTGACGACTTTCATCTTTAAGGCGCGATCTCTAAGTTCGCTGTAGTTCTTGTCATTTGGCCATTCCCGTGGATCTTTTTGAAGTAACTGGCGCGCTTCCTCCTTACCTCCAACTTTCAAGGCATCAAAGAGGGTCAATGTCCTTTTCATGACGAAGGATGCCACATCATTTTCAACACCAGCTTCCGCCATGTCGATTCATCGTGGGCAGCCATTCTTTTGGGGATGGAGGTGTTGAACCATTCTCCTTTTGGTATCAGGATTGATCCTATTATCGAAGAAGGCCAGTCCAATCAGATGCTCCGACAAGTACCACAGGTGGCGTCTTAGAGCTGTCTTCGCCGCTTGTGCAGCTCCTCCGTGTGGATATTTTTCCAGAAGATGCAGCATTTTGAGATCATTGAGAGGAGCTTGTGTCCCCATTGGCGCTTCATGCCAGTACTTGACGTAAACCAGACTGACAAATAAAGCCAGCTGAGTCACGTTTCGTTCTTCGCGTGCTGTGAGCTTGAATTGATAGTGAAAGAGGTAGATTTTGAGCGCATAAATCGCCTTCGCCATCCATCTCGCGTGGTGCATGGGACCCGGAGCTCGGATAAAGAGTTGACCACCAGTCTTTCCCCCCAGGAAGAGCAAAGATAGTTCAAGGAACTCCTTGTAGTCGTCACGAGGTTGGCTTGCCTGAAGAGCGTTAGGTAAGTAAGTGAGCATCTCTTTTCTCATCTCTTGGAGTTGAGGGTTCTCGAACAAGCTGTCCGATGCTGAGACAAATGCTTCGTGGGAGAGAGATGGCCATTCCTTTTGAAATCGCTTAAAAATGCCTGTTTCAGGACTTCCTGTTGAGCCAAATATTGAGGCAAAGACATCAGCAAGTACGACTTCAAGTATATGATGTCGACAACCGATCCAAACTAGCTCGTGACCCAATGCTTCTTCAATCCTGACACAGGCTCCGCGATGTAAACCCGTGTTTGACGCAGTGGTATCGAAGACGAGACCTCTCACATGCTGTTCCACGTTCCATAATTTCATAGTTTGAAGGCATGCCTGGGCCTGTGCTTCTCCAGTTCCTTGTTTCATCTTTGGGACACCAAGCAGCTTCTCCTGTCCATTGAATGTTATAAGGATTGCTATCCAATGCACATTCGTCTTCTTCCCTTCAATGCCGGGGAGAAGCTTTCCATCCCAATGGAGAAGGACAGGGTCTTCTAGAGAGCATGATTCTAGGTCTTCTCGAGCTGCCTGTTCTCACCCACTTTCTCTGTAGCGATGAATAGAGCTCCGAGAGCACGTCATCCCAGACAGATCATGCCCCGCGGCCTGTAATACAGCTCCAGTTACGAAAACAGCATTCCGGTCAGAAAGATTGGTGCGATCCATTGCTCCAATGACTTCTGGAGATTGGAAAATGTTCGTAACCTTGTTCTTGGGACGCTTTGGTGCCGGAGCTTCAGACGAAGAAGGAATCGGAACCGATGGTCTATAGTCGTCGTCGTCTTGCGAAAAAAGGGAAGAAGAGGAAAGATCAATTGATGACACTCCTGCTTCTTCCAAATCTTTCTGTGTTGCTTCATGCCTTGCCTTCCTCTTGGCTTCCTTCTCCATTCTGGATCGCTTTCTGTCCTCTGGTGTAGTCGTTTCCTTATCAATGCCAGCCATGCTGCAAGAATTGACGTCCTTGCGCTGCATGGACAGGAAATTTCGGTCCTCAACGTTGACGATTGTGCTCATGGCATCACTGGTTGCGATGTCAAACAGTTCCTGGATGTCCGCTTTGAAGATGTCTTCATTCATTCTATCGCTGGCACGTTGCCTGGTCCTGTGCTTCTTGAGTGTTTTGTAGCGGTCTAAAAGCTTTGAAAGCTTACGGACACAGGAGTCAATCCATTGAGTTGGGATCCGCGCTCGGGTCCAGACTTCAATCACCCTCTGGCATGCCTGGTTCAGACTGTCGGAGGTGGTTTGCTTTTGATTGATGTGGTGGTATTGCCCCAAGAGGAGGGCGTCAAGGCATGTAGGGTGCCTTGACGTGGATAAAGTTCCAGTTGCCATCCCTAGAAGCCAAACTTTTGGAATTGATCGAGTTTGAGCCATCGGACCTACGGAAGAAAAAGTACATTATATAATATATATATTCAGAGTGGGGCGACCTCTAAATATTCACCAATCACGCTGCAATTTTGCACAGACCATGTGGACACTAAATGGACAAAAACCACACTTGTGGAGACTATCTAAGACAATTTTGAAATTTCCCCCTATGGATTTGGACCACCCTAATATATATATATATATATTTGGGTGGTCCAGAAAATAAAATTGTAATTTTTTACCTCCACATGGCTGCTCCTGTTCCTATATCTATCAAACATCTCCATGCCAAATTTCAGCCTAATTGAATGATATTTACTGGTCACTGTGAACTTCATTTTACTACTCATTTTCCAGTAGATTGATCTTCTGGGTTAAAAAATGAAAAAACAAGGGCAAATCCTAGTTTATTTGTTTGAAAACAGATTAAATCTCAAAGAAAACAGCTTATTTTTGGGGGGAAAACAGAATAACTCAAAGAAAACAGATTAATTTTTAAAGAACAAAAATGGTGTGTGTGATAGAAAATTACATTTATCATTCGTTTATAATATACATCATTACTTAGATTAATGCTTCATCACTGACTCCGAAGATGATGAGTTGTCTTGGCAATGTTTTGCTACTAATCGGAGGATGAATTGTTTTTGTTCTTCATCCTTCATCAAAGATGTATTATATGCCTTGATAAGGGTGATACCCCTCTCCACCGAATCATTGACAACTTTTAGGTTGATTGCTATGCATCGAAACTCTTGAAAGCAATCATCCTCTGTCCAGGAATTGGGATCGGTCCTCAGGAAGGTATCCTCCACTGCCTTCCTTCTTTCTTTAACAGATTGAAGATTCCCAGGGTCCTTTTGGTGACTATTTCATACAAATTCAAATCTTCAATGTTTCCTTCAAGCTTCAATTGACAAGTAACAGTGGTATTCTCATTACATTGGAGGTTTACGACCATCTTCCATTTGGTCTCAGCATCAAGTCTAGGATCAAAGAATGCAAGGCCAATGAGATACTCTCCAAGATACCACAGGTGTCATTGAAAAGCTGTGGATACTGCTTTGGAAATGGTCTGATTTGGGTACTTTTGCAAGATTTTAAGAAGCAGAATATTGTTGAAAGGAGCATTGATTCCAACTGGGGGCCTCGTTCCAAAGATGTGTGTAGACGAAGGCGATAAACAGAGAGAGCTCAGTGATATTCTCCATCTCACATGCTGTCAGCTGTAGTTGATGCTTGAACAGATAAATTTTGAGGACATAGATGGCCTTGGCCAATGGCCATCCAGCATGCATGGTGAGTTGGTCCTCGAGCATGGACCCTGACTTCTTTCTCATCACAGCACACGAGGAAGGTGAGGCAGAGTTGTAGCAATTCCTCATAGTCATCACACAATTGTTTAGACACCAGTGCCTTTGTTAAGTATAGTACTAGATCATTTCCTCTCAAAGCTGGAACATCTTTGAATCTCTGAATAGGTTGTTTGAAGCCCTCATGAAGGAATCCTTCTGAAGTGATAGCCATTTTTTCTGAAAACATTTAAAGAGAGTCATTTCCAGGCCACCTGTGGGTCCAAGAAGTGTGTTGCAGGTGTTTGACAAGATGACTTCAAGGATATGATGTCGACAAGCGATCCAGACAAGTTCCCTCCCTACTGCTTTTCCAATCATGGTACAGGCTCCCCTGTGAAGTAGGGCTGTGCCGGATACCACTATCCGGCAGGATATCCGGCTGGATAACAGCTATTATCCGGTATCCTGTATCCGGCCGGATAGATGTCAGTATCCGGCCGGATAGCCGGATATTTATGATAGTCTTTTTTGTAATGGGAATACCATCTGGGCCCGCCCCTTTCCAATCTTAGCTTGCATAGCCTTTAGCTAGCAAAAGTTGAATATAGTTGTACAAAAATCTAAAATTAAAATAATTGATAAATAAGCATGTACCACTACTAGTATGTAACTATATTAACACTGCTAAAAAGGCAAAATGTTTGGTCCAGCTAAAAGTGTGACGCATAGCTAAGATCCCAGCTTCCCTTACTTTTTTATTTTTATTTTTATTTTTTTTTTATTTTTTATTTTTATATATATTGCAAATTACAATATGAAAAAATATGAATTAGCGAAACATTTTATTAAGATTTGAGATATAAAAATAAAACATATAGCCTAATCAAATATACCAGTAAGGTAAGTGAAATTATTAAAATAGCAAAACCTTAAAAAGTAAAAACTCACATTAAACAATAAAAATTAATACTATGTTCAAGACACTAGATTCACAAGTTTAAATCAAATTTTCGTCCATTGTGATGGATAAAAAGAAGCATCTCCCCTCGCTTTGGTAGCAAAGTACTTCTTTTTTCTTCAAAAATATTTCCGTATTCGGAAAACATTCTTTCTGAGAAAACTGAAGATGCTTGTGTCACTAGCCATTTTAGAGCAATTTTCTTGAGAGATGGAAAGGATTCTTCATTTTTCCAAATTTCAAGTGGAGATAGTCGTCTGTCTGATATGGTTTTTTTTGCATATTGCTCAATTTCCTCTGCTATTTCTGCGAATGAAGCCATCTTACGGCTTTTTTTTAACTTTTTCTCACCAGGTATCTTTTCTGAATTTTCTTGTGTTAGTTCCCTGAAACAAGCAGAGAGTGGATCATCATCAAACTTTGCCTTTTTTCTTCCTGTTGAGGAGGAAGAAGAATTAGAATCGTCGCTGCTGTGAGCCTGTTCTTCAAAATATTTATCTCTAATTTTCTCTAGGTTGTTTATTTCATTTATTTCTTCAATTAACCATGTCTTAATATTTTCCTTTTGTTGATCTTTGAAAAACAAAAATTTAAGTCGTGGATCAATGACAGTTGCTAGAGCATACTTCCGATTTGTTAAGACATTTAGACACTTTCTTTTTTCATTGCTTTCATTGGCAAAAAATCATGACCGCAATGACTTCAACAGTTCATCTTTTGTAGTTTGGACTCCTTGATCATCCTGGCCAATTTTTGAAAGAAACCTTTCAAGCGCGCACATGTTTGGGATAACAGTAGAGAGTAAACTATATTCTACTGTACTCATTTCTTGGGTGAGTTTAAAAAATGGCTGTAAAAGCTTTAAAAGATTTTCAATCAAGTACCACTCATTAGATGAAATAACAAGTAATTCACTATGATCAGCAAGGTATATTTGAACTGATTTTTCAACTTAACCATACGTTCTAGCATCAAATAAGATGAGTTCCAGCACGTTAAAACATCTTGTACCAATAGAAGAGGAACATGACCCTGTTGTGTTTGGAGAGCTTTAAATTCAGAAGTAGCCAGTGGGGAGTGGTTAAAATGTGTCACTAAACATCGACACTTTGCCAAAAGATCTTTTATAGATCATTGAGCCATTAATGCATCATTCACCACTAGCTGTAGCAAATGAATTGAACAGTGAACAGAAGGTATTTCCGCAAGGTCACATCCCAAAGCTATGTTAGAAGCTCCATCTCTGACCAATATATTACGCCTTGATCTGTCAATATTCCATGATTGCCACATAGATTGCAATTTGTCCGCTATATTAATTCCTGTATGCGATCCTGAAAAATGAGCTGAATGCAATACTGCATTACAATGAGTGTAGTCATTCATGATCCAATGACCTGACAAGGAAATGAATGATTCATTTGAAGAAGAGCAGGTCCAAATATCGGAAGTGAAGCTAATGTATTTCCCTTCTTTCAATTTATTCATAACAATTTCTTTGAGTTCTTCATAGATTTTGGGTATGACTTTTTCTGAAAAATATGTTCGATTTGGTAGCAAATACCTTGGCTGTACGTGGGCCATCAGTCCTATAAAGCCATCTTGTTCAACTAAACTAAAAGGATGGTTGTCCAGTGCCATCATTAATCCTATCTTTTTATGTAAAGCTTGAGCTTTTGAGTCATTTATATCCCATAATTTCTTAAAGGAAAAACTTTCTTCTAACGTGAGTTGCTTTTCCATGGCAACTAATTTTTTCTGCTTCGGAGCCATTGAGGTGGTCGCTATAGGTTGATTTTGATTTTCAGATGATTTGTTAAGTTGAGACACTTCTTTATATTCTTTTGAATGCAGCATCTTTGCATGATTGTGCAAAGGTTTTGTGCTATAGCACCTAGCACCCAATTTCTCTGATCCCCTTTTAATCTGTTTGGAACATAGGGAGCAAATAGCTATCGTTGGATTAGTCTCATGTATTGTAAATATTTTCCAAATAAAACTAGCCATTTTAGGGGGTAAATAATGTTAAAATATTGCTGTAAGCCTATAACTAATACTAACTAGCTATATAGCTATATGATTTAGGCAATGAAACAATCCTGAAAAGGATAAAATATAGGTAATTAGTAAAGTTATTGAAAGATAGCTATAATTTACATCAAATAGTGATTAAAATTTGATAGTATAGTCAATTAGTCAAGTAATAGCTAAATAATAATATATAAAAAATTATGAATTATTTGAATGATATTATCCGGTATCCGGCCGGATATTTTTTTTATTATCCGGCTATCCGGTATCCGGCCGGATAGTAAAAAATACTATCCGGCACACCCCTACTGTGAAGGCCAGTATCACACACAGTTGTGTCAAATATGAGACCTTGAATCTCACCGCAAGCCTTGGCCTGTTCTCCTGTAGTTCATTGTATTTTTGGCATGGCTAGGAGTTTTTCCATCCCATTTCCTGTAATAATTACCATGGTTCATTCGGCTGTTTCCTTTGCACCACCACTGATGTCAGGAAGTAGTTTCCCATCCCAGTGAAGAAGAAGGGGTCCTTCGACAGAAAACGAAGCTTGATCCTCTTTGGCTGCTGCCTACCTTGCTTGCCTTCTTGAATGACAAATGGAGCTGCATGAAAGAGTCATTGTAGAAATATCATAGCCTAGGGCTTGAGTAACTGATCCAGCAACAAAGACTGCTCCTCAATCAGGAAAGTTGATGCGATCAAGAGCAGCAACCACATCTGGGATGTGAAGATATTGTTTCATTTCAGAGGATGAGAGTGTACATCTGCTCTTCTGGTCAAAGTTGATGGATGATAATCATTGTCTTCAGCGTTGAATTCTTCAGAGGATGAAGTGGATGTGCTGGATGATGGAAGAGCAGCAGCTCCAGCCTGGAATACAGCCTCTCTTTCTTTGTACCTTAGAGCTTTGTCAGCATCTTTCTCCTGTCAACATCTCTTGCGGTATTCCTTAGCAAAATTAATCTTGTCAGGGCCTGCCAATACTGCAGGAAAAGACGTCTTCTCATTGCACCTTAGACCTAGAGTTTAACATGGAATCTGAACCACGCCCCACCAGCAGCCCAGAGTCTTAACCACTAGGCCACCCAGTATCTACCAACCACTTTCTTTATTGTGTGGAAGGATGAACAGCTGGATTTTGCTGCGCACTGGCTGCCATCACTGGGTTTCAAACCTGGGGCTGATAGATTCGTAGTCAGTGATACTACACTACCAAGATGCATAATATATATATATATATATATATATATATATATATGTATATTTAGGCCGGGCTGAAACTCAAGATAGAATTAATCAGAGTCATTAACAGTTGGCTTTTGATATAAAAATAAGATTCCTGAAAAAAATAATTGGTGGCCACCAACGTGTGTCCGGCCACCCCCATTTTTGTAAAAACATCTGTAGTGAATACTCTTATTTTAGTTTCAAGATAAATATTAATTTTACCGTCTTGAATTTCGGAATAGTATAAATTCATTTTAAATTAGTTACCCCATTATAATTCAATTGTGAACCACATTAATACTAATTTTATGTATACTATATTATTTTATTGTATGTAAACATAATTAATTATATATCACAATTGTCAGTTAATTATTTATATTCAAATATTTATTTTAATCTAATACCATGTCCATTTTACAAATAAATAATAGAAAACCAAAGGTTATTTTTTCCACCTTTGGTACTGTCGCAGTTTCGCCTAACGGACTCAATACGGCTAGTGAGATAATCACTGGTTGGCACTTAACTAGCGGCAGTGCTTATGGCTACATCATCCAGGTTAACCTATACCGGATAGATGCGCTACGGTCCCAAGCCGTAGCTTGCCTAGGCCAACGACGACGACGTAAACCAACAATTGGTGACCCCGGAGCTGGATTACCCCTTCTACCCGAACGACTAGGACTAGACTGTAATGTCGTTCGTGCCCATCACCCCCTTCACCCGAACGACTAGGACTAGACTGTAACGTCGTTCGTGCCCACCACCCCCTTCACCCGAGCGACTAGGACCAGACTGTAATGTCGCTCGTGCCCTCTGCCCCTCACCCCTGCCCGTGCGCTCTGTGCCTGCGCTCGTCTCAACCTCCACTCCTTCGTTGGGAACTTGTCGTCTTGCTTGTACATTAGCAAGCATAGGAGAAGATGCCTGACGACGCTGGTGCCATCTCCCACTTGAGCGTAAAGCTCCCCGTCTTCTGGCCGGGTGATCCATTTATTTGGTTCCACCAAGTGGAATCACAATTCAACTTGGGAAGGATCACCGCTAGCAGGACGAAATACGATCATGTTTTGTCCTCTCTACCAGCGAGCATCATCTCTGAAGTCCGTGACGTCATCGTATCTACTTCCACGAGTGAGGACCCATACAACGATCTGAAGTCTGCCATCCTGTGCCGCACCACTGTCTCCGAGCGTGAGAAACTACATCAGTTAATCTCAAAAGAACTTGGAGACCGTAAGCCCACTCAAATGCTGAGGGCTATGCAGTGCGCTCTAGGCGAACGCGCACAAACCTTCGATAAGGACATCTTTAGACAGTTGTTCTTGCAGAAACTTCCTCCATCAGCTCAGCGTGTTTTGGCCACTATGGATCCTGCTACTCCAGTTGATAAACTAGCAGAAACTGCCGACAAAGTAGTGGAGATTGACACAGCTCCGGTCAACAACGTGAACACACAATCGGAACTGGAGTTGAAAGTGAAAGAGTTAAGTCAACGACTCAACCACGTTTGTTCTCTGCTACAAAATCAACGGCAAAGAAGCCATTCTCGGTCAAGATTTACGAAGAGGCATCGTTCGAGTTCCGGGAAGATCTGCTACCACTCGAAATTTGGAAAGAAGGCTAGGAAGTGCATCTCCCCTTGCAATTTTTCGTCGGACAACCCCAGCAGCGAGTCCTAATGGCGTCTAGTACTCGCACTGCCAACCTGTTATTCATAAAGGACAGGAACTCTGGTGTCAATTTCTTGGTTGATACCGGAGCGTCAGTCAGTGTATTCCTCAAAAATCTGGTCATACGCACTCGGAATCTCCGCCTCTATACGCTGCTAACGGTTCACGCATACCCACGTACGGTACTCAGTCGCGTGAACTAAACTTGGGCCTTCACCGATCCTTCAAGTGGATTTTCATCTGTGCTCAAGTGCAGCATCCCATAATCGGCGCTGACTTCCTCCAGCATTTCAAACTCCTGGTGGATCTTGACAAGCGACGCTTATGCGACCAGGCCACACTGCTTTCTGTTCTTGCCAAACAGGTTGCCCTTCCGGACGCCTCGAACTCTGCACTTTCCCTCATTCCCCTAATTCCATGTACCAGTGCCTTTTCCAACGATATCCAGGAATTCTTCAACCTATGCAGATGGGTGATACCATTAAGCACACCATTACCCATCACATTACAACAAAAGGTCCCCCTGTGTTTGCAAAACCCAGACGTCTTGCCCCGGACAAACTGAAAGCTGCCAAATCGGAATTCCAGCTTATGATGGATCTTGGGATAATAAGACCTTCCAAAAGCAGTTGGTCCTCTCCCCTACACCTGGTCCAGAAGAAGTCAGGAGACTGGAGACCATGTGGGGATTACCGATTTTTGAATTCGACAACCATCCCGGACCGATATCCGGTACCAAATGTCCAAGACTTACTTCTCTTCTCCACGGCAAATCTATCTTCAGTAAAATAGATCTCGTTAAGCTTTCCACCACATTCCCGTAGAGCCTTCGGATATTCCCAAGACTGCAGTTTGTACACCATTTGGGTTATTCGAATTTTTGAAGATGCCGTTCGGGCTACGGAATGCTGCGCAAACCTTTCAGAGGTTTATAGATGAGGTCACCAGAGGCTTCGACTTTGTTATGCCTACATCGATGATTTGCTTGTGGCCAGCTCAACGGAAGAGGAACATAAGGAACATCTTTCACTCCTCTTTCAACGCTTAGAACAATACGGTATTACTATTAATGCATCTAAGTGTGTGTTTGCACAGCCAACCTTGGAATTTCTTGGTCACACGATTTCGCAGCACGGAATTACCCCCCTTCAGGACAAGTGTGAAGTGATAAAAAATTACCCTATGCCAAATAATCAGCGTGAGTTAGGTCGGTTTCTAGGTTTGGTAAATTATTACCACAAGTTCATTAAAAAACTGTGCCAGTGTTCTTGCTCCTCTACACGCTATGATCACACACAAACGCAAGGTAACGAAATTGGTATGTGTAGCGATAGTTTACAGGCGTTCGACAATGCCAAAAATGCTATCAATAGTGCATTGTCTTTGTCATTTCCTATCAGTGATGCCCCCCTAACTCTGACGGTCGATGCATCAGATGTTGCGATCGGTGGAGTGTTGGAACAAACCATTAACGGTCAACAAGCACCCATCGCGTTTTACTCGAAAAAGCTGCAGCCAGCCAAACGCGTTATAGTGCTTTCGGACGTGAACTTCTTGCTATTTACTTAAACGTGAAGCATTTTCAACATTTCCTTGAAGGCCGAGAGTTTTGTGTTTTTACCGACCACAAACCTTTGGTCACTGTCTTCGATAAAAACAGCTGTAACCACTCTCCCAGAGTCATCAGGCAACTCGATTATATCTCGCAATTTACCACAGATATCCGCCACATCAAAGGTGTCTTGAACACTCCAGCATGCACTTTCAAGAATAGAGATTACTTCTGTTACCCTCAGCTCTACACTGTGGAATGCTATTGCACAGGATCAAGATAAGGATACGGAACTACAAGACCTGCTCAGAGAAGACTCCACTCACTCACTTTCCCTCAAGAAAATGAGTATGCCAGGATTGTCTGTGCCCCTCTATTGCGATGTATCAACAGCTGCTATTCGCCCTTATGTCCCTCCATGTCACAGAAACGCAGTCTTCATGGATCTTCATAAGCCCTCCCATCCTGGTATCCGTGCTTCGCAACACCTGGTTACCTCTCGCTTTGTTTGGCCCTCGATGCGGAAGGATGTCAAACATTGGACCAAAACGTGCCTTGCCTGCCAGCGTGCCAAAGTCCAAAGGCACACCAGGTCCCCCTTTGACGCATTTCCGCCCCCATCCCAGCGATTTGAGGTAATTCATGTAGACATTGTTGGCCCTCTTCCAGTGATTCAAGGCCAACGTTATCTGCTCACCTGTCTCGACCGCTTTTCCAGATGGCCTGAAGCCATCCCACTTCCTGATATCCAAGCGGACACTGTTGCAAGAGCCTTTCTTCATGGATGGGTATCAAGATTTGGATTGCCGACAAAAGTCATCACTGACCAAGGTTGCCAATTTGAGTCTTCGCTTTGGAAGA
This sequence comes from Bathynomus jamesi, assembly GCA_023014485.1. Taxonomy (NCBI): domain Eukaryota; kingdom Metazoa; phylum Arthropoda; class Malacostraca; order Isopoda; family Cirolanidae; genus Bathynomus; species Bathynomus jamesi. The sequence continues at coordinate 113,389 of JAJOZX010002449.1, forward strand.
AGTTTACCAGCTTGTTGGGTACAGTACATGCGCATACCTGTGCGTATCATCCGCAAGCTAACGGCCTCGTCGAACGCTTCCATCGCCAGCTGAAGTCATCCCTTATGTGTCACGAAGACTCCCATTGGATGGATAAGCTTCCACTCGTGTTGCTTGGTATTCGCTCTGCATTTAAGAGTGATCTGAAGACTACAGCGGCTGAACTAGTCTATGGAACAACACTGCGGCTACCAGGTGGCTACTTCACTGCAGGGGATAAGTCATGCGATCCTACGGAATTCGCTCAAACACTTTCCTCTCACATGCAGTCCCTTCAGCCTGTTCCCCCTCGATTGACTAGCCAACAGAACATCTTTGTTTCCCCAGCCCTCCAGTCTTGCACCCACGTTTTCGTTCGTGTACCTGTCCCAAAACGGCCTCTCCAATGTCCATATGACGGACCCTATGAAGTTCTCCGACGTACGCGCAAATCATTCCTCATCCAGCGCGGTTCCAAGGTTGACAAGGTTTCTATCGATCGTCTTAAGCCTGCGTTTTTGGAATCAACCTTAAGTGAGGTACATGTAGCTACCAAAAAGGTCCAGAGGAAATCAGTGTCGTTCGGAACTCTTTGAACTTCCTCTCTGGTGGGGGAGTGTGTAGTGAATACTCTTATTTTAGTTTCAAGATAAATGTTAATTTTACCGTCTTGAATTTCGGAATAGTATAAATTCATTTTAAATTAGTTACCCCATTATAATTCAATTGTGAACCACATTAATACTAATTTTATGTATACTATATTATTTTATTGTATGTAAACATAATTAATTATATATCACAATTGTCAGTTAATTATTTATATTCAAATATTTATTTTAATCTAATACCATGTCCATTTTACAAATAAATAATAGAAAACCAAAGGTTATTTTTTCCACCTTTGGTACTGTCGCAGTTTCGCCTAACGGACTCAATACGGCTAGTGAGATAATCACTGGTTGGCACTTAACTAGCGGCAGTGCTTATGGCTACATCATCCAGGTTAACCTATACCGGATAGATGCGCTACGGTCCCAAGCCGTAGCTTGCCTAGGCCAACGACGACGACGTAAACCAACACATCTAATGCTACACTAGCAAAATCAGGAAAATGGCAATATCTCTTCTTCTGAACATGCTAGAGAGATGGTTTGCATACCAAAAGATGCAGAATTTGATTTAGAACAAATTATTAAGTGTGGTATTTTTTCATAAAACCTTTAGTTTTTGAGTTATTTTAGAAAAACTAATTTTTGGGGCCCATAGACCCCCTTTCGACGGACCTTAGTGACAAAAGAAATTCTAAAATAAGCATGATTTGGCTTTTTGATTACTAACATTGCCCTAAAAGGATGTTGACATGGACAATGGACATAGTGATCACATGATATGACTTTTCCTTGTTATCTTGCATCTATTATGCTTGATTAAAGAATAGAGGGTGGGGCTGCTTCATGAACTTTTTTTAAACGTAATAAATTGAAAACTTTTTTTTTTCAGGTGCCTTTGTTATAAGTTTCCAACTGCAATTTGTCATTGAATTCAACATTTGCAATATAAAGTATGACTGCTACAAGGAAAACAGTTGCTAAAGTACTTGGTGATGTACGTTTTATGCCAGCAGAACAGTTTCCTTTAGGGAAATTGCCTACGTTGAAGCAAGTTATTGAAAGGTGTTTGTGTTTCGGAGACTATAAAACAGATGCTGTACTGAGAGCTACTTCTGAGGAATTGTATAAATTGTGGGTCACATATAATGTTTATCCAATATCAGTAAATGCCATACAGAGCTGACTGAAAACCTAAATAAAGGAATTCAACTGCCTTCTGAAGTGTGACAAAAAGAAAAGGGGACCTAAATATCATCAAGATCTGGATGATTTTCTGAAAACTAAGCATTTTATTTGACATATATCAACATGATCACAAACTATTGGCAGATACAGAGAAAAAGCACTTACTAAAAATGACTGAATCTGATTACCAGTTTTATGAGGTAGGTCTGTTGATTGAATTTCAAGTTGTAAATTATTAATTAATATTAATTAATTATCAATTATTAATATTATCAATTATTAATAATTTGCTACAATTTTTAAAGTGCATTTAATAAGTTAGTAATATCAATAATACACTATTAATGATGTTAATGATAAGTAATATTTTAGTATTTTCTCATTTTTGTAAGAATTTCAATTTACATATAGAGACCCATAGATAAAAGATACATTATAGTGTAATGAAATACAGTAGTCCCTCGCCATATCGCGGTTCACATTTCGCGGACTCGGTACATCGCGGTTTTTTCTGCAGTAGATAAGGCAGTGAAGCTGGCAAAATTACTAGGAGGAGAAGGCTTCATCGATATGACTCCAGACGACGTTAATGACCTGGTAGAGGCCCACTCAAATCCGTTAACGGACGAAGACCTGACGGAGATGACGAAGGTAGCAAGTGAAGAAGAAGAGGAACAAGATGATCCAGGGGATAAAGAAGAAGAAGTCGGTCTATCACTGGAACGCCTCGCAACTATGGTTAGAACGGCAAAAGAACTTCAGAAAATGGCTGACGAATGGGACCCCCAGATGATTCGTGCATTAAAATTTAAAAATGCAATCGACGGCGCTACTGAAGTGTATAAAAATCTCCTCGCCCAGAAGAAACGGCAGCGCCAGCAACTGCCCATCACTATGTTCCTCACCCGCAAAAAGAAAGAAGACGCGCCTACACCTTCAGCGGAAACCGAAGTTACGGATGACGCCGATGACGAAGATACCGCACCACCTGATGAAGCGCCCGCTGAAGCGGCGCCTTTAGAAGAGATGTAATGCTGCTCTTTGCTGTGCAGTACATTCATCTCATCATCGTCATCACCTTCATCGTTCAGTACTGCACAGCTAATTCATCATCATACGAAATTTTAATGTTGGTAAAATTATTAAAAAATACTGTATATACAAATGTTTTCTTTTTAAAATACTGTTAGTCTCTTTCATACTCTGAGTGTAGAAAGTGTTTATAAGAGCGTGGGAAAGGTTTATAAGAGTGCGGGGAGGGTTTATAAAGGCGTAAAATACGTAATAAACATATCGTTTCTACTTCGCGGATTTTCACCTATCGCGGGGGGTTCTGGAACGTAACCCCCGCGATATTCGAGGGAATACTGTATAATCACTTTGTAGGACCAGAAAACAACTAGGCATGGTTACTGTACCCTGAAAGAAGTCCCAGAAACAGCCACTGACTTAAAATTCAAATCACAGGTTATTCAATCTCAAAAAGCAAAAGAATCAGTTCCTCCTCCTCATCCTCCTCCTGAACCTATGGACATTCCTGAGTTGACAGATAGTGACAGTTGTAATGATTCATTTGATGCAGACTATGTTCCAGAAGTCTCAACATTACAGAACAGAACTAGATTACGCTCATTAGCTGAAGCATGTGACAGGTATAGTACTGAAAGATAAATCTTTTAATACAGCTTAAAGTGAAATCATTGTGACTAAGAGATTAAGATTACCAATAAATTATTCATTGACAATAGATATGTAAATCTACTTTAAATATCCTAACAGATATCAAGTAAGTGATAGACCAGGAGTGGCTATTGGTTCTGCTACATTGGTGGACTTTGGAGTAATCACCCGAGATAACATAGGCCTACAAAATGTTATTGATAAGTATGTTTTTAATCACTCTAGATATTACATTTCTTAGCTTCTGCTATAAGTTCTAAATCACCAGATTTACTATTATTTTTAATTAGCGTCAAAATTTCTATTTTGTATTTATATTAATTAGTTTCAAACAGGACACTGACATTTGTATTTTGTATATTTGTATAATGCTAATGCAGTAATGCATGGCCAATATTTTTGAAATACTTTTCAGAAACAAGTTGAGAAGGGAGAGAGCTAAATTGAGAGCTGAAAGGAAGAAGGAAGAAGAAGTGATATTTGAAAAAGTGACTGGCATTGGGCTTTGACGGTAGAAAGGATGCTACACTTGCTGTTAACAAAGTAGATGAAAAGTATTATACATCCACAATCCTAGAGGAACATTATGTCATTACTGGAGAGCCAGGTAAATGGAAATGATTGTCATACAGTTATAGGCGTTATGCTGTTATATTACTGTACTATAAAGTAATATTTCAATTACTTAAAAAATTTTCTTTTTAAGTGACAACTGTCCAGTTAACTTTATTCCTTCCTTTTTCATTTAATTGTAAAATTAATTACATTTATTTTCAGATGATTTCTACCTCGACAATTTTACCCCAGAGAGTGGCAAAGGCATTGACATTGCTCATGGCATTTATAAGATCATTAAAGGGACAGAACTTGAGGCCAAATTAAACTTAGTTAAAGCAGATGGGACAAATACTAACACAGGACATATGCATGTGTCAATCAGATATTTGGAAATGTTTTTAGGGCAACCTCTTCAGTGGGATATTTGTCTTCTGCATCTAATGAATTGCCACTTAGACACATCTTCATAACTTTAGATGGAACAACAAAAAGTCCAGACAAATTTTCTGGCCCTATTGGTTCTCAGCTCAATGGGGATGTGTCAGAATGGAATGTTGTGGACTTCAAATCTATACCTTATCCTGCATTTGTGCTTCTACCAAATGAGGTGGTCAATAATTTATCAACAGACCAATACTATGGATACTGCATCTGCTGGGCAATTATTACTGGTGAAGTGGATGAAGACCTTGCACTCTTAGAAGTTGGCCTGCTAAATCACTCTCGATGGCTCACCTTAGCCTGTAGAATTCTTCGCTTTTATGTTTCACAAAAAAGACCCAGTAAGAACCTCAAAATCATAGTAGAATTCATCATCAAAGTATACTTTCACAGTTGGTTCAATATCAAGGCTAATAAGAGGCTAAGTGATGGGTCAAGAAACCTATTCAATATGATCCAAAGAGTAAATAAATTCCCTGACAGGAAAATTAGAGAAATTTGTTATGACATATTAAACAAAACAGCTATTTTGCTCATGGTGAAAATATTTTAGTTGGAATGCTGGCTGATGAAGATGAAGAGGTGAGGAGGTGTGCTGTCAATAAAGTTCTGTGTCTGAGGGGAGTTATAGAGGATTTTGATGATGAATCTGGTAGTAGCAATGATTTTGCAGGTGGAATAATTGAAAGTGATGATGAGAATGAAGAGGATCATGAAGGTGGTACTGATGAATATCCTGCTATAGATGAGAATGTTAGGGTCTTTAGAAAGCCAATCATCAATTTCAAAGCTTCTGCATACCACAAGCTGTCTGCTATGTCCCAATGGGAAACTGTTCCATCTGTATTAAAAGAATTCAGTAATGATGAACTGCGTGATATCATTAATACCGCATTGAAACTGGATCACGAGTGTCACAGTCAGAATGTTGAAAGGCACATCAAGCTTGTCACTGAAGCATCCTTGGCTGTTGTAGGTCATGAGCGTAGAGATGGTCTTATTAGAAACAAAATTAGATCACATAAATTAATGAAAGATTTTGTGTCTAAAAAATATTTTAAGTTCTAGATTATTATTTATCATGCTAAAATATGACAAAATGACAATTTGTTAATTGTATAATTTAATGTTTGGCATTTTGGAATGTCAAAAAGCATTTTCAATGAATTTAAAATGGCTGATTTTGATTGATTTTGATTGCTGATTGAAAACCACTAATACATGTCAATTTGCAGCTTGAGAATGTTTTATTGTGTTGACATTCAGTTGAAAGGGGGTCTATGGGCCCCAAAAATTAGTTTTTCTAAAATAACTCAAAAACTAAAGGTTTTATGAAAAAATAATACTCTTAATAATTTGTTCTAAATCAAATTCTGCATCTTTTGGTATGCAAACCATGTCTCTAGCATGTTCAGAAGAAGAGATATTGCCATTTTCCTGATTTTGCTAGTGCGGCATTAGATGTTTTTACAAAAATGGGGGTGGCTGGACACACGTTGGTGGCCACCAATTATTTTTTTCAGGAATCTTATTTTTATATCAAAAGCCAACTGTTAGTCACTCTGATAAATTAAAATCAAACAAAAATTATAGTTTCAGCCCAGCCTAATATACAGGGTGGGCCGTAAGTTTCCATACATAGGAAAAATAAACATTTTTTTATGGACAACCATTTTTATTTATATAATATGCTCTACATGGTTGCCATTGTTTTGAAAACACATTTCAATACGTGTTCCCCACTGTTGATGAACATGCATTAGCACAGTTGACGTTATGCTTGTAATGGCGTTGGTGATACGTTCCTTTAGATGATTTATGTCTCGTATCTTTTCCTGATACACCATGGCCTTCAAGTGCCCCCAAAGATAGAAATCAAGGGGGGTGAGATCTGGGGATCTGGGAGGCCACTCCACAGGACCACGCCGACCAATCCAAGCATCTGGAAACTGCTGATCCAAATACCGACGCACGTGAAGACCATAATGAGGTGGAGCTCCATCTTGCTGGAAGTAAACTGGGAAGTTACCTTCCTCGTTTAGCAGGGATGGGAAAATCTCTTCTTGCAACATGTTAAGATATCTTTCGGCATTAAGATTTCCACTGACAAAAATTGGTCCAATAATTCTGTCACCCCATATCCCGGCCCACACCATCACTTTACCGGCACCTTGCATCTTCGTCGGACTCAGCCAGTTAGGGTTAGCATTACTCCAATAACGTATGTTTTGCCGATTAACCTCTCCATTGACGTAAAAATTTGCTTCATCAGTAAACAAGATCTTACGTCAAACGCATATTCTTAGGGTATCTGAAACATAAAAACAAACGTTTAATTTTTCCTATGTATGGAAACTTACGGCCCACCCTGTATATACAGTAGTGATGGGATGATACCAAAATTTTAACGATTCCGATTCCACTAAAAAGTCTTGATTCCGATACGATTCTCAATTCCGATTCTCAATATTTTTAAATATAATTCTATACTTGTTTTTCTGGAAATTGTCATATTTTACTCTGGTAAGATTAACTATTTACATTATGAGTAATGAGTATGGTAATATAAATTATAAATTATAATAGATTGGTTTAAAAATAAAAATCAACTGTAAGTTGTAACAATTCATTTTAATCTTCTTGATTGCACATCATGGATATATACATGTTTTAATGTATAGCTACAATACAGGGTGTCCCAGAATTAACTATTTCAATGAAATCGGACAAATTTTTTAAAAACACACTTTTATTTATGTTTATCATGTTTAATATGTGTTAAAAATGTATAAATTTCTAAATTTTTTTCATAATTTTATTTTCATAATTTTTTCAGTTTTATTTTCATTCTCTTTCAGAACCCTATTAATAATGAATACACAAGAACGCATCTTTGTTGTAACATCCCGTATCAAAGGAATGCAATGTAATGAAATCAGAGAAAAATTTACAAGAAGATTCCACAGAACCGGTCCTACAGACAAAGTGATTCGTGAACTTGTGAACAAATTTAAAAGAACTGGATCCGTACACAACGAGGTGAGAAGAGGATGCCCAAGGACAGCACGTAACAGTACCGAACAGGTACGACAATTGTTTGAGGATGAACCAACAACTTCAGTTAGGGAGGCCGGTCAAAGACTCAACATATCCAAGACAACAGTTCATAGAATCTTGCGTTCGACACTGATGAAAAAGGCTTTGATACAGGATGTTACAACAAAGATGCGTTCTTGTGTATTCATTATTAATAGGGTTCTGAAAGAGAATGAAAATAAAACTGAAAAACTATGAAAAAATTATGAAAATAAAATTATGAAAAAAACTTAGAAATTTATACATTTTTAACACATATTAAACATGATAAACATAAATAAAAGTGTTTTTAAAAAATTTGTCCGATTTCATTGAAATAGTTAATTCTGGGACACCCTGTACAATAAAAATAAAATTTGTTATCCTCTTTCATTTAAATTTTAAAGTTTACATTGCAAAACTGGTTCAATTAAAAGTTAAAGAATCGTTTTAAGAATCGGAAATCATGGTACAATTCTCTCGATTCCGATTCCTGAAAAATGCTTGATTCTTCCGATTCTCGATTCCGATTAATCGTCCCATCACTAATATACAGTGTGTGTGTGTGTATATATAAGAGTGGTCCACAACAGCGTTTTTTTAGAATTTTAAATTCGGTCATATCTGCCCTTATTCTATTCCCCCACAAGAATAAACATACCAATTATCTTTGCTCTAGGACCTTTTTATGCACTCGCTCAAAATGAAAATTTGAATAATGACGACAATTTATGACTATTATATACAATGGACCCCCGATTTGAGTACGCATCGATTTGACTATTTTTTATTTGAGTACGCTCGTCCATAGGCTCCTATTGACTCGACTTGAGTAGAAAACTCGATTTGAGTACACCAGCCAGCGACACCGAATGCGTTTCAGTTTGTCTAGAGCGTTCATTGCGGGAACATTCAGGGTCTAATGTTTTGAATAGTACAGGTGTTCTTAGGGATTTCTGTTAGAATTTCGTACATTTTGTTTTCTGACTTTGTACTTAGTGTTTATTTATGTTAGTTTCTGTTGATTACAGCATAAAATAGTGAAAATATAGCATAAATTTGTATTCTATTGTCTATTTTTAATACAATTACTAAATTTTGTAGGCCAATTTCTATAGAAAAAGTAGGGGTGGGGTGAAATTTTTGGGTTTTGGAACGAATTAATTAATTCCCATAGGTTATTAAGTTCGATTTGAGTACATTTCAAATTGAGTACGCCATGCTGGAACGGATTACCAACTCAAATCGGGGGTCCACTGTATATGTAAAAATGAACCATAAATAATTCCCATATTCCTATATTATCTTATCCTTCATGTAATTCTTGTATTCATTTATATAGTCTCTGTATCCATTGTAAGAAAAAGTATCCATTTTAAAAATTCATGTGTTATATGGTCATGTATAATCTTATATATTTAACTTTATATAATGCCTATACTCATATGTATGTACGTGTGTGTATTCATTTTTACATAAGGACCAAAATCGCCCAATGCGAGTTTGGATAAAATATTTGATTCACTTTCTACTTTGCTAAATAATTGGTGACCTGTTGTTTTTTAAAATCTCATAATCATTTTTTTAGATTTCGCTTAATAAGGAATCCTGTTAAGCTTTGCAATGTTCACATTTTGTATACTCTCTCTTTCGTTATAAACAATGAGATCATGTCTTGCCTAAGCATTAAAATTGTACATCTTAAACCTTAAAATTTCACTCATATGCATATTTTAGTGTAAAGATGCATAGTCCGATTTCCACTTTTAGTTAACTTGGCAGATCATGATAACATCAGATCTGAAAAGTTGTGGTTTAAGATAAAAATATGGTTTCGTCTTCAAATATTTTGTTTACTCGTTCAAGCCTTACCACAGCTAAAAAATTTACTTATTTTCAAATATTGTGCAAAAATAATACAGCCTTCTTAGCATTTAATAATAATAATGTTAGCAGTTTTTGGGTATATAAACCCATTCAAATTAATCCATTGTCATTCAGAAGCTAATTCAGAGGCTGAGCACTACCAGTATCTTTTAGCAGTAAATTTACAGTGAAGAAACTTTTTATTGTCCCCTTCGAGCCTTGCTCTCTTCAGATTGCAAATCTACCAGAGTCCTCCGAGCCACTATAGAAGAACTCGGAGAGTAACATAGAAGAAAAACCACTTCAAGGCACACATCCGTTGCTTGCCTCCTAAACCAGAACCCCCGTCAATCCGAACCACCCCAGGGCCATAGATGGAGGGGTTAACATATATAGAATATATATATATACAGTGGACCCCCGATTTGAGTACGTACTCAATTCGAAATGTACGTACTCAATTCGAAATGTACGTACTCAATTCGAAATGTACGTACTCAATTCGAAATGTACGTACTCAATTCGAAATGTACGTACTCAATTCGAAATGTACGTACTCAATTCGAAATGTACGTACTCAATTCGAAATGTACGTACTCAATTCGAAATGTACGTACTCAATTCGAAATGTACGTACTCAATTCGAAATGTACGTACTCAATTCGAAATGTACGTACTCAATTCGAACATAATAACCTATGGGAATTAATTAATTCGTTACAAAACCCAAAAATTTCACCCCACCCCTACTTTTTCTATAGAAATTGGCCTACGAAATTTAGTAATTGTATTAAAAATAGACAGAATAGAATACAAAATACATACCGTACAATCTCTATTGTAAAAAGGCGTTTCTTCTTTTGAGAGTCTTTTGATGTAGATGTACGTTTAGAAGCCATCACTATAACAGTACACTATGTCACTATGCCACAATATAAAATACAGTATCAAAGTCACTGCATGTACGAATCACCAAATTTATGCTATATTTTCACTATTTTATGCAGTAATCAACAGAAACTAACATAAATAAACACTTGGGTAAGTACAAAGTCAGAAAACAAAATGTACGAAATTCTAACAGAAATCCCTAAGAACACCTGTACTATTCAAAACATTAGACCCTGAATGTTCCCGCAACGAATGCTCTAGACAAACTGAAACGCGTTTGGCGTCACCGGCTGGCATACTCAAATCGAGTTTTCTACTCAAGTCGAGTCAATAGGAGCCTATGGACGAGCGTACTCAAATCAAAAATACTCAAATCGGGGGTCCACTGTATATATTAATATATTATGAAATTATAACAGCAGAACAAATAATGCACACAGTTGAAGATCTTTAGGTCTTCTTGAGGCTAGTTTTAGTCGGCTCTTTGAATTCCTTGTGGTGCTGAGCAACTGCGCGGAGAAGGTACTGCTTTTGCGCTTCATCCTTCGTGATTGTGCTGTTGAAAGCCTTAATGAGCGCAACTCCTCTTTCTGCACAATCATTAACCACTACCATCTTCTCTACACGTTCCTTCATTCCTTGGTAAGCTGGATCTGTGTTCCAATCATTTGGTGTCTTGGACAGGAATGATTGCGCCTGTTCACTTCTGTGCTGCATGACGAGGTTGAAGAAGATTGCTGAACATTTGGTGGCATAGAATTCCAAGGGATTGCTCGAGGAGAACATTTTTCCATCCACGCGCTTGAGTCCTTTTCTTTTTTCGGTAACAGCTACGATGTTGTGAGCAATCCTCTCCTTCGTGGATGCGTGAACTCGAGGATCAAAGAGTGCCAAGGGGATTAAGTGCTCAGAAATGAACCACAAATGGCGCTTCATCACAGAAAATGCCGCGTTGTTCATCTTTCCTGGGTGAGCTTTCAGCTAGCGCAAGAAAGTGAGGTCATTCAAGGGAGCCATGTATGCAACACTGGCCTCATTCCAGTAGCGGCCATAAAGGAGCGTGATAAACAGGCTTAGTTCCTCAATGTTCCATTTCTCTGTCTGAAGCAAGGGGAATTGATCTCTGAATAGGAACACCTTGAGCATGTAAATGGCCTTGGCCATCCATCGCACATGGTGCATGGCTCCAGGGCTTCGAGTTCTTACAGGACTGTCAAGCTTCCCTCCCAAGAAAAGGAGGCAGAGAAGCATCAGTTCATCATAGTCATCCCACTGGTTCTTCTTCTTGACAGCCTCCTTGTAGTAGGAGACCATTTCCTTCCTCTGCTCTGCTGTTTCAATGAACAGGCTGTCAGGTGCACTCTCGAACTTGCTGCAATCAATGAAAACCCAGTGCTACTTGAAGTGCTTGAATATGCCAATTTCAGGTCCACTGGATGTTCCGAAACAAGCACCGAAGGCCGCAGCAAGGACGACTTCTACCACGTGGTGTCAGCAAGCAATCCACACCAGATCAATACCCAACTCCTTTTCAATGAGAGTACAAGCTCCAGCATGAAGTCCCGTGTTGGACGCAGTTGTATCAAAAACAAGACCTCGAACGTTGCCCCTCAAAGACCAGTCATCCACAAGCTTCAGGCACACCTGAGCCTGAGATGCTCCAGTTGCAGCAGCTACCATTGGAACTCCAAGGAGTTTCTCTTCCCCATTACCGGTTTTAAGCACAGCCACATGGTCCACCACCTCTAACCCATGGGAGATATCTGTAAGCAGCTTACTATCCCGCTTCACGTGTACACTGTCTCACGTGATGAATGGTCCTGCGTGAGATTGACACTTCGTCCAAGTTGTGCCCCAGCGATTTAATAGTTGCTGCAACCACTGCCATTCCTTTCCTGTCACTGATGTTGTGGCGATCCAAGGCTAAGGAAATGTCATGTGTGATCACAGACTTCAATCACTTAGGAGTGGAACATTTTCGTGCTGACTCCTTAAAAACTACAGTATCTGAATCTGATGATTCAGATGTGCTTGAACTAGAAGCCTCCAGTTCTCCCTGGGACCATCTCGCATCCGCATCACGCTTGGCCTTCTCCTCTCAGTTCATCTCCGCCTCACACCGAATCCTCTTCCTCATTTGTTGGTCAGCCATTTTCTTGTAAATCGGGCCAAAGCTGGAGGAAGTGGGATTATCGAGCTGAGCAACAAGGAAGTTCTTGTCCTCCTCATTCATCATGGTCTCGAGGGCATCATGACGTGAAAGATCAAACACATCATCAAGGTCTCCGCGAAATATGTCCTCCTCCATTCTGTAGGATGGGAAATTCTTTGTGCAGTTCTTTTTCAGCCCCTTGTATTGCTCGTACAGTTTCAGGAGCTTCTTCTCAGCGTATCTGGTATCCGTCATTAGAACATTTGCTTTTGTCCAAAACAGGATCAAAGCCTCAATGGTCATCACTGCACTGTTATATTCTGTCTTCCTCTCCTCCAGATGGTGGAATATGAATTTCCGGAGGACTTGAAGCTTGGTAGGGAGTCCTGCCCTAGTAACCACACCTCACTGCTAGACCGTGTTTTTGATTGCTTCAGCGGCATTTCTACACATTCCTACAAAAGAAGCCAAATTTAGTCATACTATAGTAATCAGTCATTAGTGAGACACGTCATGCATGATTGAGCGACCTCTTAATGACACCGTAGACCAAACCATACTTCACACAATTATTCACACTAAATGTAGGAACAAAAGCAACAATGACCCAAAAGTAAAATCTCATATGCTAAATTTTCCCTATGCTTGTGAACCACCCTAATGTGCAGTGACACTAATAGAGCTCGTATGGTATTCTCCCTTTAAATGTAGTGTGTCTAATTTGTATAATTTAAGTCTCAGGGGTATGCCACCCCCGTAAAGATCACATATCACAAATTGATCAGTATAGGGTTTTATTTTTTTAGGTTAGTTAGGTTAGGTTTTCCATGAAACCTAAGTTTTTCTCATGGTTTTTGATGCATTTCATGACACGTGTTTTTTCCTCCAAAACATGCTAAAACCATTAGTTTCCTGTTGTTTAGGATAAATCTGACCATCGCTATTACAGTAAATTATTGCTTGTAGCTACTATGTTCCCCCACCCAAAATCCCCAATTCCCACGATGGTCCCCGCAGATTGTAGGAGGGGTTAGGGGGGGGGGGGGGGGGTGAAATCACTTCAAGCAATAATTTACTGTAATGGCGATGGTCACATTCATTCTAAACAACAGGAAACCAATGGTTTTAGCATGTTTTGGTAGAAAAAACACAAAAATTGAGGTGGCACCCCTATTCTAAACCATTACCAAACCATTATTGCATGAATGGTACTAGTTTATTTCATATATATTATGTGCATTTAGGTGATAGATCCCACAGCTCAACACAGGTGTTGTGGGATATAGGGAGGCAGCATCTTGGGTTAGGGGATACTCTCTGTCCTTACACACCCTATTTAAAGAGATTCCTCTGCTGAGCGGTGCCCCCCATAGTACTGTGAGGTATTGAAAAACTCATGATCTTCACTTGCCCCACAAACACCTTTAAATGGGAGACCCAAAATGGGTACACACACATTTCTACATTACTGTACAGTCTTTACAGCCACACCTACACTTTTCCTCTTAAGTATATATATTGTAATGTATATAGATGTAAATTGTGACTTGGTCCGCAATTGATATGGACTGTGATTTATTTTTAGTTGGCATGGTACTGGTATTGATGGGTACCATAATGAAATTGACTGGATTCTTTGGATCTGATATATTTGCATGTCAGTTATAAATAGATATAGTGTGTAACATATATGTGGATATTATGACTTTGATCCTCTGGATCCAGAGATTCTATCTTTAGTTTTAAATTGATAATTAATTAGTTTTAAATTGATACTTAATTAGTTTTGTAAAAATTGGTTATTGCCAATGTACAGGCAGTTTTTACATCTATAGTGGAGCCACCTCGATGGGCCGAAGTGGCCCCTAGTGTGCCCACTATAAAAATTTCTTATGTTCTTATGTTTTCTTAAATTTGTTCGACATCTTGGCTTAAATAATTTCATTTCATACTATGACCTCGTCTGGTTATTGTGATCTTTAATGAAGAGAGACTCAAAATCTATCTTATCCAACCCTTTTATCATTTTATACACCTCTATCATATCACCCCTTAACCTCCTCCTTTTTAATGAGAACATGTAGAGTTTGGTGGATGTGTTCTATCGAATTTTAACCGAGATTGCAGTCGGCGAACCAAATTTTAGTACAAGTGGTTTTAAAAAATTAGCGATTGACTTGCTCTGAAAACTTAGCGCCGCTACGGTACCTATTTAGCAAATTAGCGGCGCTAACAGTATCGCAAATAAAAAGTAGCGGCGCTAATCCTAACACTGTTCATTACTTATAGCTTTATTAACCTGCATAGTCACTGTCCAAACAACTATCACTTAACCTTTTATGGAAGATTTGTTTGTTTGTTTGTTTTTTTCTGTTTAAAGTGCTTCAACCCTACTGGATTATTGACACCAACATTTGTATGATATTTGTACCTATTGTGACGTTGAATTCCAGTGTCCTACCGCAAAATCAGCTGTTCTATTAGTTGGTTGATTCCTCCCTTTTTACCAAAGATTTGGTTATTTATGACAAGACTTGAAATGTTACCCTCTTTTGCGTTAGCTTCACCCCACCCCCTTCTTCTTCTGCCATCTAATGTTTAGAAGGAGCAGTTTATCCGCGATTAAACGTCATAAAGTTAAATTATATTTCAATATTTACTCTGATATATATTATTATTTAATAAAATATAGGTTCATTACATTACATTACAGTAAATTCCTAGTTTAGAGGCGTCCTTCAAATTTTTTATTGCACATGCATAAAAGTTACACGACTGGATTGGAAATAATTTATTTATGAAGGTTGTGAGGTGGATAAAGAACCTAACCTAACCTATTTCTGGCATCAGTTGACCTAACCCGGGCATTATTCGATCGAATCCAGGCATTAATATATAACATGCTTAACCCTTAACTACTTTAATAATAATAAAAGAACCCCTAACCTGCTATTAATATTCTGGATCATATAGAGATGCAGCGGCAATAAGAAAATTATGGAAACGTTCTTCGTGGTTCAGAAAAATTCTGAAATATGCGCGGGCCAAATATCCCAGAAAAAATATCTTTAGATTTGCTCGTGATACAGATGATGGGTGTCAGAAATATATAAACTATATTCTTTTATTTATAAAATTTCCACCTACCTTGTTCATAAATAAACTGTTGCTTATTCAATTATGTAATATTTATACATATGCGTTGCGTATTAAGAAGACGACTAAAAATTAGGAATTAAACTACATTACATTTTATTTGGAAAACATGAAGTCACTGGAGCCTATTCAGTGATGGGCATCGATACATGAAAATCGCTAAAGCGATACCGATACATCGATACATGAAGAACGTCTTAGGCGATATCGATACGCCGATACTTTCTAGATGTCTTAAGCGATACCGATACCGATATATGCATCGCCGGTACATTTTTATAATTATTCATTTAATATGTAGGTATTAGATATTATTGTTTATACTAGTAATTTGTACGCACTGTAAGTAAAATCAACGACATTTTAATGGGTTTTATAGATGTAAATAAAAACAATTACTTTATTTAATGAAAGTATGTTTTAATTTTGTAGGATACATGAATGACTGAAAATATTACACTAACAATTAAAAATAATTACTATTACCCTTCAAAAATACCAGCTGGCTAAACATCTGGTCAGACAGTCTATTCCTTTTTGGAGCGTGAATGTGACCAGCCAAACTAAACAACCGTTCTACAGGAGCAGAGGATGGTAGTGGTGTGTTATACTTCAGGAAGACCCGTAGAATTCCTGGGTACTGCCTCAGAGATTGGAGAAAATGACTTCCATCACCCAGATACTGTAAAACTTCCATCTCAGTGGAATCTTGGGTTGCAGAGACATTAGTGGAAGCAGACTCATAACAGAAGAAATCATCTGCACTTCCGTCAGATGCAGCATCACTTAGTTGTTGCTGGGGGCTCTGCTCGCTGAGGCTCTTAACAGCATTAACCAACATTTCTTGAACCCTTTTTTGACAATGTTAGTATTAAATTTGCCTTTTATTGTCATCCACTTTAACTTGAACAGAGGATTTGAAGACGATGCCAGTATTCCTGCTTTACACTCATGCGACGCATCAAGGCACAGAAACTTTTCAAACCGCTTAGTGAACCCTACTGTGACTGCATTGAGAAGTGGCTGACAATGACGCAATGTCTCCGAATTCAAACGTAGCTTCTTCTCTACAGCTAACAATGTCGGAAGCAGGCAACCGTAAAAACATTCTTTGTCGGACTGCAACCTATTAAGTGCTGTTGCAATGGGTTGTAGTACGGTTAGGTATTCCTGGAGAAAATCAAGCTCATTATATGAGCGTTTCTATATTATGAGGGTTTCTATATTATGGTTAATTAATCTCAATAACACAAGTACAAACGTGTTTAAACGTTGCGCCGTACTGTGTGACATGACCAGTAGAGTAGTACTGTCATTAAATAAATATTTAATAATATTATTATTTATGTATATTCATAAATATAACTCAGTAGTGTCATATTATAACATCTATTTAAAAATTTAAAAATTCTTATTAATGTATCGATGTATCGAAGTATCGATTTTGTTCGATACATTTAAGAAAATTGACCTTAGCGATACCGACAAATCGACACTTTTGTCAAGTAGCTAAAGCGATACCGATACAAAAGTATCGATCGATACGTATTGGCGATACATGTATCTAGATACTGCCCATCACTGAGCCTATTGAGGTTATTCAAGTCATGAGCTATATTTCATTATAAAATTATCCAAAACATCAATCTCAAGTCAGCGAATTAACATACAACTATGCACAGACAGTTGCGCTCACTATTCGTAGGACACTCTTGAGAACAGATAGCGACACCTGGCATATATTTGTTGGGTGAGCTACTGCCCATCACTCAGCCTATTGAGGTTATTCAATTTAGGGCTGATTGGTTGATTCATTGCCAAACGTCTTTAGAACATAATTATTTCCATTCATCACTCTGGTTTACATATTACTAAGGAAACAACTGAATAATTAAATATAAATTCAAGAAGGGGATATATATTAACAATGAAGTGAATAAAAACATGGTCTTGTAAAAACTAAAAAAAAACCTTCGGACGTGATGACAGTGTTCATGGTATAAAAAAACTATATAGGGTTATGACTTATGGATGATTGCCATCACCCTCATCCGTTGGAAATTTCCAACAGATATTGGTGGAGAGTTTACGACAAAAAACCTACGTTTTTTCGTTAAAAAGTTGTGTTTGTGGAGGTCTTCAAATGACCTCGTTAAACAGTGTTTTTTGGAGGGGGTTAATGTTTAATATATATACACGTTCGGCATTTAGCGCTGCCTAATGGTAAAAAAGGAAATTACCAGTGTTGGAGTCCTCGAGGCCGGCCTCGATGCCGATTTTCCACGGCCTTGGCCTCGCTATGTAATGCCTCGGTCTTGTCCTCGGCCTCGGCCTTGGTCTCGACACCTTCTGGCCTCGAAAAATACGCCGAGGCCGGTCGAGGCCGCCCGTTTTGAATTAATTTTTATATTGGATATTTTTATTTCAATAAGAGTGGTGAGAACACCATCTTTCTCTCGCGATCAGACAGGTAGCTATAACTAAGTAATAAGTAACACAATGTCGTTTATGTTAGAATACAAATTTAATAAATTAATTTATAATACAAATAATTAATCAGTGGGAAATGGCGTATAGGAGCGATGGAGCGATCGCTCCCCCTTGCATGAAACGATAAATATTAATTTAACAGAAAAAAATATTAATTTTAAGATATTAAAATAAATATTCTTAAAATATATTTTAAAAATTCATGTGACATGAAACTTATAGCATAGCTTCAAACAGCGTACCACTGTTTGAATACAAAATAATATTGCAGCCGGATGGAGCGATAAATTTTTTGCTCAAGTAAATATAAATTATATGTTACTGCTGTAATGAAAATATAAGTGGAACAATCGCGAATTTTTTTATAATAAGTTTATTTTGCTAATAGTTACTTCAGTAATAATGATATAAACCATTTATGTGTATTTTATTGAAATTATTACTTATTTGTAATTAACTAGAATTGTACGTCTGGCAGAGCCGCATATGTTGTTAATACACGTACTCTTGTCAGTCTTGGGAGCGACAGTTGAATTCGCTCTAGCCTATTGTGAGTCCGTATTGTCGTACAGTGGTACATTATTTTTATAATCAAATACTGACAAATAGTCTTGTTATTTGGAGTGTTATAATTAGGCTGACCATATTTCCTTGAGACAAAAACGGGACATTGGGATGGCAAAAAAGGGACGGGGGTTATGTAATATTCTGTATTCATGAAAAAGTAAGTACATAAACATATTGAGCTTACAATTATTCTTCAGTGACAGAACCCATACAAAAACCCATAAAACAACGGTACTGTCCCGTTCAAAATGGTACGTATGGTCAGCCTAGTTATAATTATAATCATAACGTGAGTAATTTATTCAACAATTATTTTTATATTTTATTAAAATATTTTTTTAATACAAATTTATGGCTTCCTTTGGCATACTGTATAAGTACCGTAAGGAATCACCATGTGATTGTTTATATACTAGAATTTTAAAAATTAATCGTACAGTAATAACTGACAACATTGATGCGTGCATAATGTCATTTACTGTCTTTTACAGTTTTACTATTGTCATTTACAGTACTATGCCGATTCTCATCTCATCTGCGCTTCTAACTTAATAATGTCTGCAAATTCTCGAATCATCCAATTTGGATACTTCGAGCATGAGATATTTGAAGAAAATGGAAAGAAAAAACATAGAGCAAGGTGCAAGTTTTGTAAGGCAAAGTCTCCAAAACTTAGTGAGTTCTACGGTACCACTTCCAATTTTACAAGGCACCTGAAACGTGTGCACAAAGCAGAGTAAGTGCATGTACAAATTGCTATCAGTTTTGAAATCATTGGGTCTGCAATGCCTTAACAAAGTAGAGGTTGAGATTTTTGCTTATTTTGCTTGTTGTTGATATTTGCTTGTTTTGAACTTGAACTTACATTTATGTTCATTCTGCAGGTGGCAAGAATATGCTAAGGGAAAAACAACCATCAACGACAACTCGCAACAGAATCTCAATGCGTTTTTTTCTATGTCTAGTGATGGAGAACCAATGAAATACAAGCAAAATAATCAACGGCAGAGGCTGATCTCTGAGGAAGTAGTGAGGTTCATGGTAGGATGCAGCCTACCACTTTCCATTGTTGAGGACAAGCACTTCCGGAACCTTCTGCAAGTTTTGGATCCAAGGTAAATGAAATGTTTTTTTGCTCCCCTCTATCCTCAAGGGGCATGATTATGCCTTGCTGAACTCCATCTTACAGAGCAGCATAGGCTTGGTGCATTTATTTCATTTAAAAACTGTTAACGTTTGAATATTTTTTGTTGGAAATTTTAGGTATCAGCCCATGGCAAGGTCAACATTGACAAGTCAGACACTTCCCAAGTTGAGAGCTGAAGGAATCAAGAAGGTCATGGACTTGCTGTCCCACCATAGCAGTATCTCCTTGACGACTGACATATGGACTGATAGGACCATGCGCAGCTACTTGGGTGTAACAGCGCACATCATGGGCACAAACCCTAGAACTAGAAATTATGGGTTGTTGTCTGTTCTCCTGACCTGCCAGCGCTTCCATGGGAAGCACACAGGGGAAAGAATTGCACAAGCATTTGAAAGCATTCTGGAAGATTATAACATAGGAGCAAAGGTTGGTTAAGGCTGTCATTGTTAGGGTTTTAAACTGTCAATGATAAATAGAGATAAATGCACCAGCTATAGCATTAATTTTTTTTGCTATTTCAGGTAGAGTACATAGTCACGGACAATGCTGCAAACATGAAAAAAGCTTTCAAGGTTCAATTTCCAGTAGAGGGTAATGAAGAGACAGCTTTTGAGGAAGACATTGAGGAGGACCAGGAAGTGGAAGATGAGACACTTTGGGAGGAGCTGGACGAAGAAGATGAAGCTCATGTTGACGCTGCATTGAGAACAAGCTCAAGGCAGCGGATATCTTGCTTCGCCCACACACTTCAACTTGTGGTTCGTGACGGGTTAGCAGACATGAAGTGTGTCAGCCGAGCGATCGCCAAAGTTACGAAGATCTCCACTCTCTTACACAAGAGTTCTGTTTTCAAAGAAAGGTGAGTAACGGTTTCAGAGCTGCCAACTACTATGGATTTTCCATATTTTGTTTGGTAAGGTTGGCAGCTCTGCCTTTTCAATTGTCTGGTGTGAGTGTGAATGGAAGACATTAAAATGCCTTTCTTATTTCTAGGTTTGAAGAAAAATTTGGAGATGGCCGAACCATACCTGCAGCAGTGGCTACTCGCTGGAACTCAGTATACCACCAGCTTCGGTCACTGCTGGGGATGGATGGAATGGACCTCAAGAAATTGGCTGAGGTGTGCGATACCCAAGAGTTTGCTCATGCTCTTCTGATTCGTCACGAGTGGGGGCAGTTAACTGAGCTGTGCAAAATTCTGGAGCCATTCGCCGAAGCCACCAACTTGACTCAGGGTAAGAGTTTTAGTGGCACAAACATCCCCTGAACAATCAATCAAATTTACAATGTATAAATAACTTTGCCATTTGATTGGTGGTAATTAGTTCAAAATCGTTCATCAATGTAAATTTTGTTTTTGTTTTACAGGGGATCAGAGTGCCACAATAAGTCAAGTAGTTCCTGTTGTTCTTGATATAAACAGCCATCTCCGCAAGTGGACTGATAATGCAAGGTTTTGTAAAACCCTGGTCACAGCTCTACACACTTCTTTGAAAAAACGTTTCAGAGGGGTGTTTATCAACTGTGGCATGGACACCGATCCAGGCAGTAGAAGCCATCAAGAGCCATTTATTGAAAAACTTTATCTTGTGACTGCTGTCCTGGATCCACAGTACATGTTGCACTGGGTTGATGCAGACGTGGTGTCACTGGTGTGCGAAGAAGGTCCGGAGAATGCCCACGAAATTCTGAAGAATACTCTAAAAGGTATGTTGAGTTTATGATCAAGAGTGAAAGAGCAAGGGTTGAGAACAGGATCCAAAAAAATAGTTCAGAACTTGTACAAATGTACAATAATTTGAATAAACTTGCAAATTTAATTTTTCTGGACTGATTTCCTTTGCTTTATATTACAGAGATCGTCATAACAGAAGCGGAAAGGTTCTCATCGAATGACGGCGAAGAAGCTGGAGCCCTCTTTTACCACACCTGCAGCGAAGATGATGAAAGCCCTGCAAAAGTGCCCCGTTTGTTAGCCAAATATAAAAGTATAAGGAGTCGCACAAGGTCAAGGAGTCGGGAAAAGGACTGTGTGCGAGTACAGCTTGAGAAATATCTGAGAGATGAAGA
Source organism: Bathynomus jamesi (assembly GCA_023014485.1). Lineage (NCBI taxonomy): Eukaryota > Metazoa > Arthropoda > Malacostraca > Isopoda > Cirolanidae > Bathynomus > Bathynomus jamesi. The sequence continues at coordinate 135,302 of JAJOZX010002449.1, forward strand.
GCGGCATGGGATGGATGCAGTGACATTTTAGAAGGAGAAAAGTGAGGGAAACCTCAAGTACCCTTCACTGTATACCTTTTCAAAAAATATTTTGTGTGTGCCAGCCAGCAGTGCTCCGGTGGAGCGTATTTTTAGCCGAGGAGGGATAATAATGCGACCACATCGGGTGAGGCTGTCTCCTCAGATGTTGGAGAGACTTATGTTTTTAAAATGTAATGAGCATATTCTTTGAAAAATAAATGTTAGAGTCATGTGTTTGTGTCAAGTCAATTTCGCAACCAAAAAAGTTGCTGCACAACTGCCTGCTTCTGTTTTACATGCATGTGTGTAATAACTGGCCTCGGCCTTGGCCTCGGCCTCGGACACTGTGGCCTCGACCTTGGGCCGGCCTTGAACACTGCGGCCTCGGCCTTGGTCTCGGCCTTGACTACAACACTGGAAATTACCATACCTTAGTTAGGCTTAGTATTTCGTTGGGCCTCGCTTCTGGTTGTAGGGCGCGCGACTCTCTTTCGATGTAGGTGATGGGGTTACGCAGCGAGTTTATTCGGTTTAATTGATATAGGCAACATTATACTTAAATACCTGAAGGAATAGACCTATCATTTTGTGTTATTAGTTTTGTATTATTAGGTATTCATTCAGAACTTATAGGGAGATTAAGCACTTCTACCTTGCCTAAAGCATCGCTCGCGACTAAACAGCTCCGAGATGAAATCTTTGTCTTAAAAATTCGCCGACTATACAAAGTCCCCAGACGTCTAATTTTTACGTTTTCATTATTATTAGAAAATCTAGAAGAGGACGAGCCATTGTTGTCCCAAGGCGATATGATGACTAAGCTGATTGATGCAGCATTACTTGTATATATTAAGTTAAGGTGTATATATATATATTAGGGTGGGGTGAAACGCAATTCTTTGTGGAATATTTATTTGCTTCACCTATAATTTGCTGTATTGGGTTCTATAGATGACAAAGTGATATAAAAGAAAAATCAATTTTGCTCTACTAGCGCATTTTTGAGAAAAACAAAATGGCCGCTAGTCAAACATATAAATGCTTATAACTTGAAAAATATGCATCCGGTTAAAAGATACTATAGAATAAAAATGATTCAAAATAAAAAAAATACATTAGAAAGTGCCCTTTTATAAATTATTTTCTCAATTTTAAATTTTATCAAAATTTACCTCGGTAAATATCACAAATAAATCACTTTTTTCTAAATAAATGAAAAATTCTTTGATGACCGAAGTATATTACTTTGATAATAGTTAATAACCTTATATAATTTTGAATATTCAAACTATAATCTACAACAACACTTATCAACGAGAGAAATTATTGACATTTTATTACCACAATTGCAGAAACATATAATCAATACACTTCCAAAAAGATCCCTTTTCAAAAATCGTGAAGTGTTTGCTTTTATGAAATTTTGGTGAATTATTTCAGTCTCTAATTAAAAGCTAACTGTCAAAAAGTGAAGTCATTTCTTTCTTGGTTTCCATACATGGCAGCAATGAACGAGACCTAATTCTTGCTCTTATAAATCTATCACGGGATTCTTGGGAATAAACAGATGAGGTTGCATCGGTGACAAGTTTTATTGCCCTCTCGACACTTTGTAAATGAAGTGGATAATTGGGTAGGCACAGTTTTTTAACCCTAAGTGCATTGAGTTCAATATTAGTGAGCGCCATAGTGAGGGGAGGTTCAGTCAGCATTTCTTTTGACCAGTAAATAATATCATCCCATGCGTTTGCGTTGAAATTTATCTCAGGAACTTTAAATTCTCTGATTTTGGACACATTTTCCGTCTTTGTTCTAATGTTTATGATGAAATCACCTGCTCTGTTTCGTTTTTGTTCTGATGTATCTGATAACATTGCTATCAGAACATTTTCGCAATGAGCAAAATATGCGTTTCTAGCAATGTAAGGCTTCACTACATTCTGAACATCCTTTGGAAGATGAAATTTTTTAATTGCTCCAAATATGTGATGTGGTCCATTCCATATATATGGTCTTTGATATCGAACCAGCTTGGTCCATAATTTGTAACAATGAAGAAAATTATTGAATAAAGAGCTAATGAAGGAGTTTTCTCTGCAATGTATAGGCGGCAGACACGATTTGCTAATGTCAGCCATCGAGAATGGTTCAGTGGTCCGGGTTTTATATTTTCCAAATCTTTTGGGACATTCCCACTTCTTATAGCCACAATAATTGTATAAAAATACTGTTGATCTTGGCTAAGATCATCGATAACCTCTTCTGATATGTGTGTTAAAACAATGCCTTCTCTAATTAGTTTGAAATTGACTACAGGCATTTTTTCACATTCTTTCAGTGCTACTCCAATTTTTCCAGTGAAACATGTTGGACCTTTTGTTTTACCATCAAAATGTTCAAATAAGTGTCGAAGGGGAAGTCATTTGTATGCAGCATACAAATGCTCCATTGTAACGGTTTCTTTAGTTTTTCTTCTATGAGGTGGATGACCCCACCCTTGACACCTGTGTTGGTATTTGTACTGTCACATCCTATGAGACGAATGCTCTCATTAATAGCTGACTCTTGAAAGAAGGAGAACAAACTATCAGCTATATCTTGAGCTTTACCAGAAGAAGGAACTACATGGGTTAAATATTCATTTCCTGGCTCAGACACCAAAACATAGTGTTCCTCTCTAATGGAGTCTCCGTACCATTTGTTTCCTTTCTTCCGTCAAAAAATATAGCAGATATGACAGCAGGATTAGCTTTACTCTCCATCACCAAACTTTTTCTCTCTTTCCCGTCGGATTTTGTTCTTGTCAATCAAAAGCGTACTATCTTCTTTAGTGATTGCTCCATAATCAACTAAAGCAGCTGAAGCCAAAGCAGCTGTTGCTCGATCTGAAATTCCAAATCTATCGGCTTCCATGGAAGTCTCATTTGACCTTGTATGGCAACTGACTCATAGTCTGATTCACTCTGATGTGGGTCTAATTCATATTGTGTGGAAGTACTCTCTACATCTGAAAAACACTCTATTTCGGTTAAAATAAGAGTCCTTCATTTCTCTTCTTCTTTTAACCATTTTTTGAATTCGTTTTGTCATGACTTTATCAACGCCCCCTATTTTCATTGTACGCGTCGATCGCTGATCCTGTAAAACAGAAGCTTTTCTTTTGGTACCTTCAGTTCTCTTCGACAGGTGCATCTTATGTGAACATCTTCGCAGCTCTCAGGACAGCCAAAGTTTTGATGGGAGATAAAAAAGCATTTACAGGCACTGATATCGAATAATTCTTCTAAGGTGTCATTAAAATTTTCTTCCATTTTGACACTACTTTTTGATCTACTAAGATCGTTTGCTTTGCCGATGAACCGCTTTAATTTGATATAAACTGATTTGTCAGCTATTGCAGGAATTAAAACTTTTCTCCAAATACAGAGTATATCTTTAGTAATTTTGTTGAAAATATCAGAGTTATGTGAAGTCACTGAAGTGGCTTCTTTTAAAAGAACATGGTATTGGCCCACCTGTTTATTTGTTGGCAATGTCGTAAGAGGAAGCTCTTGTGCGGTTCCAAATATAAAATGTGATTTTGATTGACCCCTTGTAGCTCTAATGTTTGAAGCAGAAGCCATATTTGTTACTAATTATCAGAAATTACCAATTCCAAATCCAATAAAAACCTGAAAAATAAAAAAATTCATGAAACATCTGAAACATTTATATGAGGTAGAAAATTTGAAATAAACAATTTTTGCTTCAGCAAACGTTTTTGTAAAAAGAATACTTTTCGAGTTATGAAGCGTATAATGACTGGCTGGCGAAAATTTTTATTTTTGGAAAAATGGGGTACTTAGGATGAATTGAAAATTTTAAAATTCTCATATTCTTTTTTATCACCCTTCAATCCACTTTATTACCAGTAAAGCAATAGTTGAAAAAATGCGGCACTTACAGGGCGTGGTCTTATAGAGAACTCTCTTGCAATTCAGTTTGGTTGTTTAGATACAAAATTGTTGCATTGTGCAATGGTGCAGGTTGTGTTTGTTGCAAGGTTTAGAAAGAAGACCACAAATAGTGCCCCTTTTGTTTTTCTTAATTTTATGCTACTGAGGCCTAAAGTAGGCCCACATCGAGTCAGCAACCCTGAGGTAGGACCTAATAGGACCTCCAAGTCTGTAAGTTTGTTTTAGTCTAGCTTAACTTAGGCTATAAGTTAAAATAGCCACTCAGAGCTTGGCCGTTCAATGCTCAGCTGGGATTCTGAACCCAATCAAAATAAATAAAATAACAATTATTTCTTCTCTCGAAGTAATTTTCATGTGTCAGCGAAGTAAAATTTTGATACGAAATAATACGTTTTTCTTGTTATGTGGACCCAAGGCCTATATATTGGTTCTTTTGTATGGCAATTATTTCCATTCCCAATAGGCTATGTCGCCAATCCCGAAGCAATTTTGTAGTTATTTAGTTCAATACATTAATGATTTGTATTTAATTGCGAAATAAAGGTACCACATACGATACCATATTGTAGGCGTGTATAGTTTTTCCATATATTGGGGTCACCGGAGAAAAATTTGTATGTTATACATTAAATTTTTTGATAAACAGTGTTTCTTAAACCATGTGAAATGAGTTAAAAAGAATGAAGTAGGAACATAAAAAGAGAAAGTTACTCAAGCCCTATTTAAATATAAAAGTTCAACAAGCCAAATTCTCAAGTTTAGTTAAAGTTGCAGTTTGTCAATCAGTTTGACTCCCCTTAGGTATAGGAAATTAATGGAATTAAAGTAAAATTATTAAGCATTTTAACTTTGCTCATTATTTGTGTAAGTTTTATAAGTCACCAGTTTTTAAATGCTTGTTTACTAATGTTGTTTTGGAGTTTTGTCATGTTTTGTTAACTGTTTGTTTTAAATAGACTCTTACGTTGATGTGTTAATTGAAATGTACTTCCATGTTGTGTCGTTTGGTTAAATGAGTTTGTACTGTATTCAAACCTTCTCCCACTTCAGACTACTCAATACCGTAGCTTTGGTAGAGTAAATGTTACTCCTCCACAGGTAGATCTGGAGTGTTTGGGGTTTTGAATCCTGTACCGTTTTCGTGTTGTTTGGTTAAATAAGTTTTACTGTATATCGGTAATTTTTCACTATCACTCCGGTCTCTTCAATTCCCATAATTTATAGATCAATGGATTCGTTATTACATCAGGAATGCGATTTGGAGAGTCTCAAGTGAGGGAACTGGCCCAAAACTAAGTTAGGACACGAAGTTTGTTTTGGGGTATGTGTGAAAAAATACCTAAAATGCGGGTAATTCCTTCAGTAGAGACTATCTAGGGCGCATTCGCAATGTAAAAACGAATCCATTGATATATAAATTATGGAAATTGTAGAAACAGCCAACATGAGTGACCTAAAAGGGGTGTGTATATATATATATATATATATATATATATATATATATATATATATATATATATTTAGGAGAAATCCAATGACAAGGAGGAATGTAAATGCCATGAAAAGTCTTCTTTAATGCGCAACGTTTCGAGCAATACGCTCATCATCATTCGGGAACACAGTATAAAATGTAAAACTGATGTCACTTTAGATCATTTTAAAATTCTCGGTTGTAATTCTTGTCCTAACTCACTTAGAATTTTGGAATCTCTTTATATTAAAACATTGACCCCTTCTCTAAACGTGGATTCCTCAGCTGTCCCTCTAAATTTTTTATAAACCCCCCTCCCCAATTTTTTATAATCCCCCCTCCCCTAACTTATAACTCCAACCGCCCAACCCATAGCTTGTTTCCTGTTTTGTTTTGTTTTAAATTACTCGTGCCTCGGAACCAGCATTGAAAGGTTCGTAGTGTTAATTATTCCATTGTATTAGTGTTAATTATTCCAGTGTACTAATTTCAAATTTACTATATGTAATTTAAAAATAGCTTTTTAAATTTCTGGTTAATTTTATATGTAAATTTTTATAACTTTGAATTTAACCCTCTTCTTTTAGTCTTTTTAAAATTTGCTTTTACTGAATAGGTTTTATGGAAATTATTTTGTCTTGTTCACATTTATTTATTGATTCTAATTTCATATTGTTATTATCTAGCCTGATGATGAGCGTATTGCTCGAAACGTTGCGCATTAAAGAAGACTTTTCATGGCATTTACATTCCTCCTTGTCATTGGATTTCTCCTAAATATTAAATTGAAGCTTTGTAGAAGCAAACCGCATGACTATATATATATATATATATATATATATATATATATATATACACACACACACATTTATATATATGTAGTAAAACGAACACTGTATATATTCACTGTATATATTATATATACCGTAAAACTATACTATACTAACCTAACCTACCTACCCCTTCTCCGTTTCTTATCACGCACAGACCTATGGCAACGAAATGCTTTTCTGTTTTTATCGAACACACACTTATTACCACAAACAATACCTTCCGTGTTTTTCTTAGGGCAAATAAATTCTTTTAGCAATACACCGTGTTCTACATAAAAATTAAATGCAGCCTCTTCATCATCAAAAAATTTGCATGAAGTTAATTACAACCATCGCAAACCGACGCCATCGTGACACTAAAATCTTATGAGCTCAGGTCAAACCCCCCAATTTTGTTAGCGGTACCTTCCTAACCTTTGTGGGATCAGCCATTTTATCACTCCCAAAAACATGATCCGCGATTTTATCGCTCAAAAAAATAATTTCTTAACATTAATTTTATAGTTTTAATCGGCATTTGCCTTCATATTGTACTTAATAAAAGTTGTTTAAAAAAATGTAAAGAGTCTTATGGTAAACTTTATTTTCAGTTTCCAGAGGCTGGACTGATAGTAAAAAATTACCCTGCATTCAAACCTCCACCACTTCTGACTAATCAGTACCCGTAGTTTTGGTAGAGTAAATGTTACTTCTCCACAGGTAGATCTGGATGGCTTGGGGTTTTGAAGCCTGTACTGTTTTCTTGTTGTTTGGTCTCTGGCCAAGGGAGGGCATAAAACCCTTGTAATAGTTTGGGCTCTGGCCAAGGTAGGCCATAAGACCCTTGTAATAGTTTGGGCTCTGACCATGGTAGGCCATAAGACCCTTTGTAGAGTAACAAACAAACAAACACTTTATTTCAGACTCAACAGGTACAAACATTATGTAAGAGGTCCATAAAAGATTAAGAGATAGTTGTCTGGAGCACTGCCTAAGTAGGTTAGTGAATCACTGTGTATAATGAACATACATTGCCTACGCCACTGCTTCCAGATTTGAAATTTATAAAATATATCGGAGACCAGTCCACTAACCATGGCTTCTATTATCTTAGTGACTGACTCACCAAGCCTAGTGATAAATCTAAATACAAAATTGCGAATGACACTGGCACAGTTAGGCACCTTATTGCCTACAAACAGCATACTGATACTAGAAGGAACACCATTTACAAATCTTGGAGTCCTTAATAAACTCCTAAAAATATTATTATATGCAACATATAATTTCCTCAAATTATACATCCTGTAGTTCCACCACAAATGAGCTGTATACATTGGAGTACAAAACGTTTTGAACAAAATCAACTTAACATCTAATGAACACATGAAATTTTCTAACCAAAGTATTTCCCTAAGCATATAATTGTCTACATTGCCTTAGAATATCACAGCCATCTGAAAGACTCTCCGATACCATTCAATTAAAATTCAGGAAATTTTATATACTTGTAGGCCTTGGTCCTCATAATTATAACATGACTTTTATCAGGGTTATATTTTATGTCGTTATCCTTCCCATACCTTTCACACACCTTCAAAAGTGTGCTGAGCCCTTTTACAGATGGAGAGATAAGAACGAGATCATCTGCATACATCACATGACTAACAATCATTGTACCAATATAGCAGCCTATTTTACAGGTGTTCAGCACAACAGATAGATTATTCATATAAATATTGAATAAGTAGGGGAATAGTATCCCTCCCTGCCTGACACCATTGGTCACAGAGAATGGCCCTGAATTAACCCCACCCCATCTTACAATCATTGCCTGGTGTGACATAATTCCTTTTCTTTCAGGTCATTCTGCCCCAGTTATAATCTGAACCATTCATAATGGCGTTATTCATTTAAGGTGGGTGTACACGGCGCTATTTCTCGTTCGAGATGTGATTATGACGAGATCTCGTACGACAATAAGCACCGTGTGCTTACTTCTAGCATTCGAGATTCAACTCGCAGATCGAATCGAATAAGTTCGTGCATGTTTATTATTTCTGGAACGAGTTTCGACTCAGTACGAGTTCATATTTGGTCGGCGACAAGCGTGCGTCATCAGTGTTGAAAAATCCATTAGAAAATATAATTGTAGATTGTACATTAGCAATGACAATGAGATTTAACGACGAGCAGCTAAGTAAATTTATCAATTTATATGAAGAACACAAGTGTATATGGATGTCTGATGATCCTTCTTACAAAAATAAAATGTGTCACAATAGTGCCTTGCAGGCTATTGTTGAGGAGATGACCATAGCCACGTTTGATATTGCCGGATGTAAGAACAAAATAAAAAATATACGTTCGCAGTACTGTCAAGAGATGGAGAAAATTAGTGACTCAAACGTGTGTATATATTGTGTGTGAATGGACGTGCTGTTTTACTCTCTCTATTAAACACCCAAATTAGAAGGGAAAAATCCACTCGGCGGTTATTCTGTTTGCACCCGAAAGTGCATAAAGTGTCAGTGAATCCGTGCATATAAATTATAAAGTGAAATTCATTAAAATAAAGAAAGTGCGATACAGTTTACATCATCTATCACCAGTTTTAACGTATATATTCAAAACGAAAAACGAAATAAGGTTGGGCATTCGTGAAAGTTTGAAACAAGGCAGGAAAAAGGTCATAAAAACGCAAAGGTCAGAAACCTCTCGAAATACACTCGACCATCGAAACATCGAAAGAAAGGAAACAGAAAAAAAAAAAAAAATAATAATAAATAAATAAATACATACATAAATAAATAAATAATTTGGGTGGGCACGTTTCGTTATAGAAAATTACAAATATACTCATAAAATCCAGTTGATCTGGGATGAGTATTTCTTAGTTAAAATATTTTAGCAAATTCAAGTACAAACATTATACAATAAATAACATATAATAATAATAATATAATAATAAATAATAATATATAAAAGTAAATAATAATAAATAAAATAATTAATAAAAGTAAATAATAAACAATAAACTTAAACTTTTGCAAAATATTTTAATATCTACGGACTATTCTCCACACTAAAACCAGTATGCAAGTCAACATGGCAGAGGAAGAAAGCAAAAACAGAAACCCATGCATAAAATGTGCATTAGACTGCAGCCTACATGCATTAAAATGTGATGAATGCAGACTATGGATACACTACAATTGTAGTGAACTACCTATTTATTTCCTACTCATCCTTCAAAATTCAAAAAGAAAATTCTCATGCTTTAGATGTGCTCGTCAAATTTGCGATGACTATGACGCAATTTGAAGAGCTTGAAGAAGAAGTGGCAGGTGAGTTACAGGGAGGAGGAAATTATCATTGCAAATGCAGAGCTTGCTGAAAAAGTGAGAAACCCTCAGGATGAGACCATAGAGAGAGGGAAACTGCGAGCAAAAAGGGCACCAAAAGAGAGAAAACAAGAACAGGAAATGGACACTAAGACCTTCAACAAAGTGAACAACCCCACTGTACACAGTCACCAAAAAGCCAAAAGTGAAACCAAGAGGCCAGTATGCAAGTATTACAGGAGGGGCTTGTGTAAATATGGACTTAAGGGAAGGGAATGCCCATTTGCTCACCCACCACTCTGCAAAAAATTTATACACGATGGGAATGGCATTTCTGGATGTAGATCCAATGCAAGATGTCCCTATTTTCATCCCCAAATTTGCCAGAGCTCATGGTGGGAAAGAAGTTGTTTTAAAGAGAACTGCAATCTGGCCCACCTGAAGGGAACAATCCGATTCCAACCACATCAAACTCAACGGAGAGAATACCAGGATAGTGAGCCTACTATCCCTCAGCACTATTTGGCCCAAGGGGTGCAAGAAAACCCAAGACCAAATACCATTCCTGCACCCAGATCTTATGCTGATGTAGCGGGTCCAGGTAAGCCCACTGGTGAAAATAGTACAGCAAGCAAACATGAAACCCCATTGGGGTTTTACCACCTCATAAAACAAATACAAGACATTCAAAGCTCACTTGGGCTCCTCATACAAAAGCAAACAAGAACCCCAGCAGGAACCCTACAAATGCCCTATATGTGGGAGATGAAACAAATGGCTCCACAAATGTATCAATAATTTACTTAAACATCCAAGGCCTTTACCCAAACTCAAACCATACCAAAATACCTTACCTAAAGAGCCTAGTGGAAAACACTACTAGCACAGTTATAGCCCTCACAGAAACACACCTGAACCCCATGATCATGAGTAGTGAAATTGCAATCAAAGGGTACACCACCCATAGATGTGACAGAGAAGACCGTCTAAATGGTGGTGTCCTGATGTACATCCCTGAAAACATTCAAAGTGAACTGCTCATGGCATACTCAAATGGAGCCTGTGAACTCCTAATCATCATGCTGAGCATAAATAAAGAAGACATAATACTAGTGAATATCTATAGCCCCCCAGATAGCTCCCATCTAGAGCTCACTGAAGTTCTGGAAAAAATCAGGCAATGCCCAGCTATTGTAGACTCAACAAGAGACTTAATCATTACAGGAGACTTTAATCTCCCTGTGGTGCCGCGTTTGTTAGCGGGCTAAAGATAAAGTAAAGGACAATTTGAGGCTTTATTCAACATAAACATAGCAAAGATCTGAAACACAGAAAACAATAATTAGTAAAGACTTGTTACACAGAAAACAATAATTAGTAAAGACTTGTTACACAGAAAACAATAATTAGTAAAGACTCATTACATTCCTCTCTTCTTTTATAATACGTGATACATTGCACGGTAAGAAACAAAACGACAAGTTCAAGATATTTTGGAAGAAAGAAGAGTCTACAAGTTTAGGCGTTGAGCTGGGTATCTGATTCGAGTGCTTCTTCTCAGAGGGGGACTCGTCTCGGAGGTTACTGACACAGGTGGGCCTCTCTCGACTTCGACTGGAGTCGCTTCGACGGGAGCTGTTGGGACCGTGTGTCGGCGGATCTCAGCGGGTTCTGAGTCGTCCGTTAGCGGGGTGGAATTGATTGGCGGACTGGGTACGGGGGGTTCATAGTGATTCGTGTCATCCGTATTGCTACGTCCCGCCGGTGCCAGGTCCCTGATGGATACGGTATCTTCTCTCCCATTCGGATGCCGTATAAACGCGTAGTTGGGTTTTGCCTCAATTAACTCAACTTCCTCGACGAGGGGGTCGTTCTTGGATCGGCGAATGAATTGGCGAAGGAGTACAGTTCCCGGAGAAGACAGCCACGTCGGTAGTGCAGAACCGGTAGAAGTACGCCGCGGGTGTGTGAATAGACGCTCGTGAGGAGTTTCGTTCGTGGCCGTACACAGCAGCGATCTAATCGAGTGCAGCGCGTCTGGTAGGACGGACTCCCATTGCGACATCGGCAACCCGCGATCTTCTATGGCTAGTTTGATGGTGTTCATGATGATTCCATTGTAACGTTCGCATTGCCCGTTTCGATGGGGGTGATACGGCGTTGTGCGACTAGTCGCGATACCATGTTTAGTTAGGAACAGTTTTAGTTCCGAAGACATAAACGATGTCCCTCGATCTGTGTGGATGTAAGAGGGAGTTCCGAAGGTAGAAAATAACTCGGTGAGACGGGCGATAACGGTTGACGTGTTCGTATCACGGCACGGGAAGGCAAAAGGAAAGCGTGAATACTCGTCGATTACTGTTAGGATGTAAGGTCGCGAAGTTGCGCTCGGAAGCGGGCCTTTAAAGTCGATGTTAAGTCGGTCAAACGGGGACATGGCCCGTATTAAGTGACTAACTTCTGGTTTATAGTACTGTGGTTTACATTTAGCGCATGTTTGGCATTCCGACGTAACTCGTTTGATGTCATCCACTGAGAATGGTAGGTTCCTAGCTCTCACAAAATGAGTCATTCGGCGGACTCCTGGGTGTATCAGATCAACATGCAGCTGGGCGAGGGATATTCTTGGAGTAGCAGCGCAAAAGGATCGCGACAATGCGTCTGCGGCTCGGTTCTTGGGGCCCGGTCTGTATTTTATTGTGAATGAGTAGCCGGCTAGTTCTACACGCCAACGGAGAATCTTATCGTTCTTAATACGACCAGTAGCTTTTCCATCGAACATGAAAGATACGCTCCGCTGGTCGGTGACGACAGTAAAGTGTCGATAAGCTAAGAAGTGCTTCCACTTGCGAATGGATTCGATTACAGCGTATGCCTCCTTTTCAACGATGTGATGGCGACGTTCTGTGTTATTCAGAGCGCGCGAAAAGAACGCCACCGGGCGGCCGTTCTGGGTGAGGGTGGCTCCGATTGCTGAAGAGGAAGCGTCCGTCTCCACAGTGAACGGCAGTTCTTCATCGATTGAACCGACGACAGCTTTCGAGATATCATCTTTGAGTGTTTGGATCGTTGATACTTCCTCGCGAGTTAATGGGAATGATGAAACGTTGAGCAGAGGTTTGATCTTGAGGGAATAGTTCTGAATCAATTTAGCATAGTATGCGAATAGTCCGATTACGCGTTGTAGAGACGACTTGTTGCGAGGAGTTTGAAGTTCTTGTAATGGCCGGAGGCGTTCGGGATCGGGCCGCAATACGCCATGAGAGATAGAATATCCGAGCAGGTGCACTGATGTCATCGAAAGCTTGCATTTTTCCTTGTTTAGACTCAGATTTACTCGTTTAGCGGCTTCCCAGAAATGTCGAAGGTTCTCATCGTGCTCTTCCCAAGTGGTTCCGCAGATGGTGAGATCGTCGAGGTAGGCGTATGTTGATGATAAGTTGTTCGAGGATATGAATTCGTTCATGACGCGCTGGAAGGCCGCGGCTCCGTTAGTTACTCCCATAGGGATCCTTCTGAATTGGTATAGATTTCCGTCAGCCTCGAATGCTGTGAAAGTCGTTCAGACGGATCGATTTCTACCTGGTAGTATGCGCTTGACAGATCAATTACGCTGTAGTATTTGTGTTGTGAGACTTTGTTGGCTATATCATCGATTCGCGGAAGAGGATATGCATCTAGCATGGTAAATCGGTTGACGGTTTGAGAGAAATCGATTACCATGCGTTTTTTTTGTTTCGGTAGATGTGATGACTACTTGAGCACGCCAGGGTGAGTTACTGGGTTCAATTATCTCATCCCTGAGTAGCTTTTCGATTTCTTTCCCAATGAAAATTTTGTCCTCAGAGCAAAATCGTCTGGACTTCGTGGCGATGGGACGACAATCGGCAGTTAAGTTGCCGAATAGTGGTGGGGCTGAAATTCTTGATCGAGTAAGGCCGCATATATGGAGTGCTGGCTCCGGACCTCCGAAATTGATGTTCAATTCTTGTGTCTGATTAAGAATGGGGTACCGAGTATTATGTCAGCGCACAGATCCGACAAGACGGATAGTTCGAGCTTTTCGTAGTCGCGGTCTCCCATCGTAACCTTCACTGTACATCGACCTGAGATGGCTGCGGATAGATTAGGCGAAGCCATTGATACGACGCCCGAGTGCGGAAGAATGGGCAGCTCTAAGTGTTTGGCTAGATCCTCACGAATGAAGTTGTCCGAGCTGCCAGTATCCAACAAGGCGAGACACGAACGGCCGTTGACGAGGATATCGACTGTTGAGTTGGTAGGCATGGAGGAGCTACACGATAGAGTGGTACTAATGGTCGCTAATGCTGCGGCTGAATGAGACGCTGTGGTTTTATCCTGTTTTTGACGTGCCGAGGAAGTACTTGAGCGGCAGACTTTGGCCCAGTGGCCGGTCTTTTCACATTTCGCACAGATAGAATCCTTTGCTGGACACCTGCTTCGTGGGTGGCGTCGAGACCCGCAGAAGAAGCACAGAGCGGCTTTGTTGTCGAAATTCGTAGCGGCTGAAGAGTTTGGGAGATCGTCTTCTTGGACGCAGGCAGGCCGGGCAGAGTCAGTAGTCGGCGACGGTTCGTGGCGAGAGCCAGTGGCTGCAACAGCACCGTAATGAGTGAGTACGATTCTGAGTTTTTCTGGGCCTGATCTAATGTTCGAGCCTGGACGATAGCCTTTTCCAGTGAGAGTGTGTCATTTTCGAGTAAGCGGGTACGGATGGCGCTATCTCTAATTCCTCGGATGAAAGCGTCTCTCACAGATGAACTCCTGTTTTCGTCGGCGGAAACCGATTTGAAGTTGCAGTCATTGGCTAGTTGTTGAAGAATTTGCAAGTACTCATCGAGGGTTTCCTCGGGCTTTTGGTGACGGGTGGACAACAGGTGGCGAGCGCATACCTCGTTTGGCTTCTTGACGTAGGTGGCCTCTAAGGCTGCCATGGCATCCTCATAAGTAGAGCAGTCTTGAATGATATCAGCGACATCGGGGCCGATATGTATGAATAGAACCTCCAATTTATTGGGGTTGTGTTCGGCGATAGTACTCAAGAAATATTTGAATCCGCGCGACCATAATTTCCATAGTTTCCCAGCTTGGGGAGAATTCGGAGAAGTAATAAATTTATCCGGGCGAATCACCTTCTCCATGATATAGTAAGATTACTGGATGAATATTTGCTTGCTGTATCTGAAAGGCCGACTGAATGGCTGATTGAAATGTTGAATAAATTGTGGTGCCGCGTTCGTTAGCGGGCTAAAGATAAAGTAAAGGCCAATTTGAGGCTTTATTCAACATAAACATAGCATAGATCTGAAACACAGAAAACAATAATTAGTAAAGACTCATTACACTCCCACATTGCACCTGGAACCAATATGGTGGTATGAAATCAGGGACAAAAAGGTCCAAATCAAAACACCTGAATGAGTTTATGGAAAAACTGCTCCTAGTACAACATGTCCACTGCCCAACTAGAAAAAATGATATCCTAGATTTAGTGCTGACAAATAATACAACTACAATTGACCACATTGTTATAACACCAATGTGGTGCCGCGTTTGTTAGCGGACTAAAGATAAAGTAAAGGCCAATTTGAGGCTTTATTCAACATAAACATAGCATAGATCTGAAACACAGAAAACAATAATTAGTAAAGACTTGTTACACAGAAAACAATAATTAGTAAAGACTCATTACATTCCTCTCTTCTTTTATAATACGTGATACATTGCACGGTAAGAAACAAAACGACAAGTTCAAGATATTTTGGAAGAAAGAAGAGTCTACAAGTTTAGGCGTTGAGCTGGGTATCTGATTCGAGTGCTTCTTCTCAGAGGGGGACTCGTCTCGGAGGTTACTGACATAGGTGGGCATCTCTCGACTTCGACTGGAGTCGCTTCGACGGGAGCTGTTGGGACCGTGTGTCGGCGGATCTCAGCGGGTTCTGAGTCGTCCGTTAGCGGGGTGGAATTGATTGGCGGACTGGGTACGGGGGGTTCATAGTGATTCGTGTCATCCGTATTGCTACGTCCCGCCGGTGCCAGGTCCCTGATGGATACGGTATCTTCTCTCCCATTCGGATGCCGTATAAACGCGTAGTTGGGGTTTGCCTCAATTAACTCAACTTCCTCGACGATGGGGTCGTTCTTGGATCGGCGAATGAATTGGCGAAGGAGTACAGTTCCCGGAGAAGACAGCCACGTCGGTAGTGCAGAACCGGTAGAAGTACGCCGCGGGTGCGTGATTAGACGCTCGTGAGGAGTTTCGTTCGTGGCCGTACACAGCAGCGATCTAATCGAGTGCAGCGCGTCTGGTAGGACGGACTCCCATTGCGACATCGGCAACCCGCGATCTTCTATGGCTAGTTTGATGGTGTTCATGATGATTCCATTGTAACGTTCGCATTGCCCGTTTCGTTGGGGGTGATACGGCGTTGTGCGACTAGTCGCGATACCATGTTTAGTTAGGAACAGTTTTAGTTCCGAAGACATAAACGATGTCCCTCGATCTGTGTGGATGTAAGAGGGAGTTCCGAAGGTAGAAAATAACTCGGTGAGACGGGCGATAACGGTTGACGTGTTCGTATCACGGCACGGGAAGGCAAAAGGAAAGCGTGAATACTCGTCGATTACTGTTAGGATGTAAGGTCGCGAAGTTGCGCTCGGAAGCGGGCCTTTAAAGTCGATGTTAAGTCGGTCAAACGGGGACATGGCCCGTATTAAGTGACTAACTTCTGGTTTATAGTACTGTGGCTTACATTTAGCGCATGTTTGGCATTCCGACGTAACTCGTTTGATGTCATCCACTGAGAATGGTAGGTTCCTAGCTCTCACAAAATGAGTCATTCGGCAGACTCCTGGGTGTATCAGATTAACATGCAGCTGGGCGAGGGATATTCTTGGAGTAGCAGCGCAAAAGGATCGCGACAATGCGTCTGCGGCTCGGTTCTTGGGGCCCGGTCTGTATTTTATTGTGAATGAGTAGCCGGCTAGTTCTACACGCCAACGGAGAATCTTATCGTTCTTAATACGACCAGTAGCTTTTCCATCGAACATGAAAGATACGCTCCGCTGGTCGGTGACGACAGTAAAGTGTCGGTAAGCTAAGAAGTGCTTCCACTTGCGAATGGATTCGATTACAGCGTATGCCTCCTTTTCAACGATGTGATGGCGACGTTCTGTGTTATTCAGAGCGCGAGAAAAGAACGCCACCGGGCGGCCGTTCTGGGCGAGGGTGGCTCCGATTGCTGAAGTGGAAGCGTCCGTCTCCACAGTGAACGGCAGTTCTTCATCGATTGAACCGACGACAGCTTTCGAGATATCATCTTTGAGTGTTTGGATCGTTGATACTTCCTCGCGAGTTAATGGGAATGATGAAACGTTGAGCAGAGGTTTGATCTTGAGGGAATAGTTCTGAATCCATTTAGCATAGTATGCGAATAGTCCGATTACGCGTTGTAGAGACGACTTGTTGCGAGGAGTTTGAAGTTCTTGTAGTGGCCGGAGGCGTTCGGGATCGGGCCGCAATACGCCATGAGAGATAGAATATCCGAGCAGGTGCACTGATGTCATCGAAAGATTGCATTTTTCCTTGTTTAGACTCAGATTTACTCGTTTAGCGGCTTCCCAGAAATGTCGAAGGTTCTCATCGTGCTCTTCCCAAGTGGTTCCGCAGATGGTGAGATCGTCGAAGTAGGCGTATGTTGATGATAAGTTGTTCGAGGATATGAATTCATTCATGACGCGCTGGAAGGCCGCGGCTCCGTTAGTTACTCCCATAGGGATCCTTCTGAATTGGTATAGATTTCCGTCAGCCTCGAATGCTGTGAAAAGTCGTTCAGACGGATCGATTTCTACCTGGTAGTATGCGCTTGACAGATCAATTACGCTGTAGTATTTGTGTTGTGAGACTTTGTTGGCTATATCATCGATTCGCGGAAGAGGATATGCATCTAGCATGGTAAATCGGTTGACGGTTTGAGAGAAATCAATTACCATGCGTTTTTTTTTTGTTTCGGTAGATGTGATGACTACTTGAGCACGCCAGGGTGAGTTACTGGGTTCAATTATCTCATCCTTGAGTAGCTTTTCGATTTCTTTTCCAATGAAAATTTTGTCCTCAGAGCAAAATCGTCTGGACTTCGTGGCGATGGGACGACAATCGGCAGTTAAGTTGCCGAATAGTGGTGGGGCTGAAATTCTTGATCGAGTAAGGCCGCATATATGGAGTGCTGGCTCCGGACCTCCGAAATTGATGTTCAATTCCTTGTGTCTGATTAAGAATGGGGTACCGAGTACTATGTCAGCGCACAGATCCGACAAGACGGATAGTTCGAGCTTTTCGTAGTCGCGGTCTCCCATCGTAACCTTCACTGTACATCGACCTGAGATGGCTGCGGATAGATTAGGCGAAGCCATTGATACGACGCCCGAGTGCGGAAGAATGGGCAGCTCTAAGTGTTTGGCTAGATCCTCACGAATGAAGTTGTCCGAGCTGCCAGTATCCAACAAGGCGAGACACGAACGGCCGTTGACGAGGATATCGACTGTTGAGTTGGTAGGCATGGAGGAGCTACACGATAGAGTGGTACTAATGGTCGCTAATGCTGCGGCTGAATGAGACGCTGTGGTTTTATCCTGTTTTTGAAGTGCCGAGGAAGTACTTGAGCGGCAGACTTTGGCCCAGTGGCCGGTCTTTTCACATTTCGCACAGATAGAATCCTTTGCCGGACACCTGCTTCGTGGGTGGCGTCGAGACCCGCAGAAGAAGCACAGAGCGGCTTTGTTGTCGAAATTCGTAGCGGCTGAAGAATTTGGGAGATCGTCTCCTTGGACGCAGACAGGCCGGGCAGAGTCAGTAGTCGGCGACGGTTCGTGGCGAGAGTCAGTGGCTGCAACAGCACCGTAATGAGTGAGGTACGATTCTGAGTTTTTCTGGGCCTGATCTAATGTTCGAGCCTGGACGATAGCCTTTTCCAGTGAGAGTGTGTCATTTTCGAGTAAGCGTGTGCGGATGGCGCTATCTCTAATTCCTCGGATGAAAGCGTCTCTCACAGATGAACTCCTGTTTTCGTCGGCGGAAACCGATTTGAAGTTGCAGTCATTGGCTAGTTGTTGAAGAATTTGCAAGTACTCATCGAGGGTTTCCTCGGGCTTTTGGTGACGGGTGGACAACAGGTGGCGAGCGCATACCTCGTTTGGCTTCTTGACGTAGGTGGCCTCTAAGGCTGCCATGGCATTCTCATAAGTAGAGCAGTCTTGAATGATATCAGCGACATCGGGGCCGATGTCGGATGAATAGAACCTCCAATTTATTGGGGTTGTGTTCGGCGATAGTACTCAAGAAATATTTGAATCCGCGCGACCATAATTTCCATAGTTTCCCAGCTTGGGGAGAATTCGGAGAAGTAATAAATTTATCCCGGCGAATCACCTTCTCCATGATATAGTAAGATTACTGGATGAATATTTGCTTGCTGTATCTGACAGGCCGACTGAATGGCTGATTGAAATGTTGAATAAATTGTGGTGCCGCGTTTGTTAGCGGGCTAAAGATAAAGTAAAGGCCAATTTGAGGCTTTATTCAACATAAACATAGCATAGATCTGAAACACAGAAAACAATAATTAGTAAAGACTTGTTACACAGAAAACAATAATTAGTAAAGACTCATTACAACCAACTATACACTCCGACCACAATGTCATGCACATATTCACAATCTTGTCCCTCCACAAATGTAAGCAAGACCAATGCCAAACGAATTTGCCATACTCTGACCTAAACCTGCATAAGTCAGACTGGACATCAATAAATAACTGTCTGGGAGAAATAAACTGGGAAGATGAATTAGAAAACCTAAAGCCAGAAGAATGGTGGAGTAGAATACAATACCTGCTGTCATCAGCATTATACAAACACACACCAAAGAAAAACGATAGTGCACAGAAGCACCGGACAAAAGAGCACAGATACAGAAGGACACTTATGAGAAAGAGAACAAAGCTATCTAAACAACTGACAAAGCAATTAAGTGATACAAGACATAGTAACATCCGGAATCAGATACTGATGTTAGAACTTAAAATAAAGGAGTCAACCATAAGAGAGAATATTGATAATGAACACAAAGCTATTGGCACTATAAAGGAAAATAGCAAATTCTTCTTTAGCTATGCTAAACGCAAAGCAGTTGTCAAAACGAGCATTGACCCATTGCTTGCTAAAGATGGACTAACTCTCACATCTAATACACAGGAAATGGCAAACATTCTACAATCTCAATATGCTTTAAACTGGAGTACCCCTGTAGTAGCAAAGAAAATAAAAACTACAGCATTTTTTGATAGAGAAGAAAATGACCAAGACAGACCATTATTGGAAGATATACAAATAACCACTAGAGATATACAACAGGCAATAACAGAGCTACCGGGGAGTTCAGCCCCTGGTCCAGATGGAATTGGAGCCAAGATTCTTAAGGAATGCAAACATACTTTATCTCTGCCTTTGAAAATTCTGTGGAGATCCTCACTAGACACCAGTAGAATACCACCAATCATGAAACAAGCAAATATTACCCCAATCTACAAAGGAGGCAAAAGAAAGGAAGCCAAGAACTATAGACCCATATCTTTGACTTCCCATATTATTAAAATATTTGAGAAAGTCCTGAAAAGGCACATTGTCAGTTTTATAGAAAATGAACATCTCTTAGAAGACTTTCAACATGGCTTCAGACACAAGAGATCCTGCCTTACTGAACTTATAGACCATTGCAATACAATCCTACAATATTTGGGAGAAAACCACAATGTTGATGTCATCTATCTAGACTTTGCAAAAGCTTTTAACAAGGTTGACCATGGTATATTATTCTATAAACTAAAAGAACTTGGTATTTGTGGAAAAATAGGAAAATGGATCCATGCCTTTCTCTCTGACAGAAAACAAATAACAATTGTAAATGGAGCAAGATCTATAGAAAAAGAAGTGATTAGTGGAGTGCCGCAAGGCACAGTACTAGGACCAATTCTATTCATTATAATGCTAAACAATATAAACTGTAACCTAGTAAGCTCTCTCCTGTCATTCGCAGATGATACCAGAATACTAAGACCAATTACAGAAAAAGAAGACTGTGTAGAGCTACAAAAAGATCTACAAACTATATATGCATGGGCAGATGCAAACAATATGGCCTTCAATGAAGACAAATTTGAACTTATTAAGTATGGACCAAATAAATACCTGAAAGAACAATTCAACTACACTGGACCCACAGGAAAAGATATTGCACAAACTGATCATGTCAGGGATCTAGGGATTATATTATCTGAAGATGCAACATTCAACAGGCACATTGACAAAGTAACCTCATCATGCAAACAACTAATAGGATATATACTGAGGACATTCAGAACTAGGGACAGTATGACCATGCTTACCCTGTGGAAATCACTTGTCCTTCCACGCATTGACTACTGCTCTCAATTATGGTTTCCCCACAAACAGAATGAATTGCAAAAAATTGAGGGCCTACAAAGAACCTTTATCTCGTATATTAAACAACCTGATGGGCAACAGGTGAGTAAAAACAAATTAAACTACTGGGATAGGCTCAGAGGCCTCAACCTTTATTCCATAGAGAGAAGGTTTGAGAGATACATCCTAATCTACACCTGGAAAATTCTAGAAGGGCTTTTAGTTGCACCCAATACTGAACCAATTGTGCCCACCTTAACAAGAACTGGCAGAATGTGTAAAAAATATCACCTCCCACCAAACAGTCTGAGGAGGATTCAGACCCTTCAATCTAATAGTATCTCTAGGCAGGGTTCTCGCCTGTTTAACTCCTTGCCTCAGTACCTTAGAGATATAAGTGCAGTCCCAGTAGATACTTTTAAAAAACACTTGGACATGTTTTTAGCCAACATACCCGACCAACCCACAGTGTCACGGTATTCCTCTGCCAGACCAGCCCCCACAAATTCAATAGGGGACCAAATCGTATGGCAGGAGCAAGAGAAAAGAAGGGTGGCGACCCCGTCGTGGCCCCGCCTCAGGAGGCGCTGAGCGGACTTCGTGGGAGCAGCGCACCCTTGAGGCAGAAGCGCTTTAAGGTAAATTTAAGGTAAAGGTAGTGGTGCCAGCGCCGAAAATGTCTATAAATCTACACTAATATGGTTCCGTCAAGTCGATGGGTTTCTGAGGAAATATATGCATCAAAAAACACGTTCAAATTTAGAGGTAAGGATACATTGTGTAGATGGTAATTTATATTTGAACCCCCCCACCCCACCCCCCCAAAAAAACCAGAATTTGGCTTGTTAATTACATACTCAGGATATATATACATATTACAATTGAAGAAATAATTATTTCATTTATTGCAAAATGCAGTGATAGATATACAGTAACAAAAAACAAAACAGTCTATTTAAGTACATACATCAATCATCATTCCGTAAAAAAAATCATATTTTCCTAGTCTTCTAGTCTTGTCATTAACATGTTAAACTTATTTTTGGCACGAAATCATTCGTTCCTGCCAGGGTACGGACCCTTGCCCTACGAAATATGTACGATATTGGTCCCTAATCTGTGTTGCATTCCTTGTCGAATTATTATCGTACCTTGTTGATGTGAAGGGGACTAAGCCTTCGCTAGGTGAATCACTGCGCCACCGACCTGGAATTATGCCTTCGTTATCAGTGTCTTCGTGGTCAGCCAGTCCAGTGTTCCAGTAGGTTGTAGCAGTCGAGGATCTTAACCAGTTGTGCAAAGTACACGTAGCAAAAACTATTTTAATCACTGTATTAGGTTTTAAAGGGATGCGTTTTCTGTAAATTCGGAAACGATTGGCAATAATTACAAATGCGTTTTCAGAGATACGCCTAACTCTAGAGAGTCGATAGTTGAAAATTTTTTCATCTAAAGTTAAGGTTAGAGGGAATGCGTCGTCTGCCACAAAAATTCCGTTATCTGGAATATGTAGTGCATTGTCATGTAATGCCTTGTGCAATTTTAAATTACGAAAAATACCTCTATCCGAGAAAGGCCTTCGGTCCCAACATCTATGTAGATAAATTTGTAGTCATGATCAACCACTACAAAAAGTACAATGCTGTGCCAACCTTTATAATTAAAATAATCTGATCCACTGTTAAAGGGTGCCTGTAGCTATATATGCTTTCCATCCATAGCTCCGCATACATTACATTGGGAAAATTCCAGCGGTCATTAAATCCTTTTTGAATACTTTGCCACTGTTCCAGTCTTGATGGTACCTAAAAAGAATGAATAATAGTTTACTTATTTGTTAAATACATCTATTAACATTAATATTTTTATTATCTCTTATATCTAATGATGATATAATAAATGATAATGATAATGATTTGATAATGATTGATATAATAAATGATAATGATAATGATTGATATAATAAATGATAATGATAATGATTTGATAATGATTGATATAATAAATGATAATGATAATGATTTATTAATGTTACTGAATATATGTTGGATAAGACAGCGCAATTAATCTCAATGCTTTCAGGAGCAACAACATCCTGGTGAAGAGGTCACTGTTGGTGAGGATTTTAATGTAGATGAGCCCTCAGTCTCCGATTTAAATTCACAAATGACAGACAACAATGAAACTGTTGATGGATACAATGGGAATTTGGATGAGCGTCGTCAGCCACAAATGAAGCCGGAGAAGAGAAGAAGAAAACTGTTGGTGAGGATTTTAATGTAGATGAGCCCTCAGTCTCCGATTTAAATTCACAAATGACAGACAACAATGAAACTGTTGATGGATACAATGGGAATTTGGATGAGCGTCGTCAGCCACAAATGAAGCCGGAGAAGAGAAGAAGAAAACAAGGAAGCAATGATGGGTATATATTCACAGCGATTGAAAAATTACAAGAGATATCAGCAAACGCATTGGGAAAAAAAGAAACAGAGTTTAATATGTTTGGGAAAAGTATTGCGCTCTAGCTAAATAATATGCCTCTGGACAGGCTCTTCAACTTCAATTACAAATCCAGCAAACAATCACAAATTTCCGAATTTCTCATTACATATCACAATCCCACTCAACACCCATTTCTACTCCATCCTGCTCTTCTACACCACTACGTATCACTCCTTCGCCTTCGCGACGTCAAACCAAAAACATCAACGCGCTGGTGGCCAAACTTCCTCAAATCTCCGTGCAGCGGGCTGTCTACGGTTGGCCAGACTGGCAGTCGACGGCCTGTTGCGTGGCACGGTCAGAGTGCCGATCGGCTCCCGGGGCCGGACCTATTCTCAGCGTGCTATTTTTTCAATTACAGGGAGCAATTGCGTGCTCTCCGAACTACTCTTACTTTCTGGCGACATTAAGACTAATCCACTAATCCAGGCCCCACTACAACTTACACATGTCACCATACACAAAGACATAGACACAATAGCACCATGAGACACATACAGAAGTATAACATTAACATATTACAGTACAACGTAGATGGCCTCACAAACAAAATCATGCAGCTTAGGGAATTCGTACACAAACAAAACATTCACATAGCACTTATACAAGAAACAAAACTAAAACGCACACACAAAACACCCACCATCGCTGACTTCACGGCGATCCGTCATGATCGTACTGGGGTAACGGGGGTGGACTCATCACTTACATATGTAAAAGCATTAGCTACACTGATGCTACCCAAAACATTACAAACACAATCCAAGCAGATAACACGATAGAAATACAGGCAGTTAACATTAAGACATGCGCAAAACACAACACCACACTAATCAACATTTACATCCCACCAGATAGTTCACCTCAGGTGCCAGCCAATTACAATCCACAGTTACACAATCTGGCCTCTCTCACTAATGTCATCTTAGGAGGAGACTTCAACGCCAGAGACACTAGTTGGTACCTGCACAACCAAAACAACACCAGAGGCGCCAACATAGCCACACAACTAAACAGCCTCTTCATTCTTAACAATACAGAAGAACATACACACATACCACATCAAGCAGGACACTCAAACTCCTCCCCAGACATAACGTTCTGTTCCCCCTCACTAGCAACACATACACAATGGAGAACAGAAAAACAACTGTCATCAGACCACCTGCCCATCATCATTACAACACATTCTACACTCTGCCCCAACAGCCTTAGGCACACTTACAGAAATTACAAGAAATCTGATTGGGAACAGTTCAAAATACAGACTGAGGAACAATTCACCACATTAAACAGCACATCTATCATGAACATCAATACAACACTCAAGACATTTAATCAGATCATCAATAATGCAAACAAATACATACCCAAGGGCAACTATTGAAAAATTTATTGAAAAATTTATTTTTTATTTTTTGAGAGTTTATTCTTAGATTTAGGTGTAATATTAAGGTTAAGTTTACTTTAAATAGACACAGTAATTATAGAAATAATAATGGCCCATTTAGACACAGTCAACATAGCTACAGACTTTTTCACTGTAGGCTGCAGTGGTTTTCAGGTTAAAATTTGGTCAGCAGCCAGATTACTAACTATGGTCAAGCTAAATTCATCAAAATTAATTTAGACTTACCAAAATTGAAGTTGCCAGTTGAGCGTTACCCTTTCTGTTTCTAACTAATCCATAAGTTTCATTTAGTTTCCAGATTTGAATTTTATTTGTTAAGTTTTAAGTTACTATTGAACACACTGCTAAGTTATTTATTTGTAGGGGCTATTTCCCAGACCTAGGTTTTGCAGGTTAAGTTAGGCTAAGGCTGTATTGCCCTTAAGTTTTTGTTTTTAAAGGTTTAAGGTTTAAGGTTTTGAAGGTTTTACTCAAGTTAAGTTAGGGCTATATTGCCTTTAAGTTTTAATAGGGGCTGTAACAGCCATTTAATTATTTAGTTAGGGCAGTTGTAGCCCGGTTCGAGTTTCTTCTAGGTACCTAGTTTTTCTCTTACCTTAGTTATTTTCCTTAATTAAATTACTTACACCTAGTTCTGATAGGCCTCTATTTAGTTAAACAGGGTTTTAGTTTGATTGCAGTGGTTAATGATAAGGTTTAAAGGTTGTGAGGTTTAAAGGTTGACTTTTAGTTGCCCGGTTAGTTGGGGAACCACGAGAATTTTATTTTACGAAAAAACTAGCCCGCTTCATGCAGTCAAAATTTTTCAAGAATGGACAAAGCTCCGTTTTTCTTTGTCTCAGAAACTTTTTTCTTTCTTCTTTTTGTTAATTAGGGAAACCCAACTTCACTAGTTGGTTAGAAACGAGGGTTGTTATTTTTATTCTATATTTATTTTGTTTATATTTTATTTGGAAATATATGCGGTTATTTCTAACCACTATTTTTAACATTTCCTCCAAGGGGAAAAAATTTACCCAGAATTATATTCTTGGGAAATTTTATTTATTTATTTTTTTTTATGAATGAAAATGACATGTTCTACAGAAAAGTTCCTTTTCGAGGAAATATGAAAATGAAAGCGTCTTTTCTGTAGAACGTTAGTCCTAAGTTATAGCTATTTACAATTATTTACAATTTTCAATTTGTGGTCTTCACAAAGATCCACTCTGTATTTTCCTTTGCAGTTCTTCCCGAAATCTAACTGCAGCTTGTCTTTGTGGTGGGGGTTGAGTAGCGGCAGTAGTAGTGTCAGGAGAATCTACAGTTCCTGATTCTGTGGAAGAATTTTCCAGTTCTTCCAGGTCAATATTCGGTTTATCAGTTATTTCCAGTGGGTATAACCGATGGTGCTCTTCCAATATGTGCTCTACCGCGAAACTGTGATCTACCATATTCCAATACGTGCTCTACCGTGAAACTAGCCTTATAAGGCTAACTAACGAAAATATCATGACTTAACCTAACCAATCGTTAGGTCAACTATACGCCCTTGACGATTGGTTAGGTTAAGTCGTGATATTTTCGTTAGTTAGCCTGGAATATGGAATATTAGTTGGAATATGGTAGATCACAGTTTCGCGGTAGAGCACATATTGGAAGAGCACCTAACCGATATATGTGTCTTCTGGAGAGATGACCATTGGGTGTTTTTACAGTTACATGCCTGATTATTCCATCTTCATCTGGGTGTAATGTTTCAATTACAGCAATCTTCCAGAAGTATTTGGGATTCATAGAATTTTCATCTAAGAGACACAGTTCTCCTACTTTAGGTTCTTTACTTACTGGTTGTTTGTGTTGTTGGTATTCTTTTTCCCTCAAACTACTCAAATATTCATATCGCCATCTTTTTTTGATTTCTTGAGATTGTTTAACTCCCTTATGAAAGTAATCCAGTATTTTCTTTCTTTCTTTGTCCTCTGTTGCTGTCATATAATCAGCATCCACCTGATCACCTTCATTAACAGCTTCTTGGGTATCATTAGTGGTTAAAAAGTTGAATTTGGTATTGTCATACCCAAAAAGCAACTTGAAAGGAGTTAGTAGGTCAGAGGAGGGATCTTCATTTGAGTTAACATAAGTGAGTGGTCTTGAATTAATTGTATTCATTATTTCAAGAACAATTGTTTTTAGTTCAGTTAAAGGGATTTTTCTTCCTTTTAGGGGTATAGAGGGCTCTTTTGACTAAACCCACCATTCTTTCAGCTATTCCTAAGGTTCTGGGTGAATAGGCTGCTGTAAATTTCCACTGGATACCATGATCAGAGAGGTACTGAGACACAAGAACATTTTGGAACCAATGTTTAAGGTAATCTTCCGATCTTTTGAAGGTGGATTGATTGTCTGAAATCAAAACCTTTGGAAGGGAGTAGTTTAAGGACAAATGGTAAAGTTCTCTTAAAAAGGTTTTAGCAGAAAGGTCAGTGCAGATGTGAAGGCTGGTGAATCTGGTGGCGCAGCAAGTGAACAATAATAAGTAGACTTTCATAAATTGGTTATTCTCATCCTGGACAGAAATTGGACCAGCATAGTCAAGGGCAGTTTTTTCAAAGGGTTTTTCATAGCTTAAACGTTCCGTTACTAATGGTCCAGTAGTAGGCACTTCATAAGCCATGGCAAAGTATTTTTGGCAAAACAGACTGTAATGAGTCTTTACTAATTATTGTTTTCTGTGTAACAAGTCTTTACTAATTATTGTTTTCTGTGTTTCAGATCTATGCTATGTTTATGTTGAATAAAGCCTCAAATTGGCCTTTACTTTATCTTTAGCCCGCTAACAAACGCGGCACCACAATTTATTCAACATTTCAATCAGCCATTCAGTCGGCCTTTCAGATACAGCAAGCAAATATTCATCCAGTAATCTTACTATATCATGGAGAAGGTGATTCGTCCGGATAAATTTATTACTTCTCCGAATTCTCCCCAAGCTGGGAAACTATGGAAATTATGGTCGCGCGGATTCAAATATTTCTTGAGTACTATCACCGAACACAACCCCAATAAATTGGAGGTTCTATTCATACATATCGGCCCCGATGTCGCTGATATCATTCAAGACTGCTCTACTTATGAGAATGCCATGGCAGCCTTAGAGGCCACCTACGTCAAGAAGCTAAACGAGGTATGCGCTCGCCACCTGTTGTCCACCCGTCACCAAAAGCCCGAGGAAACCCTCGATGAGTACTTGCAAATTCTTCAACAACTAGCCAATGACTGCAACTTCAAATCGGTTTCCGCCGACGAAAACAGGAGTTCATCTGTGAGAGACGCTTTCATCCGAGGAATTAGAGATAGCGCCATCCGCACACGCTTACTCGAAAATGACACACTCTCACTGGAAAAGGCTATCGTCCAGGCTCGAACATTAGATCGGGCCCAGAAAAACTCAGAATCGTACCTCACTCATTACGGTGCTGTTGCAGCCACTGGCTCTCGCCACGAACCGTCGCCGACTACTGACTCTGCCCGGCCTGCCTGCGTCCAAGGAGACGATCTCCCAAACTCTTCAGCCGCTACGAATTTAGACAACAAAGCCGCTCTGTGCTTCTTCTGCGGGTCTCGACGCCACCCACGAAGCAGGTGTCCGGCAAAGGATTCTATCTGTGCGAAATGTGAAAAGACCGGCCACTGGGCCAAAGTCTGCCGCTCAAGTACTTCCTCGGCACGTCAAAAACAGGATAAAACCACAGCGTCTCATTCAGCCGCAGCATTAGCGACCATTAGTACCACTCTATCGTGTAGCTCCTCCATGCCTACCAACTCAACAGTCGATATCCTCGTCAACGGCCGTTCGTGTCTCGCCTTGTTGGATACTGGCAGCTCGGACAACTTCATTCGTGAGGATCTAGCCAAACACTTAGAGCTGCCCATTCTTCCGCACTCGGGCGTCGTATCAATGGCTTCGCCTAATCTATCCGCAGCCATCTCAGGTCGATGTACAGTGAAGGTTACGATGGGAGACCGCGACTACGAAAAGCTCGAACTATCCGTCTTGTCGGATCTGTGCGCTGACATAATACTCGGTACCCCATTCTTAATCAGACACAAGGAATTGAACATCAATTTCGGAGGTCCGGAGCCAGCACTCCATATATGCGGCCTTACTCGATCAAGAATTTCAGCCCCACCACTATTCGGGAATTTAACTGCCGATTGTCGTCCCATCGCCACGAAGTCCAGACGATTTTGCTCTGAGGACAAAATTTTCATTGGGAAAGAAATCGAAAAGCTACTCAGGGATGAGATAATTGAATCCAGTAACTCACCCTGGCGTGCTCAAGTAGTCATCACATCTACCGAAACAAAAAAAAAACCCATGGTAATCGATTTCTCTCAAACCGTCAACCGATTTACCATGCTAGATGCATATCCTCTTCCGCGAATCGATGATATAGCCAACAAAGTCTCACAACACAAATACTACAGCGTAATTGATCTGTCAAGCGCATACTACCAGGTAGAAATCGATCCGTCTGAACGACCTTTCACAGCATTCGAGGCTGACGGAAATCTATACCAATTCAGAATGATCCCTATGGGAGTAACTAACGGAGCCGCGGCCTTCCAGCGCGTCATGAACGAATTCATATCCTCGAACAACTTATCATCAACATACGCCTACCTCGACGATCTCACCATCTGCGGAACCACTTGGGAAGAGCACGATGAGAACCTTCGACATTTCTGGGAAGCCGCTAAACGAGTAAATCTGAGTCTAAACAAGGAAAAATGCAAGCTTTCGATGACATCAGTGCACCTGCTCGGATATTCTATCTCTCATGGCGTATTGCGGCCCGATCCCGAACGCCTCCGGCCACTACAAGAACTTCAAACTCCTCGCAACAAGTCGTCTCTACAACGCGTAATCGGACTATTCGCATACTATGCTAAATGGATTCAGAACTATTCCCTCAAGATCAAACCTCTGCTCAACGTTTCATCATTCCCATTAACTCGTGATGAAGTATCAACGATCCAAACACTCAAAGATGATATCTCGAAAGCCGTCGTCGGTTCAATTGATGAAGAACTGCCGTTCACTGTGGAGACGGACGCTTCCTCTTCAGCAATTGGAGCCACCCTCACCCAGAACGGCCGCCCGGTGGCGTTCTTTTCTCGCGCTCTGAATAACACAGAACGTCGCCATCACATCGTTGAAAAGGAGGCATACGCTGTAATCGAATCCATTCGCAAGTGGAAGCACTTCTTAGCTTATCGACACTTTACTGTCGTCACCGACCAGCGGAGCGTATCTTTCATGTTCGATGGAAAAGCTACTGGTCGTATTAAGAACGATAAGATTCTCCGTTGGCGTGTAGAACTAGCCGGCTACTCATTCACAATAAAATACAGACCGGGCCCGAGAACCGAGCCGCAGACGCATTGTCGCGATCCTTTTGCGCTGCTACTCCAAGAATATCCCTCGCCCAGCTGCATGTTAATCTGATACACCCAGGAGTCCGCCGAATGACTCATTTTGTGAGAGCTAGGAACCTACCATTCTCAGTGGATGACATCAAACGAGTTACGTCGGAATGCCAAACATGCGCTAAATGTAAGCCACAGTACTATAAACCAGAAGTTAGTCACTTAATACGGGCCATGTCCCCGTTTGACCGACTTAACATCGACTTTAAAGGCCCGCTTCCGAGCGCAACTTCGCGACCTTACATCCTAACAGTAATCGACGAGTATTCTCGCTTTCCTTTTGCCTTCCCGTGCCGTGATACGAACACGTCAACCGTTATCGCCCGTCTCACCGAGTTATTTTCTACCTTCGGAACTCCCTCTTACATCCACACAGATCGAGGGACATCGTTTATGTCTTCGGAACTAAAACTGTTCCTAACTAAACATGGTATCGCGACTAGTCGCACAACGCTTTATCTTTAGCCCGCTAACAAACGCGGCACCACACAGACATTGTTTCAGAACCTTTTTAACTACTTGCCTTATTTTGGGGATCCAGAATTCCTGTCTGAGGAAATTGCATGTGGTAGCTAAAGTTGCATGACTGGCTTTTGCATGACAGTTACGATTAACGTTGTTAAATGAGAATTTTCAGGCAGTAGTACAGGATACCTAGCAGAATAGTTAAGGTTGGTTGCATATTTATATCTCCCCATTGTTCTGACTAACCCTTCTTTGTCAATGAAGAGTTTTAGATTCTTTTGCAGCTTTGTTAGGTCCTCAACTTTTTCTTCTTTATTTAGTTTGTTGATTATTTCTTTTTCTTTTGAGAAATGTTGTTGCTGGACTAATTTTATCCAGTAATTTGTGGCCTTAGTTTTGTAAGCTGTATGATTTTCCTCCAAAACAGCAATTTGTTCTTCCATTGTTAGGTTACATTTGGGGTTATATTTGTGAGTGCGGAAGTACTTTAAGTTTTCTATGAACCGTAGAACATAGGTAGTGATTCTGACCAGTTTTTTCCTGTTAGAGAATTTTTCCATGTTTAACAAGGGAGTTTTTCATTTATTTCTTTACAGGTTGTTTGACACACATTTATTGTTGTCTGTAAGGTTTCTTGGTGGGGGTTAGAAATTACGTTGGTTGGCCATTCAATTTCATTTCTCAAAAATGTGGGACCATGTTGGTAAAAGGGAAGAAGTTTTTGAAATTTCTTGAAAGATATTGTTCTGGTGAGTAGGTCTGCTGGGTTGTCTTTTCCTGCTACATGTCTGAATTCCAGGTGATGGTTTAAGTTTCTTGTTGCTTCCTGAATGTCTTTCACTCTGTTTTTTACAAAGATGGATTTCATTTTTAGAGATTTTTGAGCAATCCAATTTAAAGCCACCTGTGAGTCTGTCCAAATTATTGTTTTGAAGAACTTTTAGTTTTCTGAGTTTTCTTCTAGGTAGGTTTCTTTAAGGTATTCTAGGACTTTGGTTCCTAGGCAGATTGCCATTAATTCCAAGTTACAAATAGTCCAATTTTTTTATTTGGGGTTGACTCTTGATTTAGCATAAATTAGTTCGGATTTTCCATTTCCAACTAAATAGCAACTTACTGCATACCCTTCTTGGCTGGCATCACAAAAGATGTGGAGTTGAAGATTTTCCATGAGAGGTTTGGAATTTTCAAAAGCTTGTCTAGGAAAATTCAGAGATTCCACTTTGTTTATTTCTTTGCAAAGTTTTTTCCATTCACCCAGCATTTCAGGTTCTAGATATTCATCCCAATCTTTTTTGGTAGCTGCTACTTTCTGCATGAAGAGTTTTAATTTAAACACTAAGGGTGCAACAAATCCAATTGGATTAAACAATGATTGCACAGAACTTAGTATTTCTCTTTTAGTTTTGGCTTCTGAGTTCAAGTTTACAGTTTTTAGATGGAGTGTATCAGCATTTGTGTTCCAACCATATCCTAATAGTTTTACGTTTTCTTTATCTTCTGAGGAGGCTATGTCATGTTTTTCAAATAGTCCTTGAAGTTCTGAGTGATTGGAGGCCCATTCAGGCCCATTCATATAGCTTCAAATTATATTCAATTAAGGTGTTTACACTATAATTGTAAAGGTCTTTGAGTTCTGAGAGATTGTTGGCATTAATTAAAGCATTGTCCATGTAAAAGCGGTGAGTTAGGTAGTCTGCCACTTGGTTTTGTTGTTCATTAAAAATGTGTTGGAGAGATTGTTGTAGTAAAAATGGACTGCTTTTGTTGTCAAAGGTAACTCTCTTATATTTATAGCAGATCAAGTTGTCGTCATTTGGAGCCAATTGGGTATCTTTTAACCACAGAATTTTGTGGGCATTGCAGTCAAATTCTGTTTGATATTTAAGTTGTAAATATGCTTTTTGAATGTCTCCAATCATCAAATATTTACCATGCCTTAATTTAATGCACAATTTTGCTAAATGAGGTAGGAGTGAAGGGCAGTCCTCAGTAGCATCATTTACTGTTATTTCTTCTGGTTTGCTTTTACCTGAGGGATCTACTACAATCCTAACTTTAGTTGTTTGTACTCCAGGGCGAACTACTGGAAAATGAGGTAAAAAATTTCCTTCTTGTTTTAAGCTTTCTGTTAGGGCTACTTCTTCGATTATTCCTTCCTGGAATTGTTGTTCAAGGATGTCTGAATAAGGTTGCATTAAGTTATCTTTTTTTAATTTTTTGCAAGTGGACTTTAACCTGCTAATAGCATAGTTTAAAGTTTGGTGAAATTTTATCTTTTTGGTCATTCCATGGTACCTTAACAGACAATCTTTCATCTTCTATTTTAACTTCCTTTTCAAAGTTTGCAATCAGATCTTTTTCTTTGTTTGAAAATGGTTCATCCCCAGAAATACCCAAGTTTTCTAGTTTGCTAAATTGTGCAATCTGGTGTTCAATTTTTTCTAGATCTTCATTAGAAGTTGTACTAGTAAGTAGTTGGTAATACAGAAGCTGATCTGATCTCTTATTGGTTCTTTTTCTTTTTCAGGGTAGTAATCTGAAGGGAAACCCAATAAAAGTATTCCATAGGGAGATTTATAACAAGAGGCAGTATGAATCTGATGAGTGCTGAGGGCAAAAAGTTTGTGGGTTGCAGCCCCAAAAATTAACATGAAGTCGCCACTTCATCAGCTTCAAAGTGATCTGCAAGCTGATAATTTAAGGATTTTAAATAAGTTTGAAGTTTCAGTAATCCTGGAACTTCATATTTAATATTAATATCATCAATTATGATGGCTTCTATTTCTTGGTAGTTTCCAGGGTTTCTAGAATCCTCCAATTTAATTATAGCTACTTCATAATTTGGTTGTTTCTTGTTGGCTATAAATCCTGTTATGGTTATGGATTCCTCGTAGTGTTTAGTTGGAAGATTTAATTTTTTCACAAGTTCCTTGGTAATGTAGCTGGCTTGACTACAATTATCCAAAAGTGCTCTGCATTTAATTGATTTTTCTGAGTTTCTTATTCTCATCTGCATGGAAGGAATTAATGCTACTTCTTGATCAGTGTTTTTTAAACTTAATAAGTTAGTAACTTGTTTCCCTTGTTTTGAGTTTTCTTTTTGGGTAGCTACTTCCGTACTGGTTTTGGTTTTCTTATCTTCCTCTGGTTTTCCTTTTTGTTTGGTACAAAGGAAGGATAAATGGTTAGAAAACCTACAAAATGAACAGGGTTGGAAAGAAATGGGGCATTCTTTGGCTTGGTGTTTAGATGAGGTACATTTAGTACAATAATTTAATTTAGCAAGTTTTTTCAGTTTATCCCAACTTTCAGGGAAAGAATCACATTTTGAGATTCTGTGAGAGTTTTTCTTACACAATTTGCAGTAAAGTTCTCTCTGGTCAGTATGTTGAGCTCTTCTTGAGGATTGTCTTTGGGTAGAAACTGCCAGAGCAGCTGTAGTTTGGCCAGAATACCATGGTTTTCTGGCTGGTTCTGGAGAGAAGTTTCTTTTTTGTTTAGGTATCAAGGTGTTAATCACTTTGTTGATCAAAATTAACATTAGCTAAGGTTTTGGTAGCTTCAGCAATTGCTTCTTTAAATTATCAAAGTGGTCATAGAGTTTAAAACCACAAGTTCTTAAAAATTCCTGAGTTTCTTGAGTTAGTTTATTATAATATACATACAAGAGTATATCTTCTAATTCTAATTTTTGAGTTTGCATTAAATTTATGGTAGAGTGCATATCTGCTTGAAAGTCATGAAGTGATTTAAAATTTTGGTTATTATGGATTTGGTTAAAAGTGATTTTATTATGGAGAATTTAATTTGGCCTGGTGTTGCATAACAGCCCTCCAACTGCTGCCATGCTTCTTCATAAGATGTTTTACTTTCTTGCATGCAGTTTATTTGAATGGCAGGGTTTCCACTCAAATGTTGTTTTAGGTAGGCAAATTTCTTCTTCGGAAAGACCTATGTTATCATAAATGTTTCTGAATGAGGTCTTAAAGTTTTGAAATTTAGAGGGATTTCCATCAAATGGTAATATTTGAAGCTCAGGAATTTTAGTACTTATTCTTGGTTTAGGTTTGGCTTCGGCATTATTTTCTTTTTTAGTTGTTAATGCTTGTATCATTTGATCTATTTCAATGGTAATAACTATTTTTTTCATCTAGTTTTTCTTGTTTAGCCTCTGAGAAGCCTTCGGAACAAACATACATTCTAAGGATTTCCTCATCTAAATTTTGTAACTTGTCCAGTTGTGAGGACAAAAGCCGAGCATATGAATTTTTTTGTTCCTCAGTCCAATCATCCAATCTCTCTTTGATTGTAGCTAAAAGTTTAGTAGCTGAGGTTCTGATTGCTCCCCTCCTTTTTACCAATTTACTAGTTTCAAGTGCTTCCACATCACTTCCCAACCATGTCTCCATACTTTTTCCTGGAGTGGCTTCAGTTTCATTAGCCATTTTTTAGGTTTAATTATAAATGATATTATCAATGATATTTATAATTAAATTTTCAGATTATGTAAAAAATTTAATTCACTGGATTTAAAACTATTGTATCAGAAATAAAACAAAAAAGGGTAACTAACTTCTCGACTGCCCACCCGGGGGCGCCATATTGAAAAATTTATTGAAAATTTATTTTTATTGAGAGATTTTTTATTTAGGTGTA
Organism: Bathynomus jamesi; assembly: GCA_023014485.1. Taxonomy (NCBI): domain Eukaryota; kingdom Metazoa; phylum Arthropoda; class Malacostraca; order Isopoda; family Cirolanidae; genus Bathynomus; species Bathynomus jamesi. The sequence goes on from JAJOZX010002449.1 coordinate 170,917, forward strand.
ATATTAAGGTTAAGTTTACTTTAAATAGACACAGTAATTATAGAAATAATAATGGCCTATTTAGACACTGTCAACATAGCTACAGACTTTTTCACTGTAGGTTGCAGTGGTTTTCAGGTTAAAATTTGGTCAGCAGCCAGATTACTAACTATGGTGAAGCTAAATTCATTAAAATTAATTTAGACTTACCAAAAATGAAGTTGCCAGTTGAACGTTACCCTTTCTGTTTCTAACTAATCCATAAGTTTCATTTAGTTTCCAGGTTTGAATTTTATTTGTTAAGTTTTAAGTTATTAACACACTGCTAGGTTATTTATTTGTAGGGGCTATTTCCCAGACCTAGGTTTTGCAGGTTAAGTTAGGCTAGGGCTGTATTGCCCTTAAGTTTTTGTTTTAAAGGTTTAAGGTTTTGAAGGTTTTACTCAAGTTAAGTTAGGGCTATATTGCCTTTAGGTTTTAATAGGGGCTATAACAGCCATTTAATTATTGAGTTAGGGCAGTTGTAGCCCGGTTCGAGTTTCTTCTAGGTACCTAGTTTTTCTCTTACCTTAGTTATTTTCTTAATTAACTTACTTACACCTAGTTCTGATAGGCCTCTATTTAGTTAAACAGGGTTTTTTTAATTGCAGTGGTTAATGATAAGGTTTAAAGGTTTGAGGTTTAAAGGTTGACTTTTAGTTGCCCGGTTAGTTGGGGAACCACGAGAATTTTATTTTACGAAAAAACTAGCCCGCTTCATGCAGTCAAAAATGTTCAAGAATGGACAAAGCTCCGTTTTTCTTTGTCTCAGAAACTTTTTTCTTTCTTCTTTTTGTTAATTAGGGAAACCCAACTTCACTAGTTGGTTAGAAACGAGGGTTGTTATTTTTATTCTATATTTATTTTGTTTATATTTTATTTGGAAATATATGCGGTTATTTCTAACCACTTTTTTTAACAGCAACATTAGGAAATACAACCCAAATTACACTAGAGAAATAGCCCACCTCATAAGGCAACGTAACCTCAAATACTCAAATATAACACACAAACACCACACACAGAAGCCATAAAACAGCAGATACAACAACTCAACACAGAAATAAACAACAAACTCAAAGAAAAACAAACAGAAACATTCAGGGAATTCATAACAACGCTAAACCACTCCACAGATACATCTAGGCTATACAAGACTATAAACAGCATTACCCACTCTAACAGCGGCATTCACACCTCACACGCGGCTATCTGTCGCAGCCAAAATAATATCCTAACATACACACAACAAGCTAACATTCTAATTAATCACTACGCAAAGATAAGTCACTTAAACAGAGACAACAACCAGAAACACCCAGACAGACAAACAGCCAGACACAAGAAAACCTACAGACTCGACACGACCATTACATCCTTCAATACAGACCAGACCACCAAGATCATCAAAAACATTAAGAATTCGAAGGTTACTGGACCAGACAACATATCTAACATACACCTTAAACACTTGAGCCCACAGGGAATACTAGCTCTCACAAACATCAGCACATATTCATACCAACACTGTATTATTCCTGACATATGGAAACAAGGTAAAATTATTACACTACTCAAACCAAACAAAAATCCAACAGAACCAGCTTCCTATAGACCCATTACTTTACTATGCACACCTTCCAAAGTAACAGAAAGACTAATCTTACAAATCACCAACCCACACATTCCACTATCGCCTACTCAACATGGATTCAGACCTCACCACTCAACCACGACATTACTCACTAACCTCACGCAGCACATCATGGATGGCATCAACTCCAGACGACCAGCTCAACGTACACTATTAACAACAATAGACATTAGTAAAGCATTTGATGCTATCCCACGCTTCCCTCTCATAAACAAAATACTCAACACAAACATGCACAATAATACCAAAAGGTGGCTGGGTAACTATCTTTCAGGAAGATACTCAGATGTCACATTTAATGGCAAGTCATCCAAAAACAAGCTTTTTCCGAACGGGGTCCATCAAGGCTCTGTTCTCACCAACACTCTTCAACTTACATGCATGACATTCCAACACCCATAGATAACAAGCTTACCTTATCATCATATGCAGATGACATCACTCTAACATCCACCCACAACAACATCGACACCGCTACAAATAACCTACAAACATACATAAACAGTATACAAGACTGGCTCACACACAATAGACTCAAAGTAGCGCCCACAAAATCAACCATCACCTTGCTTACAAGCAACACAAAAGAACACCAGGTAATTCCACAGCTTACACTAAACAACATCAACATTCCACACACTCGCAGGACCAAAATACTTGGGGTCACATACAGCACATCATTATCTTTTGCAAACCACATTCAGGACATTAAAAGCAAATGTACGTCAAGATTTAACTGTTAGAAAATCTAGAAGAGGAAGAACCATTGTTGTCCCAAGGCGATACGATGACTAAGCTGATTGATGCAGCATTGCTTGTATATATATTAAGTTAAGGTGTGTATATATATCCATCTCATAATTGTAAGGTTAGTGAAAAATTAAATTAATTTAGAGCTAGCATTTTTGAGCTCTTGTGGCATCATTGTTTGGTCACACTGTTGGCATCATTTTGAGACGCTGCGCGTCTTTCTACTCGTTTGTGGAAGGTCGTACGTAAAGGTGTGGTTTGATAGAGAGCTCTCTTGCAATTCAGTTTGGTTGTTTAGATACATGATTGTTGCATCGTGCAATAGTCCAGGTTGCGTTGTTGTTGCAAGGTTCATAAAGAAGACCACAAATAGTACCCTTTTGTTTACCTTTTAAGTTCATGTAATTTAAGGTCTAAGGTAGGCCCGCATCGAGTCAGCAACCCTGAGGTTACCCTGAGGTAGGACCTAATAGGATCTCAAATCCGTAAAGTTTAATTTAGCTTAACTTGGGCTTTAGGTAGAACTTGCCCTTTAGAATTTGGCCGTTCACGGCTCAGCTGGGATTTCGAACCCGACAAATAAATAAAATAACATGGTCCTTCGAACCGGATTTCTACCCCAAGACTGAGTCAGTGACCATTTTTCGGCAAAGTTCTGATTGTGCAAATTGTATCCCAAGTTATGCCTAGACGGGTTGAGTATTATTGAGTTAAGGTCCCAGGGTAAAAAGTTTGGTCGCCCAATTGCGAAACTTGGCTAGTCGTCTGTCGTTTTTTGGCCTACTTTTTTTCCGGTTTGGTTAATTTTGGGTTATTATTGAATTAAGGTCCCAGGGTAAAGTTTGGTCGCCCAATTGCGAAACTTGGCCAGTCGTCGGTCGTTTTTTGGCCTATATTTTTTCTGGTTTGGTTAATTTTGGGTCATTATTGAATTAAGGTCCTGGGGTGGAAAATTTGGTATTCCATACTGGTGTTTGGTTAGTACCCCACTCAGCAATTCAGTTTATTTGAAAGTAAAATTTGCGTTTGATCAGTTTGGTTAAGCATTTCTGCCAATTCAGCTCATTTGGTATTGAGCCCAAGGGTTGTTTACATTGAAGATGAGTGCATCTGAATTGAACAAATTTATAAAAAGGAGAAGTGCCTACAAAGGTCTAATTACAAAGGTCATTGCCACTATAGATTCTGCCATAGAGCAAGAGGATTTACGCTTAGTGACTGCGAAGCTTGCCATATTAGAAACTAAAAAGGTTGCTCTAAGTGAGGTAAATGTTAAAATTGAGGCTCTTATAGAAGAGGATGAAATAGAAAATAACATAATTTACTTTGAAGAGATTATTGATGATATGACTAACGTAGGCCTCCGAGCAAAAGAGTTTAGCAGCTCAGTACAGTTAGAGACCAGGTCTAATAATGAAACACAACACTCAACAAATGATGCTTGTGAAGTTAAGGTTAACAGATCTGTAGTTCAATTACCGAGGCTTGTACTCAAAACATTTTCTGGGAGTATTCAGGAATGGCAAGGATGGGCAGACAGTTTTCAATCAGCAGTTCATTCTAGTCAAGTGTTAAGTGCCGTGGAGAAGTTTAATTATTTGCGGTCCCTCTTGGAAGGGGAGGCAGCAAAGACTATAGCAGGATTAGCATTAACAGAGGCTAATTATAATGTGGCTTGGGATATATTAAAGAAACGGTTTGGTAAGCCAGAGATCTTAATTAAAAGCCACCTCCGTGCACTTTTAACTATACCTCCTGTTAATAATCTAATAGTGTCAAGGAGTTACGGCAGTTATATGATGAATTTGAAATTAGAACTAGGTCTCTGGACAACTTGGGTGTAGGAATGGAAAAGTATGGTATAATGTTGGTTCCTACACTGGAGTCTAAATTGCCTAGCTCAATTTTGCTTGAATTAAGTAGGGGACACTCTGCAGAACATGTGTACATCCCCCTTCAGCAGATGTTAAGTCTTTTAGGCACAGAATTAGCAAGACGAGAGGGAGTTGAGTTTGCACAGTGGGATGGTAAACAAGAGGACAAAGGCAGGCACAGCACCAAAGTTTCCACAAAAAGGAATAGCCCAGGTACAGTGTCAGCTCTACATGCCTCTTCTGAGAATAAATTAAAGGGAATCAAGGAATGTATATTTTGCGAAGGCAACCACAAGTCATATAAATGTGAGGTGGCTGAGGCCTTACCCTTTGAGGAGAGAAAGGACAGGGTAACTAAGTCTACAGCATGTTTTAAATGTTTTTTGAAAGGTCATAGAGCAAGGTTTTGTAAGTTTAAAATTTTGTGTAAAAAATGTCATGGTAGGCATCAGCCATTATTGTGTGAAAACACTCTTAGTAGGCCTACCCCAGAAGTAGAGACATCAGTGGCACATGCCACTGCTATGCAAGGGAGTAAAAGTAAAGGGGGATTATTGCAAACAACTGCAGCCTTATTAATTGGGAATGAGGGAGAAGCTACTGTAAGAGTGTTGTTTGATAGTGGTAGCCAGTGTAGTTTTATTAAGACCAGAATTTCCAGAAAATTGAAGTTTAAAGAACTTAAGAGGGAAAATTTAAGAATTTCTGGGTTTGGGGGTTCCGTTCAAAACCGAACCAAATTTAAGAAGGTAGAAGTTCTGGTTAAAGGGTTGTTACCGCAAAGTCCCACTATCAAGGTCCAAGCTGTAGAGATTGAGGAACTTTGTGCTCCAGTCACTACTTGTTTAGATATGGCATGTGTCCAAGAATTGCAAGTTAAAGGAATTAATTTGGGCAATAATAAGTTTGAGGGAACAGAAGATATTAGTCTTTTGATTGGAGCTGACTATTATTGGGACTTCATCACTGGTAATATTGTCCGTACATCTCAAGGCCCAGTAGCTATTGAAAGTAAGCTAGGCTGGATGCTACATGGTAGTTATTGCAATGAAATGGAAGTTAAGGCTCTCTTTGTTAAGATTGAGGAGAACAGCCATGGTCTGGAAAGGCATTTGAAAGCATTTTGGGAACTTGAATCTATTGGTATAAAGGACAACCAGGCAAGTATAGTGAACAATGATGTTTTAGAGCACTTTGAAAAAGGGATTGGGTTTAGAGATGGTTGCTATGAAGTTGGCCTACCATGGAAGGATTCTTGCAAACCCGGTTCAAACCTTCAGCTAGCTAATCGGAGGTTGGAGACTTCATTGTACAGGCTAAGAAAAAATGAGGAGTTGTTAATTGAATACGATGAGGCCATCCTAAGTTATGTAAGGGAGGGCTATGCTGAAAGGGTGCAAGGTGAGCTGGTGAGCCAGGAGGCACATTATCTGCCACACCATGCAGTGGTACGGCGAGACAAAACTACCACCAAACTGAGGGTAGTTTTTGATGGCTCAGCCAAGGACAAAGGTGGTGTGTCCTTGAATGACTGTTTGGATGCTGGGCCAAATTTAAATGCAGATTTATTTTCCATGTTACTGAGATTCAGGTTTGGTAGAGTAGCATTGACTGCAGATGTGAAGCAAGCTTTTTTGCGGATAAAGTTAAAACCAGAGGACAGAGATGCAGTAAGGTATCTGTGGGTGGATACGAAAGACTTGTTGGAAAATGAACCTAAGGTTCAAGCATATAGAATGAAGTCAGTGTTGTTTGGCCTCAGCTCTAGTCCATTTCTGTTGGCAGCTACTATGCAGTACCATTTTAAGAAATATTCTGAAGTCTATCCTAACACTATTGAACACATAAGGAAAAATTTTTATGTTGATGATTTGCTATGTTCCGTGGATAATACAGAAATGGCTAAACAGATATTCATGGAGGCTAGAGCTATAATGAGGGAGGCTGGCATGGAGCTCAGAAAATGGCAGACCAATCATTCGCAATTACAAGAGTTTATGAGTCATTCCTCTGTAGTACCTGACGCAGCAGCAAGTATTGAGGATTCTGGTATTAAGGAGTTGTGGGCAATAGACGCAAAGGTGCTAGGCATCGTTTGGCAGCAAGATGATGATTTGTTTACCTTCAATGGGAAATCTTTAGTAGAGCTGGCCGAGAATGAGACAAGGTGGACAAAACGTACAGCTCTTAGTTTGGCTTCGAAGGTCTTTGATCCTCTTGGATTCCTGGCTCCATTTGTGATAAAGTCAAAAATTTGGTTTCAGAGCCTCTGGGAAATTGGACTTGGTTGGGACCAAGAGTTACCTGATCATATGGTGGTAAGGTGGAAATATTGGTTCAAAGAATTGGCACATCTTGGAGACATTGAAATCCCAAGATGGTACTTTGGAGAGTTGAACAATAGTCCAGACAATTTGGAGCTGCACATCTTTTGTGATGCAAGTGAGGAAGCCTATGCAACTTGTATTTATATAAGAGGCGCATTGCAAGAAGAAGTAAGTTGCAGGTTGGTTGCTGCAAAGAGTAGAGTAGCACCTTTGAAAAGGCTTTCTGTTCCAAGGTTGGAATTGATGGGTGCCGTTATTGCTAGTCGGCTTGCAATTACAGTGTGCGAAAGTCTTTGGCCCTCTATGAAATTCCAAGCTATTATTGGACAGACTCCACTATAGTTTGGCACTGGTTAAGAAGTCAGGCAAGGAAATGGAAACCATTTGTTGCCAATAGGGTGGAGGAAATTCAAGCGCACACAGATCCCAAGCAATGGAAGCATTGTCCAGGCATCCAAAACCCCGCTGATTTACCAACACGAGGAATTTCGGTGAAAGATCTTTCACAATCAAGTTTGTGGTGGAATGGGCCAGAGTGGCTAAAACTTGGAAGTGAAAACTGGCCTTCTAATCAGCCTATTGTAGGAGAATGCCAGGCTGAAGAAGCATGGGTGAGTGAGGTGAGAAAATGCGCTGTGAACAGTTGTCAAGTTATGCAGCAGGACCCCATATTGAGGCTTGAGGACATTAGCAGTCTGAAAAGATTGTTAAGAGTGACAGCATGGGTATATAGATTTACCAACAACATTAAGGGAGAAACAAGAAGGGAAGGAATTCTGAACAGTAATGAGATTCAGCAAGCCAGGAAATACTGGGTGGTATATATGCAGAAGAAAAAATTTGGTGAAGAGAGAGAATTGCTCACCAGCCATCCATTACAGGTTCTACCAACACATTCTGCGCTCAAGGGTTTGGATGTGTTTTTGGATCAGGATTTATTGAGAGTAGGAGGTAGACTACAGTTTTCTGGGCTTCCAGAGGAGAAGAGACATCCAATTTTGCTACCTTCTGGGGGGCACTTTGTGGACCTTTTGATCCTGGATACTCATCATAAGCTGTTACATGCTGGAGTTAGAGAAGTGATAATAGAGATTAGACAACAATTTTGGATTCTCAAAATTAGACAAGTAGTGAAAAAGGTCTTGCATAAATGTGTGGTTTGCAAGCGTTGGAGTGCAAAGCCTTATTATGAAAAGGTGGCTCCACTTCCAAGAGAACGGTGTGTCTATACTGCCCCATTTGATGTAGTGGGAGAAGACTTTGCAGGGCCAGTCTATGTGTATGAGCGAGGGGAGTCTAACAAAGGTTATATATGTCTTTTCACCTGTGCTACCACCAGAGCAATCCATTTGGAGTTGGTAAGCAACTTAAGTAGAGATGTATTTCTTTTGGCCTTTAAACGGTTTGTGAACAGAAGGGGTTTCCCAAATAAAATCATATCGGATAATGCAAAAACCTTCAAAAAGGCTGCAAAGGAACTCCAAGAAATTTGGTCCTTGCTAAAAGAGGAAGGATTCCAATCCTACTTTTCACACCAAGGGGTACAGTGGGAGTTTATTGTTGAGAGAGCACCATGGTGGGGAGGATTTTGGGAAAGGCTAGTGAGAAGTGTAAAGTGTCCATTAAAGAAACTTTTAGCTAATGCTCATTTGAGCAAAGAAGAATTCTCTACTGTTTTATGTGAAGTAGAAGCAATGGTGAACAGTAGGCCTATCACTTTTGTTTACAATAGTAGGCAGGATGCAGAGCCATTGACACCAAATCATTTTCTTTGTGGTAAACGATTAACATCAAACCCCAGTGTGCCGGAAGACTTGCAGCCCATCCAGAGCACTCAAGGAGAGTTAACCAGACGGTTCAGGTACCTTGAAGAGCTACAAGATCAGTTATGGAGGAGGTGGCAGATGGAATACTTGCCAGAACTCAATTATTACCCATCAGGCAAGGTAAAGGGCTCCAATGCAAATTGTATCAAGGTGGGAGAAGTGGTAATGATTGGGGATGAAAGACCAAGGCAATGCTGGAAGCTTGGCATAATTGAAGAGTTGTTTGTTGGCAAAGACAATTTAGTTAGGTCTGCACTGGTAAAGACTTCAGGAGGAAAGTTAAAGAGACCTATACAAAAACTCTATGCTTTAGAAATCAGCAAAAACACAGATAGTCAAGATGAAACATTTGAGTTACAGCCTCATGAAGAAGGCTTGGCTAACCTTGCAGAAGGTAATGACAACAATGCCGCTTCGGTGGGGAGTGTTAGAAAATCTAGAAGAGGAAGAACCATTGTTGTCCCAAGGCGATACGATGACTAAGCTGATTGATGCAGCATTGCTTGTATATATATTAAGTTAAGGTGTGTATATATATCCATCTCATAATTGTAAGGTTAGTGAAAAATTAAATTAATTTAGAGCTAGCATTTTTGAGCTCTTGTGGCATCATTGTTTGGTCACACTGTTGGCATCATTTTGAGACGCTGCGCGTCTTTCTACTCGTTTGTGGAAGGTCGTACGTAAAGGTGTGGTTTGATAGAGAGCTCTCTTGCAATTCAGTTTGGTTGTTTAGATACATGATTGTTGCATCGTGCAATAGTCCAGGTTGCGTTGTTGTTGCAAGGTTCATAAAGAAGACCACAAATAGTACCCTTTTGTTTACCTTTTAAGTTCATGTAATTTAAGGTCTAAGGTAGGCCCGCATCGAGTCAGCAACCCTGAGGTTACCCTGAGGTAGGACCTAATAGGATCTCAAATCCGTAAAGTTTAATTTAGCTTAACTTGGGCTTTAGGTAGAACTTGCCCTTTAGAATTTGGCCGTTCACGGCTCAGCTGGGATTTCGAACCCGACAAATAAATAAAATAACATTAACACGCTTAGGGTACTAACAGGCACAAACTTTGGAGACCAGCAGGAAAGAACATCACTCATATACAAACAATATATTCGCTCAGTTATGGACTATGCTAGCCCATGCTGGGCACCCAGTTTCTCAAACACACACATAAACACCTTACAGACAATACAAAACAACGCACTTCGTATCATTCCAGGATGCACTCAAACAACACCAATAGAACACCTGCACACAGAAACAAAAATACTGAAAGTTAGGGAACATTTAGACATGAGAGGAACACAATTCATGGCAGCAGCGACAACTAACCCACAACACCCTTGCCACTACATGTACAATCATGCGCCGACACCTCGCACCATTAAGGTAACACCAGAGAGACATTATAACCAAATACTCCATTCCATACCACACCCCACAGACATCACACAGTACAGAAAACACATACACACACACCTAACCCACAAAGCACTGACACGACTCGGTCCGAATGCGGTCCTAGGTGCGAAGCCGCCACCCATTAACAGGTCAGAGATCAGCCTGAGCAGATCGGATCGAGTTAACTTAGCACGATTCCGATGTGGACATCACCCCAACTTACGGACATATAAACACAGACTAGACAACTCCATAGACGACACCTGCCACCTGTGCCAGGACACACCACAAACAATTGAACACATTATGACAGACTGTACCGCTCTAGCACAACAACGAACACAACACAACATCACTAGTGCGCTGAACCTCTGGTCCACTCCGGAGAGGGCGATCGGTTACCTGCGTGCCGCCGGCTTGCTCGATCAGGGTGGGCTGATCGGCTAAACAACAACAACAACAACAACAACAACTCCTTCGCCAAATGCACCTCAGAACTCTGATGAAAACGACGGAAACTATATGGCAAATTTTTTGCTAAATCTCTAAACAGTCACAGTATTGTGGAAAACTTGTTGATAAACAAATACAGTATACTTGATTACCCAACTAAATATAATATAAGCTACTGGCTATCATTATCCTAAAATATTTGGTAAATTGTATAATTAAATAATACACTGTCTGTAATTATTACTGAATATTTATCATATTTATATATAAGAGTGAAAGAAGGAATTTAAAAAAAAATTCCTTTAGTGTGTTGTATACAGCTGCACATACTTCTGGAACAAACTTGCTAATTGTTGTCGGTGGAACACGGAATAGATATGATAGACTTCTATATGAGTCAACAGTAAATAAAAATCTGAGCGTAATTTCCAGTTTCAGTTTTGCTGGTAGGGGTTCACGCATATTTGTCCATTGCGTTTGTATATCAAGTTCAACTCTACGTACGAGGAAATGAAATTGCTCTTCAGACAGTCGAAAGAAATTGGTAAATGATTTAGGATTTTCCGTACGCAATTCATTTATCAATGCGTTAGAAACACCCAAAGTTTGACGTCTTTGTACCCAGGGTCGCCTTTTCTTCTTTTTCATTTTCGTTATTAAATCATATGTTATCATCCCGCAAATAACTCCACAAGCTTCTCTCACCGAGTCCATCTTCTTGACTAAAAATCGAGCCGTGTGTGTGTGCATTCTCGTATGCTACGTCTATAATCACGCTCCTGTACGAGTTTCATACGATATACCATTCCATGAATAGCACGAGAAATAGCGCCGTGTACACCCACCTTTATGGTTGTTGTTGTTGTTGTTGGTTAGCCAATCGGCCCACCCTGATCGAGCAAGCCGGCGGCACGCAGGTAACCGATCGCTCTCTCCGGAGTGGACCAGAGGTTCAGCACACAGTCTGTCATAATGTGTTCAATTGTTTGTGGTGTGTCCTGGCACAGGTGGCAGGTGTCGTCTGTGTAGTTGTCTAGTCTGTGTTTTTGTCTGTAAGTTGCGGTGATGTCCACATCGGAATCGTGCTAAGTTAACTCGATCGGATCTGCCCAGGCTGATCTCTGACCTGTTAATGGGTGGCGGCTTCGCACCTAGGACCGCATTCGGACCGAGTAGTGTCAGTGCTTTGTGAGTTAGGTGTGTGTGTATGTGTTTTCTGTACTGTGTGATGTCTGTGGGGTGTGGTATGGAATGGAGTATTTGGTTATAATGTCTCTCTGGTGTTACCATAATGGTGCGAGGTGTCGGTGCATGATTGTACACGTAGTGGCAAGGGTGTTGTGGGTTAGTTGTCGCTGCTGCCATGAATTGTGTTCCCCTCATGTCTAAATGTTTCCTAACTTTCAGTATTTTTGTTTCTGTGTGCAGGTGTTCTATTGGTGTTGTTTGAGTGCATCCTGTAATGATACGAAGTGCGTTATTTTGTATTGTCTGTAAGGTGTTTATGTGTGTGTTTGAGATAATGGGTGCCCAGGATGGGCTAGCATAGTCCATAACTGAGCGAATATATTGTTTGTATATGAGTGATGTTCTTTCCTGCTGGTCTCCAAAGTTTGTGCCTGTTAGTACCCTAAGTGTGTTAAATCTTGACGTACATTTGTTTTTAATGTCCTGAATGTGGTTTGCAAAAGATAATGATGTGTTGTATGTGACCCCAAGTATTTTGATCCTGTGAGTGTGTGGAATGTTTGTGTTGTTTAGAGTAAGCTATGGAGTTACCTGGTGTTCTTTTGTGTTGCTTGTTAGCAAGGTGATGGTTGATTTTGTGGGTGCTACTTTGAGTCTATTGTGTGTGAGCCAGTCTTGTATGCTCCTTATGTATGTTTGTAGGTTATTTGTAGCGGTGTCGATGTTGTTGCAGGTGGATGATAGAGTGATATTATCTGCATATGATGATAAGGTAAGCTTGTTATCTATGGGTGTTGGAATGTCATGCATGTATAAGTTGAAGAGTATTGGTGAGAGAACAGAGCCTTGAAGAACCCCGTTCAGAAAAAGCTTGTTTTTGGATGACTTGCCATTAAATGTGACATGTGAGTATCTTCTGAAAGATAGTTGCTCAGCCACCTTTTGGTATTATTGTGCATGTTTGTGTTGAGTATTTTGTTTATGAGAGGGAAGTGTGGGATAATATCAAATGCTTTACTAATGTCTATTGTTGCTAATAGTGTACGTTGAGCTGGTCATCTGGAGTTGATGCCATCCATGGTGTGCTGTGTGAGGTTAGTGAGTAATGTCGTGGTTGAGTGGTGAGGTCTGAATCCATGTTGAGTAGGCGATAGTGGTATGTGTGGGTTGGTGATTTGTAAGATTAGTCTTTCTGTTACTTTGGAAGGTGTGCATAGTAAAGTAATGGGTCTATAGGAAGCTGGTTCTGTTGGATTTTTGTTTGGTTTGAGTAGTGTAATAATTTTACCTTGTTTCCATATGTCAGGAATAATACAGTGTTGGTATGAATATGTGCTGATATTTGTGAGAGCTAGTATTCCCTGTGGGCCCAAGTGTTTAAGGTGTATGCTAGATATGTTGTCTGGTCCAGTAGCCTTCGAATTCTTAATATTTTTGATGATGTTGGTGGTCTGGTCTATATTGAAGGGTGTAATGGTCGTGTCGAGTCTGTAGGTTTTCTTGTGTCTGGCTGTTTGTCTGTCTGGGTGTTTCTGGTTGTTGTCTCTGTTTAAGTGACTTATCTTTGTGTAGTGTTTAATTAGAATGTTAGCTTGTTGTGTATATGTTGGGATATTATTTTGGCTGCGACAGATAGCCGCGTGTGATGTGTGAATGCCGCTGTTAGAGTGGGTAATGCTGTTCATAGTCTTGTATAGCCTGGATGTATCTGTGGAGTGGTTTAGTGTTGTTATGAATTCCCTGAATGTTTCTGTTTGTTTTCCTTTGAGTTTGTTGTTTATTTCTGTGTTGAGCTGTTGTAGCTGCTGTTTTATGGCTTCTGTGTGTGGTGTTTGTGTGTTATGTTTGAGGTTGTTACGTTGCCTTATGAGGTGGGTTATTTCTCTAGTGTAATTTGGGTTGTATTTCCTAATGTTACCTTTGGGTATGTATTTGTTTGCATTATTGATGATCTGATTAAATGTCTTGAGTGTTGTGTTGATGTTTATGATGGGTGTGCTGTTTAATGTGGTGAATTGTTCCTCAGTCTGTATTTTGAACTGTTCCCAATCAGCTTTCTTGTAACTTCTGTAAGTGTGCCTAAGGCTGTTGGGGCAGAGTGTAGAATGTGTTGTAATGATGATGGGCAGGTGGTCTGATGACAGTTGTTTTTCTGTTCTCCAGCGTGTATGTGTTACTAGTGAGGGGGAACAGAACGTTATGTCTGGGGAGGAGTTTGAGTGTCCTGCTTGATGTGGTATGTGTGTATGTTCTTCTGTATTGGTAAGAATGAAGAGGCTGTTTAGTTGTGTGGCTATGTTGGCGCCTCTGGTGTTGCTTTGGTTGTGCAGGTACCAACTAGTGTCTCTGGCGTTGAAGTCTCCTCCTAAGATGACATTAGTGAGAGAGGCCAGATTGTGTAACTGTGGATTGTAATTGGCTGGCACCTGAGGTGAACTATCTGGTGGGATATAAATGTTGATTAGTGTGGTGTTGTGTTGTGTTTTGCGCGTGTTTTAATGTTAACTGCCTGTATTTCTATCGTGTTATCTGCTTGGATTGTGTTTGTAATGTTTAGGGTGGCATCAGTGTAGCTAATGCTTTTACGTATGTAAGTGATGAGTCCATCCCCGTGACCCCCAGTCACGTTTGTGTACGAATTCCCTAAGCTGCATGATTTTGTTTGTGAGGCCATCTACGTTGTACTGTAATATGTTAATATTATACTTCTGTATGTGTCTCATGGTGCTATTGTGTCTATGTCTTTGTGTGTGGTGACATGTGTAAGTTGTAGTGGGGCCTGGATTAGTCTTAATGTCGCCGGAAAGTAAGAGTAGTCCGGGGAGCACGCAATTGCTCCCCGTAAATAAAAAAATAACACGCTGAGAATAGGTCTGGCCCCGGGAACCGATCGGCACTCTGACCATGTCACGCAACAGGCCGTCGACTGCCAGTCTGGCCAACCGTAGATAGCCCGCTGCACGGAGATTTGAGGAAGTTTGGCCACCAACGCGTTGATGTTTCGGTTTGACGCAGCCTCTTCTTCGCGTTGACGTGTCCCGCGCTGGAGGATACAGCCACTGTTAGAAGCTTCCTCGTCAGCTGCTAACACTGTTTTGACGTTGTTCTAGCTAACTGTTCAGAGGTTTTTTATAAACAAATCTCAGTTTTCTGCTCAAAACGGCTGTTTCTGATTTTAAAATTGATTATTCAAAGAAGGAAGATGTTGACTTCTATTTTGCGGCAACAGTTGATGATATTTATGTTACTTTATTGATTAATGAAAATGATTAGGCTCTTCAAGTTATAAAAGATTTCTTTCGTAATAATTGATAAATACGAAACACAAAACGTATATGCAAACAGGATTGATGCTTAGACTACTCAAGTTGATGAAGTTTTCTCTTTCTCATATGTTGTATCGACGTAATACTGTAAATATATTTCAAGTTTCTGCATAAATAAACTTGTGTTTCACAGAAAACAAAGACTTCCCTCAATCTTCTATCACATCCAAACAGTCCAACCTTTATGGTTGTGTTGTGTTATTAAGCTTGCGCTGCGCTTACGAGTCTGTATAAGGTATAGTAGCAATTACTTAGCTAGTAATACATATTACTTATAATTATATGCTGTTCGACATTGCCTTGTCGTCTGAGAGACAATCTGAAACCTTGCAGGGTGAAACGTGCGCTGTTGCGGGACTTTTCTTCTTTGGGAATAATCGTCACTTGCGGTCGCAATGTCCAGCTAGGAACGTTACCCGTCTTAAATGCAAAAAAAAAGGGACATTTCGCGGAGTGAGCAAATCTTCTAAGAGTTCGTCGGTGGCTGCTTCTATTTCTACTGCAGCTCTCGCATGCGTTCCGTCCGCCTTGAAGGAGTCTGTAGTCCGTGTTCGTTTGAACGGGACTCAAGCCAGTGCTCTTCTTGACACTGGGAGCTCTGAAAATTTTGTTTCGAAGGCTATTGCTCACTCTCTTCAATTGCCCTTCTCTATATTCAGGCACTATTTCTATGGCATCCTCGAACTTCAATTCGTCGATTGCTGGAGTTTGTGAGGTCGATTTGATGATTCAGGAACGTCATTATCCTGGAGTTTGTCTGCTTGTCTTGCCTGAGCTGTGCACTGATGTTATCCTCGGTATCCCCTTTCTCAAGAAACACTCGGGAGTGAAAGTAGCTTATGGTGGGCCACAGCATCATCTCGACGTATGTTCCTTAACTTAACATCGCTCGCCATTGCTCCTCCTAGAGTCTTTTCAAATTTATCACCAGACTGTCATCCTATTGCTACTAAGTCACGGAAATTCAAGGCTTCAGATGTTGAGTTCATCCGCTCCGAAGTGGACCGCATGCTTTCTGAAGAGGTAATCGAATCGAGTTGTTCTCCATGGAGGGCCCAGGTGGTCGTTGTAAATCACCAAACGAAGTGGCACTTAGTGGTGGACTACTCTGAAACCATTAATAAATTTACGTATCTTGATGCATATCTCCTACCCAACATTGAGGAGCTCGTCAATAAAGTAGCTCAGTTATGAAACGCAGCTGTTCCACAGTCCATGCAGTCATCTTGAAGGGTTAGTTTTAACTAACACTTTTATTTTGTTTTGTATCTTATCTTGTCTTGTATTGTCAAACCTATACAATCATATACAAACTTGTAACTATCCTCTTTCGAATGATGCGTATGATTTTATAAAAGGACTTATACTTTAAGAGTTACAGGGGTTTCTTTTGGGTCCCATTTCTCTGGATCACCCTTTATATGCGCCTCGGTGGTGTAGTGATTAGCGTCGCTGACTACGAATCCATCAGCCCCGGGTTCGAGACCCGACAGCAGCCGGCGCGCAGCAAAACCCAGCTGTTCATCCTTCCACACAATAAAGAAAGTGGTTGGTAGATAAATGGGTACCCTAGGTGGCCTAGTGGTTAAGACGCTGGGCTGCTGATGGGGTGTGGTTCGGATTCCACGTTAAACTGTAGGTCTAAGGCGGAGTGAAAAGCTTGACCTTCGTCAGAATGAACAATTCGGGCGGAAACTAACCAAAGGTTATATATATATACACATATATATAAATTTACAGAAAGTTTATTCCGTTTCAAAGTCAACATTTTTATACATTTCGTTATTACATAATTTTACCATTTCTTCTGTAGGATTGAAGTTAGTGCAATCCATCTCGTCTTTCAGTCCTTCTTTCACAAATATCATGGATGCTACACCATTCACTGTGAATCTGTTTCTATGACTTGTTGTTATTAAAGACACCTGCGAAAATATCTGCTCAACATCAGCATTGGCTACAGGGATTGATAGTAGGCCTTTAATTAGGCTACACAAATGAGGATATTTTTTCGTTTTATTAATTTCTCCCCAAAAGCTGTCAATTAAAATGGCAGGATTTTTTTCAAGATATCTGAAACATCATCCAATAATTGCAACCCACGCCATTCACTATCCAGTGATTCCATCTGCTGTTCATTTTCGATGATATTTGGGAAATGGTTAGCTATTTCTAGTATTGCACTCGTATTCGTTTCCATGTTGAGTATAACCTGAAGAGCAATACAATCCAATTTTTCCAGGAAACTATTTTCGAAAGGCAAACAATTCTTTAACTGACATGAGAATTCAATTAAGAACCGAATTTTTTTCATAAATTGTTGCTTTTCATTGATATAGGACTCATCAAGTTTTGTTAATTCACTTGATGCTGCCACACCAATAAAAATTTCATGAAGGGGTAGGTATTTTACATTTGATTTAGGGTCCAAATCCTTTAGGGAAGTTAGTCGCACATACTTCATTTTCATAAAATAAGACAGCAAAGTTTTATACATTTTTCCTAAATCTTTGTATACCTTATGAGTATTTGGATGACTACTTTGGTAAAGGATATTAAATTTTGAACATAATGTCAGAACTGAGGTTAGAACCAAAAGATACATTTTTGTAAAAGGATTATATAAATGGTGGAACAAAGTTTCTGAGACCGCAAGTCGATCAGTAAGACGCTGATCTTGAAAATATAATTTTAACGCATTCCATTGTTCCAATATTCTGGAACAGCAAGAGTGAAATGACAACCATCTGATGTCATACATTTTGAGAATTCTGTGATTTTCAGTTTCTGTAAAATTTTGAAATGCTTTAAAATCACGCTGACGTTTAGCGCTATGAGCAAAATAATTATGTACATCCCGAACCATTTGTTCAACATACCTTGGAAGTTTCAATGTTGCATAGCTTACAGCCTTTGTTGTTGAATGGCAAACACATTTCATAAAAAGACAGTGGTTATTTACCTCTTGAATCTTCTGCACTACACTGTTATGAACTCCAAACATTACACTGGCAGTATCAGCAGAAAAACCAATCAGATCACTTATTTGTAATGGATTTTTGTCTAATTCTTCCTTAAAAGAATTAAAAAGACCTTCACTGTTTTCTGAGACGACAGGAATGAGATTTAAAAATTTAGTCTTAATCATGGAATTTTTGTCCGAAAAGTATTTGATCACAACCGCAAGTGTTTTTGTTGAGCTCGAGTCAGTCGATTCATCAATAATAAGAGAAAATTTTTGCTGTGGAATTGATTTAACATCCCGCATCATTTCTCCTTTAAATTCTTGAGCAAGAACATTATATGCTGTCACAGCATGGGCCTTCAGTGTAGCTATACATGGTTGTAAATTGCACCCACATGCCTTGCAATGTGCTTGCTTCACTTTTTCGTTCCCTAAAGCAAACCAAAATTTTTTTATTATATATTATATTATACATATTCTACAATCTACATATTACAAAATTCTCATGAAAATATAATTTTAAAGTGGTGTGAGAATTAGAAAGAATAAAAATTCAACATTCCATTATCCTTAACGTTTTGCCTCTTGCCTTATGCTAGTATATCCAAAATGATATTTAACTGCAGAAGTTGCTGTCAGCCATAATTGAAATTCTGGTAATGATTCCCAAGAAACTTTGTAATTTTGTTCGTAATGGTCTCTTTTTCTTTTAGTAGTTCCTGAAGACATTATTATACATAAACAGGCTATAATCAATATGATATTCCACAATCGATAAGCAAGCACAATCATTTACTGACATCCGACTCGCAGAAACAATGACTATGATGCAGCATATTTTCGTTATTCATAATTTTTGTTATCATTTTGAACTAATTGAGAGTATCATGATTTTTTCTCAACTTCTATAAAAATAAAATACTAAATATTTACTGGTAAACATCCCGAATTTACTAAAAAATTACTAAATATCCAGAATTACTAGAAAAAATACTAACTAATCAAATTTTCATGAAAATTTACTAACTTAGTAATAAAAATACTAGATCTGGTCACACTGGAAGTATGCCGTTGCCTCGCTCAAAAAGGGCCTTTTTGCCTATTACACTGGTATGCATATGAAATTTTTTTGTCTGCTGTGAGGGTTTTTTCAACTCATATTATATAATTCGACGATGCTGAATTCGAAAATGACATTGGTTTTCCTCAATCAGGTCAGGTTTTTTCTCTATTGGCCATTTATTTTAAGTCCAATTTTATCCCCAAATTTATTGATTTTTTTAGCTTAAACACTGTAGATACGAGTAATATTATAAGAACACTCGTGAAAAATGAAAACATTGTGTGAATAAATACTTTTATTCATACAATGAATATGGAAAAAAGTTTATTGAGGAAGGAAGGAAGTTTTTTTGGCTTTCCGTCTGTGTTTTTCTTCGGGCACGTCTCGCTTCAAACACCAGCAATAGTCCGCCAGCATATTGATATCCCAGTTTCCCTGGTACCTCTCTTCCATTATTTTGATATCTTGGTGAAATCGTTCACCCTGTTCCTCACTATAATCCCCCCAATTTTCAGGAAAATAGTCCAAGTGGGACCACAAAAAGTGCATTTTTATGGACATGCGCGACCCATGAGCTTTGAAAGCTTCCATCAAGTTTTCGACAACGGACTCGTATTCTGGACTTCTACGCTTGCCAAGAAAATCAGTGACAACTGATTTGAATGCCTGCCAGGCATTCTTCTCAGTTGGAGTCATTGCGTTTTCGAACTGAGTATCCTTGATCAAAGTTCGAATTTGAGGACCATCAAAAACCCCAGCATTTAGTTTAGCATCAGATATATGAGGAAATTTACTCTCGAGATATCGGAATGCTGAACCCTCCTTATTCATTGATTTGATGAAATTTTTCATCAAGCCCAGCTTAATATGAAGTGGTGGGAGCAAAATTTTTGTTGGTGGTACAAGGGGCACTGAAACGACATTATGCGACCCAGGTTCAAAATTCTCTCTGGATGCCCATTCACGCTGTGCATAGTGCTTCTCATCCGCTCGGCTATCCCATTTGCAGAGGAAACATGGGTATTTCGTGTATCCCCCTTGCATTCCCAATACAAATGCCACAATCTGAAAAAAAATGAAAATATTTAAAGAATTTAGAGAATTTGTTCTATCAGATAAAAAAAATCTATGCATTGGACTGTATCACTTCTGTGGGGAAGTTAAGTGTTCTTATACGCTCTCAAATAACCTTTGGAAAAACAACGTAGTCAATAGCAATAGTTTACTTATGATATTAGTATTACCTTCAAATCTCCACAGATCCTCCAGTTATGTTGGTCGTATACGAGAGCATCCAGTAAAATTTTCATGTTATCGTAGCTCTCAGTAAGTTGTACGGAATGTGCTACAGGGACTGATGCAACCCTATTCCCAATGTTGAGAAGTACTGCTTTCAAACTTCGTTTAGACGAGTCTATAAATAGCCTCCATTCTGATGTATTATATGGCAGGCCCAAGGATTCGATTAGCCCCTCAACATTGCAGCAGTACACTAAGGAAGAGGTATTTTCGTGCACTGCAAAAAACTTGCGGAATTCTTCCTCTCGTTTCCTATACCAGGAGAATGTTGTTCCCGGAGCCAGCAAGTTGTCCTCTCGAAGTCGTGAGCCCAAGATCTCGGCAGCTAATTTGGAAAGTCCTAATCCCTGGTAAGATCATTAAGTTTGGCCTGGTTGAGAGGCCTCGGCTCATTTGAAGCGGTATTTTGAGGTATATACGACTGGGACTGGTCATTGGCATTGGTCATTGATTCATCATCAGAATCATCGAAGTCCAGGGTTTGAGGTGGGTCGGGTATTGGAATTCCAGGACCATGGGGTACAGGTCTCATAGCAGAAGGAATGTCAGGGTATACAACAATGTGTTTATTCTTCTTGTTAACTCCTGAAAATAGAAACACAGAAACATGGATATAAAACTTGCATATGAAATAGAAGAAGCATTCAGACAGTGGCGGCTCGTGAGGGAAGGCTGTGGTCTGTAAGATATGAAATAGGTCGATGGAGTCTGTATATTTTCTTTCTTTTTCATTCATATTGTCCCTTCGCGGACAATATGAATGAAAAAGAAAGAAAAAATATACAATCATTGTAAATGTAACTTGTATAACAATATGTATGTGTAAATGTATTTTCTATAACAATATGTATATGTAAATGTATGATTACCATTATGGTGAATATTATGCTATATATGGTGAATATTACATTATGGTGAATATTATGTCAAGTTTCATACGAGGATTTCAAAATATTTAAGAAAAATAAATTTATAAGCCCACCTTGGAGGTTTGTCATGCAGAAATAGCAATCTGTCACGTGATCCTTTCCTTCTCTCCAAATCATGGGAATTCCAAAAGGCAAAGATTTCGCTCTGCCTTTGCTCCATCTTCTCAAATTTTCAATGCACGTCTTGCAGCACATATGAGGGGCGAAATTTTTGTCCTGGTCCCCTAGCTCAATTCCAAAGTATGCTCGATACATTGTCTTCACAAATTTAGTGATTTGGGACTGGTTATTTGGCATGGTAACCGTCCCACATATGTAGCAGAATCTATTGGGATCATTTTTACACGCTCTATTCATTATGAAATATTTTATCTATATGCCTGAAAAGTAAAAAAAGATATTATACAAGTGAAACAAGTGATGATAGATGTTACTGTTCCAATTCCGCTTTGACAAAATCACGAAAAATTCTATTTTACTTATGAGGCCATAGCCGGATAACCTGAGCTGATTGAGAAAAACGGATCGCAGATTCGAAATCAGCAGGAAAAACTCTATAAGAATCACTTACAAAACCCTTGACAGCAAAATTGATGCATACCAGTGTTATTCACGTTGGGTGACACGATTCTCAGAAAGGATTCGTCCGCTAATTGACGCCTCTTTTCAGCTGACTGAGGATGCTAAAAATGCTGTTTCGGATTTGAAAGAAGCAATAATTAAATCAGTTAAGATGAAAACAGATGAAAAACTACCCTTTACTATCGAAACAGATGCGTCGGAGGCCGCTATAGGCGCCACACTAAATCAGGAAGGCCCTAAGTAATAGTAGTTTGGCCCACGGCCAAGGTAGCAGGACCCATGGTCAGTGGCGGACCTACATTTTTGGGACCCTGAAGCTTGAACTGTTATGGGGGCCCCTTCGCAACCAGCAACAATAGGGCAACATCCAACAAGGTTCAAAGGGCCTTGCTGCCCTTGAATAGATTCTGGCGAGCTCAGCGAGCCCATACAGCTGGGGGTTCGGGCGCTGCAAGCCCCCTAGAAAATTTTGAAATTTGACCAATTACAGGGGCATTTTGAGGCCATATGAAATGGGTATTAGAGCATATTCTACGGTCAATATTAAGTACTTCAACCCATTGGCTTATGATTCTATCGCTAAAATAGCCTTATTTTAATAACAAACACTTAAAAAAACCATCAATTTTGTTGAAAAATTCACTCATTAAAAAAAAAAGTTGCTTCAGGGCCCCTCCTGGATTAGGGGCCCTGAAGCTTAAGCTTCATTAGTTTCATAGTAGATCCGCCACTGCCCATGGTAATAGTAATTTGGCCCATGGCCAAGGTAGGACCCTAGGACTAGGTGATAGTAGTTTGGCTCATGACCAACGTATGATCCTTGGTAATAGTAATAGTAGTTTGGCCAATGACCAAGTTAGGACCCTTGGTAATAGTAGTTTGGCCCATGGCCAAGGTAGGTCCCTTGGTAATAGTAATAGTATTTATTATTACTTCGCAATAGTAATAGTAGTTTGGGTAATTATATATATTGAGTAACTCAGTCATTTTACACCAAAATACATTTTTCTAGTAGTATTTGATGTGATTTGTTCAAATCTAACCTCCATTTCCCTCGGAAATGAGATCCAACAAAGTTATAGTACTTTGAAGTTTGGCTCATTTTCAAGGGAAATGGAAGTCAAAATCTAAGCAAAACACATCAAATTTACTAGAAAAATGTATTTTGGTATTAATTAACCTAACCTAACCTAACCGTGGCTAAACGAGCCTAACCCTGGCTAAACGATCCTAACCCTGGCTAAACGAGCCTAACCCTGGCTAAACGAGCCTAGAGTATTACCTTATTATGGATTAGGTGGTGGATATAGACGAGAGCTCGTTTAGCCAGGGTTAGGATCATTTAGCCAGGGTTAGGCTCGTTTAGCCAGGGTTAGGTTAGGTTAGGTAAGGTTAGGTTAGGTTAATTAATACCAAAATACATTTTTCTAGTAATATTTGGTGTGTTTTGCTTAGATTTTGACTTGCATTTCCCTTGAAAATGAGCCAAACTTCAAAGTACTATAACTTTGTTGGATCTCATTTCCGACGGAAATGGAGGTCATATTTGAACAAATCACATCAAATACTACTAGAAAAATGTATTTTGGTGTGTAAAATGACTGAGTGTGATAAAATACATAATAACCCTTTGAAGTTTGGCTCATTTTCAAGGGAAATGGAGGTCAAAATCTAAGCAAAACACATCAAATATTACTAGAAAAATGTATTTTGGTATTAATTAACCTAACCTAACCTAACATGAATATGTTATTACATTATCATTTGTATAATTTAGGTCTCGGGAGTACGGGGGTGGAGCCACTGTAAAGATCACGCATGACAAATTGATCGATATTGATTGACATTTTAGCGTTGGAAATTCAAAAATAAAAAATATAAAACCCTATACCAATCAATTTGTGATGCGCGATCTTTATGGGGGCTCTGCCCCTGTACCCCCGAGACCTAAATTATGCAAATGATAATGTAATAATATATTTGGTAATTTTTTACTATCACTCTGGTCTCTTCAATTCCCATAATTTATAGATCAATGGATTCGTTATTACACCAGGAATGCGATTTGGATAGTCTCAAGTGAGGGAACTGGCCCAAAACTAAGTTAGGACACGAAGTTTGTTTTGGGGTATAAGTGTGAAAAAATACCCTAAAATGCGGGTAATTCCTTCGGTAGAGACTATCTAGGGCGCATTCGCGATGTAAAAACGAATCCATTGATATATAAATTATGGAAATTGTAGAAACAGCCAACATGAGTGACCTAAAAGGTATATATATATATACACATTTATATATATGTAGTAAAACGAACACTGTATATATTCACTGGGATCTTTTCCGTTTGACTGCCGCCATTGAAACATAATTAAACTCCAGCCTTCTTTAGTTAGCTTTATAAGGCTAACTAACAAAAATATCACGACCTATCCTAACCAATCGTCAAGGTCGTACAGTTGACCTAACGATTGGTTAGGTTAGGTCGTGATATTTTTGTTAGTTAGCCTTAAAAGGCTAAGTAAAGAAGGCTGGGGGCAGTCAAATGGAAAAGATCCATTCACTGTATATATTATATATACCGTAAAACTAAACACTACAGTACTAACCTAACCTACCTAACCTTGCGTGTTCCCCTTCTCCATTTCTTATCACGCACCGACCTATGGCAACGAAATGCTTTTCTGTTTTTATCGAACACACACTTATTACCACAAACAATATCTTCCTTGTTTTTCTTAGGGCAAATAAATTCTTTTAGCAATACACCGTGTTCTACATAAAAATTAAATGCAGCCTCTTCATCATCAAAAAATTTGCATGAAGTTAAACACAATGAATAATTACAACCATCACAAACCGACGCCATCATGACACTAAAATCTTATGAGTTCAGGTCAAACCACCCAATTTTGTTAGCAGTACCTTCCTAACCTTTGTGGGATCAGCCATTTTATCACTCCCAAAAACATGATCCGCGATTTTATCGCTCAAAAAAAAATTTATTAACATTAATTTTATAGTTTTAATCGGCATTTGCCTTCATATTGTACTTAATAAAAGTTGTTTAAAAAAATGTAAAGAGTCTTATGGTAAACTTTATTTTCAGTTTCCAGAGACCGGACTGATAGTAAAAAATTACCATATATTTAATATTTCTATTGCTTGGGAGTCATTAGAATGCACTTCGTATATTAAATCCTCAAAATAATATTCACACCCTTCACATGTCATCTCAACCAACATCTATGAAAAACTAACAGAAGTGGAACTAGCAACTTAAAAAGCCTAACAACTTAAAAAGCCAAGCTCATATATCATGTTCTCATGACATCAGTCAAATATTGGAAGGGCGGGAAAAAAATGCAAAAATGTCATAATATTCAAATCTACATAATTTGGTAAGAATGCATCTGCGAGCATAGTGACTTATATGAAAATGATGAGAAAATTATGCTTTAATATTTTATAATTATATTTGCTTTTGATATTCTGAGTACGATAAAACTCATATTAACTGTAGTTTGGCCCATGGCCAATGTAAGACCCTTGGTAATAGTTATTTTTTTTATTTTATTTTATTGGGTTCAGAATCCCAGCTGAGCCCTGAATGGCCAAGCTCTGAAGGGCCAGTTTAACCTATAGCCCAAGTTAAGCTAGGGGTCATTCTCTGTCAGATCAACCAGTGCCTAACACCCTCATCTCTCAGATTTTGCTGAAATTTGGTTTATAGGGAGGTTGTGGGCCCTGAATCCATTTCTGAAATTATAAGGTCAATCCAACCAACGGTTCAAGAGATATGACCTCGGGAAATTTGAGGTCACTTGCGAGGTCACTAACATTTGGCGACCCATAACTTGGGTAATAATGGTCACAATTATATAAAAGTATATATATTTAGAATCAGAAAACGACAAGGAATCCAAATATGCAAGTTTTAGAACTCTAGGTTGAAAAATAAAAAAGTTACACTGTAACCAAAATTTGAGGTCACGATTTGACCTCTGGGGTATCAAATGAGAATTTTTTTTAAATGTAAAAAATGAAGGTATAGGCATTGGCTATTAGAATCAGCAAAAAAAAGTTTGTTTATGTTAGTATTTTTCATGTAACTAACATATAAGTGAACACCATATTCATAAGTTGTGCGTCAATTCTACCTATTTTTTCACACTTAAGCTCATAATTTGACCTATAGAAATTAAAATTACATTTTTTTATAGATATAAAAACAAAGGCAAAAAATGTAAAATTGTATTTCACTGCTAATCTACACTGGCAATAATAGTTATAATAGTGAAAGGGGAAGACCTACTTAGAGGATTCATGTGCTAGCCTAATACAATTTTTGCATGCTCGATGCTCTCATCAATTTCTTTTTGTGGAAAAATGTATTGAATTCTGCTGCCTCCTCTTAGGGTAGGACAACTCATTACAGTTAATATATGATGTCCTGGCACTGCACATGAATCCTTGTTTGATGGATAATAATATGCACTTGATCCTGATGACCCAGAGGGATGTAGAAAGTTCACAGTGAAATCATCAAACTCTTCACAATATTCCTCCACAATTCCATACCAAACTTGCATGTCATAAATGCAGCCAACATACTCTCCTGGTTTGACACATTTTAGGTTACCAAGCATTGCAGGTTCATTAGTAAAATGACTTTTCCTTATTCTTTTCTTTTCTCCAATGCCACTTGAAATGGGATACACCATCAGTTCTTCCTTGTTTAGGGGAACAAATCTATGATATTTCTGAGTTCCAGGAATAGCCCTACTATCCTTGAATCGATGTTCCAACCGTTCTTCTGCATCTTTCAAATCAGCTGTAGTTACAAAGAAAAAATGTATCTTCTTGCTCAAGTTTTCTTCACAAAACTGAAACATGTGTTCTGGTGTAAGAATTTGCCTCTCTGTAGTTCTCTGCAAACTGGCACGAGCAGTAGCTCTTTTCACTGTTCCTCCAATCCCATCACATGCATTTTTGCCATGGGATGTAGCAAAGAAGTGCCATTCACAAGACAGACCAAAATCCTCTTCATGGTAACAGAGATTTGTGAAGTTGTATCTGTTCTTATATTGGCCAGCACATCCATCTGAGAAATAGTGCACCTTCTTCAATTGTGGGCATCTGAATTTAACATATGTCATAAGCTTCAATATGAATGAGTAAACCATTATAGTGTTGTGTTTTAGTGATGCAGATAAGAAACAGACACTAAAATGGCTAAATTCCTGGTCTGCAGATGATCTATAATAGATGACAAAAGGGTGAACTGTACACTGTGAATTGTCCCAGTGAAACCCTTGGGCAGCATCCTGGACAATGAAAGAATAATTCTCAGAGAAATCACCTACTATAACTACCTCGCTCTGAGGTGGTAGTGTTTCTTTCAACTGCTTGAAGTACTGTGATTGTTGCTGAGCAACAAAGTGATGACGAACCATGCGGGATATTTTCATGCTTAGGGATGATAAGTATTCATGAAGTGGCTCCACCTTATCAACCATTGTACAATGGTCAACAGTCACCCATTGCTTGTAAGATATTTCATTTGGAGCTGATTTCACACTGTCAAGTAACTCAAGAAAATCCAGGACACCCTCTTCTCTTGGGCAATCATTGCAAAGTTGCATCATGCAAGTCTCTCTTTCTGTACTGCAGACACTGTAATCCATAAGATCCTTGTATGAAAGACCTCTTTCTCCAATGCAGCCAGCTGCAATTTTGGATTTTGATGGTATGTGCAGACACAGACAGAATGAGTCCCACCACTACCGGCAAGCACACAATATGATGGCCGTAATTTTGCAAATGTGGAAAATCCTATTTTGGGATTCTTTTCATCATTTTTATATAGTTCAAACATCTCTCTTAAATTCCCGAGGACCAATCGTTTTTGCACCTTCAGCACTGATAACTTTCACGCAATCCTTTTGGCCAGGACACATACGACTAACCTCTTCTGACTCATAGAATCTTCTAACTATATCTTTGTGTTCTTCAGATATCACTTTTCCTTTGCTCATTAGTGGAATCTTCGGAAGGATTCCATGTTCTGATTTAAGTGAACGGCTTCTTTTCACCATGTATGTTGTAGTTTGAAAGAAACTAGCTGTTTTTTCAATTGTGTATGGTGAGAGTGTCAATATTTGTAGTTTGTGATGGTGACATTTGCTCTCCAGGAATGACTGTTTCAATTCATTCATTAATTTGTCTAGATGTTTTTCAGATTTAGTTTCAGGTTTTGAAGTATCACTTACCTCCTCGGTAATTTGAACACCATAACTGAGTTCTAGCCTCTCCTTCAGGTGTTTCTGAGCAGATGATAGCTTACCACGAGCCTTGCGCTTTTTCTGGCTTAATGACAGCCCTTCTGAAAAGAACAGAAAAAAAGGTTTCACACACCTGAATATTAGTAATTAAATATTAATTATAGTACCTTAAATGCTATATAATTGGCTATATAGTAGATCAAACAGACCTTGTAGTAAAGTATAAGTTATTATATTAATTATTACTTACTTTTTTTAACTGGTGTTTGGTCCAGAAATGCTAGAACTGGTTCAACTGAAGTTGAAGGATTTTCCTTTATCAAGCAATCACTGTCATTGTCCAGATCTTGAATTGAAGAGATGTTACTCAAGCCACTGATAGTAGATGATTCATTTGAATCCTGCTCAGACTCGTTGTTTTCAGTGGTACTAAGTATAGTGGGGTTTTTCATTATCAGTGTCCAGCAGTTCACACACAACAATGAGTCTTTTTTCACTCTTCCAGCACATTTTTCAACAAATACATCAGTCACTTTTCTAAGATTGATTGTTATGCGTTTCTTGTGTTTTTGAATAGGGTCCTGGCAGTATTTCAAGTGCCGAACCATTGTATTTTGATCTGTAAAGATATAGGATTTACAATTAGGTAATATATTTTTTAAAAATATATAGCTATACACACTAATATTTTAGGCCTTGATAGTTCTGAGGCTCATTAAAACACCATACCACCAGCCCCCACAGTGCTGGCTGGAACTGTACTAACCTGTAGACAAGGAATTTGCAACTATCTGTGTTGATTCTGCACTTAGACAAGTAGCAACATGTTTCAACAGGTTGTTTAGGCTACATGTGAGCTTAGTCTTCCCTTTCACTATTATAACTATTATTGCCAGTGTAGATTAGCAGTGAAATACAATTTTATTAAATTCTTGGAGCTTGAGGTCAAATTGATAGCTAAGATATAAAAATTCCTTGAAATGACAAGCAATTTATAAATATGGTGTTCACTTATAAGTTAGTTACATGAAAAGTACCAACATAAACAAACTTTTTATGATTGTTTCTATTAGTCAAGAACTCTGACTTTGTTTTTTATACCTATAAAAAATGTAATTTTAATTTCTATAGGTCAAATTATGAGCTTAAGTGTGAAAAAATAGGTAGAATTGACGCACAACTTATGAATATGGTGTTCACTTATATGTTAGTTACATGAAAAAATACTAACATAAACTTTTTTTTGCTGATTCTAATAGCCAATGCCTATGCCTTCATTTTTTACATTTAAAAAAAAAATATTCTCATTGATACCCCAGAGGTCAAATCGTGACCTCAAATTTTGGTTACAGTGTAACTTTTTTATTTTTCAACCTAGAGTTCTAAAACTTGCATATTTGGATTCCTTGTCGTTTTCTGATTCTAAATATATATACTTTTATATAATTATGACAATTATTACCCAAGTTATGGCTCGCCAAATGTTAGTAACCTCGCGAGTGACCTCAAATTGCCTGAGGTCATATCTCTTGAACCGTTGGTCGGATTGACCTTATAATTTCAGAAATGGATTCAGGGCTCACAAACTCCCTATAAACCAAATTTCAGCAAAATATGAGAGATGAGGGTGTTAATTTTCAATGACCCCTAGACTAAAAACTTATGGACTTGGAGGTCCTATTAGGTCCTACCTCAGAGTTGCTGACTCGATGTGGGCCGACCTTAGGCCTCAGTTGCATAAAATTAAGATAAAAAACAAAAGGGGCACTATTTATGGTCTTCTTTCTAAACCTTGCAACAACAACATAACCTGCACCATTGCATGATGCAACAATCTTGTATCTAAACAACCAGACTGAATTGCAAGAGAGCTCTCTATAAGACCATGCCCTGTAAGTGCCGCATTCAACAAACGAGTAAGAAATATGCGCAGTGCCCCAAAAAATGATGCCACAAGAGTGCCCAAACAATGATGCCACAAGAGCCCAAAAATGCTAGCTCTAAATTAAGTGAATTTTTCACTAACCTTACAATTATGAGATGGATATATATACACCTTAACTGAATATATACAAGCAATGCTGCATCAATCAGCTTAGTCATCATATCGCCTTGGGACAATAATGGCTCTTCCTCTTCTATATTTTCTAACACACCCCACCGAAGAGGCATTGTTGTCATTACCTTCTGCAAGTTTAGCCAAGCCTTCTCCATGAGGCTGTAACTCAAATGTTTCATCTTGACTAGTCATGTTTTTGCCAATTTCTAAAGCATAGAGTTTTTGTATAGGTCTCTTTAAATTTCCTCTTGAAGTCTTTACCAGTGCAGACCTAACTAAATTGTCTTTGCCAACAAACAACTCGTCAATTATGCCAAGCTTCTGGCATTGCCTTCGTCTTTCATCCCCAATCATTACCACTTCTCCCAC
Organism: Bathynomus jamesi; assembly: GCA_023014485.1. Taxonomy (NCBI): domain Eukaryota; kingdom Metazoa; phylum Arthropoda; class Malacostraca; order Isopoda; family Cirolanidae; genus Bathynomus; species Bathynomus jamesi. The sequence goes on from JAJOZX010002449.1 coordinate 201,280, forward strand.
CTTGATACAATTTGCATTGGAGCCCTTTACATTGCCTGATGGGTAATGATTGAGTTCTGGCAAGTATGCCATCTGCCACCTCTTCTATAACTGATCTTGTAGCTCTTCAAGGTACTTGAACCTTCTGGTTAACTCTTCTTGAGTGCTCTGGATAGGCTGCAAGTCTTCTGGCAAACTGGGGCTTGATGTTAATCATTTACCACAAAGAAAATGATTTGGTGTTAATGGCTCTGCATCCTGCATACTGTTATAAACAAAAGTGATAGGCGTACTGTTCACCATTGCTTCTACTTCACACAAAACAGTGCAGAATTCTTCTTTGCTCAAATGAGCATTAGTTAAAAGTTTCTTTAATAGACACTTTATACTTCTCACTAGCCTTTCCCAAAATCCTCCCCACCATGGTGCTATCTTAGCAATAAACTCCCACCGTACCCCATGGTGTGAAAAGTAGGATTGGAATCCCTCCTCTTTTAGCAATGACCAAACTTCTTGGAGTTCCTTTGCAGCCCTTTTGAAGGCTTTTGCATTATCCGATATGATTTTATTTGGGAAACCTCTTCTGTTCACAAACCTTTTAAAGGCCAAAAGAAATACACCACTACTTAAGTTGCTTACCAACTCCAAATGGATTGCTCTGGTGGTAGCACACGTGAAAAGACATATAACCTTTCTTAGACTCCCCTTGCTCATACACATAGACTGGACCTGCAAAGTTGACTCCAACTACATCAAATGGGGCAGTATAGAGACTATAGACACACCATTCTCTTGGAAGTGGAGCCACCTTTTCATAATAAGGCTTTGCACTCCAACACTTGCAAACCACACATTTATGCAAGACCTTTTTTACTATTTGTCTAATTTTGGGAATCTAAAACTGTTGGCTGATATCTATTATCACTTCTCTAACTCCAGCATGTAACAACTTATGATGCGTATCCAGGATCAAAAGTTGCACAAAGTCCCCCCCAGAAGGTAGCAAAATTAGATGTCTTTTCTCTTCTGGAAGCCCAGAAAACTGTAGTCTACCTCTACTCTCAATAAATCCTGATCCAAAAACACATTCAAACCCTTGAGAACAGAATGTGTTGGTAGAACCTGTAATGGACTGCTGGTGAGTAATTCCTTCTCTTCACCAAATTTTTCTTTCTGCACATATACTACCCAGTATGCCTGGCTTGCTGAATCTCCTTACTGTTCAGAATTCCATCCCTTTTTGTTTCTCCCTTAATGTTGTTTGTAAAGCTATATACCCATGCTGTCACTCTTATTCTTAACAATCTTTTCAGACTGCTAATGTCCTCAAGCCTCAATATGGGGTCCTGCTACATAACTTGACAACTGTTCATAGTGCATTTTCTCATCTCACTCACCCATTCTTCTTCAGCCTGGTATTCTCCTACAATAGGCTGATTAGAAGGCCAGTTTTCACTTCCAAGTTTTAGCCACTCTGGCCCATTCCACCACAAACTTGACTGTGCAAGATCTTTCACTGAAATTCCTCGTGTTGGTAAATCAGCTGGGTTTTGGGTGCCTGGACGATGCTTCCATTGCTTGGGATCTGTGTGTGTTTGAATTTCCTCCACCCTTTTGGTAACAAATGGTTTCCATTTCCTTGCCTGACTTCTTAACCAGTGCCAAATTATAGTGGAGTCTGTCCAATAATCAGGGTTGGCACTCAAAAACCCAAACCCAACCAAAAAACCCACTGGAATTTTCAGTGGGTTTTTGGGTTTTGGGTTTTTGTTCTGAGATGTTTATTTCAAAATAATTGAAATTTTTCTGATTGCTACATTGTTCAATTGTAGCTAATTAGAATGATTTGGCATGTTGATTATTTCAAGTAAGCTGACTTATGAAACAATTCTTAAATTATGCAATGTGTAAATAAAGATTATGAAAAATTGAAAAGTTATTAAAAAGGATTTGCACCCATTGTGAACACTATGGACAATTATTAGATCATTTGACACATTGCTCCAACCATCTTGAATTAAAGTTACAGTAGAATTGACTGAGTCTTTTTTCATTGAATCCAGTACCTATTTCATTATTCACTTTGATTAGTGAGTCATCAGATAATTTTTTCCTGCTTGGAGGACAATAGCCTGGTCTTAAATTTTGGACCTATTTAATAAATGCTTTATTCTCTACAACTACCGTACAAATGGAATATTTGCTGAAAAGAAAAATCTGGCCATTTGCAAATCTAGTTGTTCTTTTTGATCTACAGTTGTTCTAACCACATATGGCATTATTTGACTTTGTGTTTTCTTTGCTGGAGTAGAATGAAAAAATGGTATGGAAGATTCAGAAGCGGTTGAAGTGAATGAAGTCTCACTACTGTGAATTGTAGTGTCATCATGAACTAGGCTTTCAAATGATTTGCTTGAAGAGGGTCTACTCTCAAAACTGCTGTGTCTATGTGTAGGAGGAGGAAGAGTTGCTGATGTAGCTGTATTTGTAAGCTCATCTGCTTCATCATCATGAGCCTGTACCCATTTTTTATTGCATCAATGTAAATGATGTTTCACTCACTATTTATTTATTTTTTTTGAAAATACACATCTGCAGTATTTGCACTGAACTCTATTTGGTTGGTCACTCAACATTTCTACTTCATCCCATTCAGCAGCTTTAACTTTAAGTCTGCCACCAGTATGTGTGGGTCTAACTTTCTCTAGATGATGTTTCACACACTCAATTTTTCGAGTGATACTTTCTTTGCAATAATTGCATAGTACTCTAGTAGGCTGATCACTTAACAAAGTCACCTCATCCCATTTGCTAGCTTTAGATCTTCCACCTCTATAACTCTTTGGAATCTTAAAAATTTAAATTTGAGTTAGGTCTAAATATAGCTGAAATCTGCTGTTAAGAAATAAAGGAAAGATCTAAAATTAAAATGGAGAAAATTCTAATATGTCATTATTATCTATATCTGAACTTTCTGTGAAAATAAAGATGTCTTTTAATATATTGTAGATAGATAAAAATTAAAAATAATATGTATATTAGGCACTAATAATTATTGAACCTTTCTAAAAAAATTTTCAATCTCATCAAAAACCCAGTTGGGTTGAGTTTTTGTGGGAAAAACCTGGGTTTTTGCCAACCCTGCCAATATAGCTTAGAATTTCATAAAGGGCCAAAGACTTTTCACTGTAACTGCAAGCCACTAGTAATAACTGCACCATCAATTCCAACCTTGGAAAGAAAGCCTTTTCAAAAGTACTACGCTCTTTGCAGCAACCAACCTGCAACTTCCTCTTTGAATGTGCCTCATATTAATACAAGTTGACTAGGTTCCGACTTGCCATCACAAAAGATGTGTAGCTCCAAATGTCTGGACTATTGTTCAATCTCCAAAAGGTACCATCTTGGGATTTCAATGTCTCCAAGATGTGCCAATTCTTTGAACCAATATTTCCACCTTACCACCATATGATCAGGTAAATCTTGGTCCCAACCAAGTCTAATTTCCCAGAGACTGAAACCAAATTTTTTAATTTACACAAATGGAGCCAGGAATCCAAGAGGATCAAAGATCTTTGAAGCCAAACTAAGAGCTGTACGTTTTGTCCACCTTGTCTCATTCTCAGCCAGCTCTACTAAAGATTTCCCATTGAAGGTAAACAAATCCTCTCCTTGCTACCAAACAATGCCTAGCACCTTTGTGTCTATTTCCCACAACTCCTTAATACCAGAATCCTCAATACTTTCTGCTGCATCAGGTACTACACAGGACTGACTCAAACTGTTGTAATTGAGAATGATTGGTCTGCCATTTTCTAAGCTCCATGCCAGCCTCCCTCATTATTGCTCTAGACTCCATGAATATCTGTTTAGCCATTTCTGTATTACACTGGTATGTATCAATTTTGCTGTCAAGGGTTTTGTAAGTGATTCTTATGGAGGTTTTCCTGCTGATTTCGAATCTGCAATCCATTTTTCTCAATCAGCTCAGGTTATCCAGCTATGGCCATAAAAGTAAAATAGAATTTTTGTGATTTTGTCAAAGCGGAATGGAACAGTAACATCTATCATCACTTGTTTCACTTGTGTAATATCTTTTTTTACTTTTCAGGCATATAGATAAAATATTTCATAATGAATAGAACGTGTAAAAATGATCCCAATAGATTCTGCTACATATGTGGGATGGTTACCATGCCAAATAACCAGTCCCAAATCACTAAATTTGTGAAGACAATGTATAGAGCATACTTTGGAATTAAGCTAGGGGACCAGGACAAAAATTTCGCCCCTCATATGTGCTGCAAGACGTGCATTGAAAATTTGAGAAGATGGAGCAAAGGCAGAGCGAAATCTTTGCCTTTTGGAATTCCCATGATTTGGAGAGAAGGAAAGGATCACGTGACAGATTGCTATTTCTGCATGACAAACCTCCAAGGTGGGCTTATAAATTTATTTTTCTTAAATATTTTGAAATCCTCGTATGAAACTTGACATAATATTCACCATAATGTAATATTCACCATATATAGCATAATATTCACCATAATGGTAATCATACATTTACATATACATATTGTTATAGAAATTACATTTACACATACATATTGTTATACAAGTTACATTTACATATACAATGATTGTATATTTTCTTTATATCCATGTTTCTGTGTTTCTATTTTCAGGAGTTAACAAGAAGAATAAACACATTGTTGTATACCCTGGCATTCCTTCTGCTATGAGACCTGTACCCCATGGTCCTGGAATTCCAATACCCAACCCACCTCAAACCCTAGACTTCGATGATTCTGATGATGAATCAATGACCAATGCCAATGACCATTTTTGGGTCATTTTCAAAAAGTCAAGGTCCAGGAGTCTAATGTTGTGCCAAATGATGTCCTAAACACAAATTTAACAAGCATTTTCTAATCCAACAAATTTTGAATCCCCCCCACCCCCCTTGAAATTTTGCCCATCCCCTTTTCCTAAAAACCCCATATATCTAAAAAACTATCAACTTTATCGAAAAATGTTATAGAATAAAAATGATTTAGAATCAAACGTTCTATTAGAAAAGTTCATTAAGATAGAAATTTACGTAATTTTGAAAATTTTCATTTTCTTTTGTCCAAGAGCACCTTATTGTATTAATATAAAATAAGGTGCTTAAGTTACATTATTTATGAGTATATTTGTGAGTATAATCCAAATTTAAAAATCCTTTTTTACATTGAATTTTAATAAACAAGCATTGTTTTTACTCTTATTGTTTCTTTTCAGACTGCTTTATTTGAAAAATAAATAAAAAATGAGTCAAACAGCTACAAAACAGCATGACTTTATTCTTGGTCGCTTGCAGGCTGATATTATGAGTTCATCTAAAATTGTTTTACCATCCAATAAAGATGTTCTAAGCCATTTTATTTATTTACGGAGAATGCAGTATAAGGGTCCAAAAGTTACAAAAGATTCTACTGTTAATGAAGTTCTACAGAAGCTACTAATAATATGGCAAAAAGCATGCATTCCTACTATAGATATTAGTAAAAACCCTAAAGGCAGGAAGATGCTGTTAAATCTAGAAGAAATGCATAATAATTTAATCAAGCACAAAAAAAGAGCAAGCTTTGAAAATGAACTCTCTAATTTCATGAAAATTATGGATTCCCTTTTTGACATCTCTTCTCAAAATGCCGTTGAATTAATCCAAAAAGACCGCATGAGAACTGAGCCTCAGAAAGCATATGATATTTCATTCTTAGAAGATCAAAGAACAAAACTAGAAACATGTTTAGGTTTGCTAGATGCAGATTATGCATCAAAAGTACAGCGCAAGTACATTAGATTAGAGAAAGAGAAGAAACGCAAAGAGAAACATAAATCAGTGAAGCAAGTGAGTGCTACAGCCAGAACATCAGAGACCCTTCTTTCTAGCATGACCAGTTCTGAGACAGACAGCTATGAAGAGTTTCCGACAGAACCTACAGCAGGACCTACAAATGCTTCCAGCCCCAAAAATATTCTTGCCTCGCCATTGGTTTCCTCCACTGCAGACAGACTTAATCTCTCTATTGGACAACGGACTGTTTTTGCTGCTGCAGTAGCCATTAGGTGTGGCAAGGATATTGAAAAACTGTCTCTCTCCAGGACCACATCTGCAAGAGCCGCTCGAAAGACAAGAAAACGAAAATATGAAACTTGCATCAAGGATTTTACTCCTCCTGATCACTGCCTAGTACATTGGGATAGCAAGCTGCTTACTAAATCATGTTCAGAACAAGAAGACCGCCTTGCAATACTTGTTACTGGATACCCAAATGTAGAAAAACTTTTATCAGTTTCTATAATAGATGATTCCACTGGATTGTCTCAAGCCACTTCTGTATTTCAAAGTATTGAAAAATGGAACTTGAAGCAAAATGTCTTTGGAGTATCATTTGATACCACTGCATCCAATTCAGGATGGATGAAAGGTTCCTGTAAGTTACTTGAAGAACTTTTGCAAAAGAAATTGATTTGGTTAGCATGCTGCCATCATGTGGCTGAAAGAGTTTTGTGTGCTGTGTATGAAACCATTTTTGGCCCAAGTAAATCTCCTGAGTTTGAGTTATTCAAAGAATTTCGCGAGTCTAAATGGAAGAAAATTAATACGAAATCTACATACAATGTTCTTGATGTTAAATCAAGGTATCAAAGAGGCCTAAAGGAAGAATGTGTAGAATTTATGACCCAATGTTTAAGAAAATCTGACTGCTTTCCACGTGATGACTATAAGGAAGTTGCTGAAACAACTTTAATGCTTTTAGGAGAGGTTTCCAGAGAAAACAGTCATTGGCGGAAACCTGGTGCAATGCACTGTGCCAGGTGGATGGCAATGATTTTGTATACAAATAAAATGTATGCTTTTGCCCACCAAGCATCATATGATGAATCATTGATTAAGAAATTAAAGAGAATGTGTCTATTTAATGCATTAATTTATGGAAAATACTGGCTTTTATGTTCTAATTCACTAGATAGTCCAGCTAATGATCTGAAGTTTTATCATGATTTGGTGAATTACAAGAAGGAAGATAGGGAAGTTGCAAATGCTGCTTTGAAATCTTTTGCCAATCATTACTGGTATTTGACGGAGGAAGTGGTCCCTTTGAGTTTCTTTGGATCGCTAAGTAATGATGAAAAAGATAAGATCGCAAAATCCTTAAACAAATATCCAGTTCCAGAAAATTATGTATGTGGGCAACCTGTTTTCCCCATTTTAAAGGAAGACACAAAGCTTCATCAGCTAATAGGTCCAATTTCATGGCATTTATTTCAATGCTGTGGGTCAAAACCAGACTCATGGATAAAGAAACCAGCATCAACATGGGAAGAGGTCGATGACTACAACAAACTAAAAAACATTCTTTCATCTATTAGAGTAGTCAATGATACCACTGAAAGAGGAATCAAGCTGGTTCAAGACTTTCATGACAAATGTCAAAATGAAGAAGAATTTCAAGGTCTTTTGCAAATTGTGGAAGAGAATAGAAGACTAATTCCTGATGCTAGTAAAGAGACTCTTAAAAGAATGAAACTCAGTAAAGAATAGTTCATTAACAGATAGATTAGGTATTTTTATTTGCAGAGATTGTTTTAATTTAGAAGAGGCTGATTTTTTTTTGTTATTAAATATACCATAAATTGTCTTTTCTTATTTTTATGTTTAAGAAGCTCTTATATCAATGATTTCTAATTAGGAAACTTTTCTTTTTATTTTTTTGAGGAAAGTGTTGAATAAAGGAAAAAAAAAATGATGGGACCTCACAACTATAGATAAAGTGTTAATTTTTAGCTTTATTTTATATATATATAGTTTTGAGGTTGTCCTCACTTTGTATAGGCTAGTTATAATAAAAACTAATTATGATTTGCATTATAACTAGCAAATACAAAGCCCATCGCCGCGAAGCTGCATTGGGGTGATGCTTCAAAGGTGGCGGTAACACCTTATTTAAGAAGAAGGCACTGCAAGCAAAAAATTTTTTTAATTTAAATTTTTAAAAAATAAATGAAAATTTTCAAAATTAAGTAAATTTCTATTTTGATGAACTTTTCTAATATAACTTTTGATTCTAAATCATTTTTATTCTATAACATTTTTCGATAAAGTTGATAGTGTTTGAGATATATGGGGTTTTTAGGAAAAGGGGATGCGCAAAATTTCAAGGGTGCGTGGGGGGTGGGGGGATTCAAAATTTGTCGGATTAGAAAATGCCTGTAAAATTCGTGTTTAGGACATCATTTGGCACAACATTAGACTCCTGGACCTTGACTTTTTGAAAATGACCCAAAAATGGTACACCCTAATGACCAGTCCCAGTCGTATATACCTCAAAATACCGCTTCAAATGAGCCGAGGCCTCTCAACCAGGCCAAACTTAATGATCTTACCAGGGATTTAGGACTTTCCAAATTAGCTGCCGAGATCTTGGGCTCACGACTTCGAGAGGACAACTTGCTGGCTCCGGGAACAACATTCTCTTGGTATAGGAAACGAGAGGAAGAATTCCGCAAGTTTTTTGCAGTGCATGAAAATACCTCTTCCTTAGTGTACTGCTGCAATGTTGAGGGGCTAATCGAATCCTTGGGCCTGCCATATAACGCATCAGAATGGAGGCTATTTATAGACTCGTCTAAACAAAGTTTGAAAGCAGTACTTCTCAACATTGGGAATAGGGTTGCATCAGTCCCTGTAGCATATTCCGTACAACTTACTGAGAGCTACGATAACATGAAAATTTTACTGGATGCTCTCGTATACGACCAACATAACTGGAGGATCTGTGGAGATTTGAAGGTAATACTAATATCATAAGTAAACTATTGCTATTGACTATATGTTGTTTTTCCAAAGGTTATTTGAGAGCGTATAAGAACACTTAACTTCCCCACAGAAGTGATACAGTCCAATGCATAGATTTTTTTATCTGATAGAACAAATTCTCTAAATTCTTTAAATATTTTCATTTTTTTAGATTGTGGCATTTGTATTGGGAATGCAAGATGGATACACGAAATACCCATGTTTCCTCTGCAAATGGGATAGCTGAGCGGATGAGAAGCACTATGCACAGCGTGAATGGGCATCCAGAGAGAATTTTGAACCTGGGTCAATTATGTCGTTTCAGTGCCCCTTGTACCACCAACAAAAATTTTGCTCCCACCACTTCATATTAAGCTGGGCTTGATGAAAAATTTCATCAAATCAATGAATAAGGAGGGTCCAGCATTCCGATATCTCGAGAGTAAATTTCCTCATATATCTGATGCTAAACTAAATGCTGGGGTTTTTGATGGTCCTCAAATTCGAACTTTGATAGAGGATATTCAGTTCGAAAACGCAATGACTCCAACTGAGAAGAATGCCTGGCAGGCATTTAAATCAGTTGTCACTGATTTTCTTGGCAAGCGTAGAAGTCCAGAATATGAGTCCGTTGTCGAAAACTTGATGGAAGCTTTCAAAGCTCATGGGTCGTGCATGTCCATAAAAATGCACTTTTTGTGGTCCCACTTGGACTATTTTCCTGAAAATTGCGGGGATTATAGTGAGGAACAGGGTGAGCAATTTCACCAAGATATCAAAATAATGGAAGAGAGGTACCAGGGAAACTGGGATATCAATATGCTGGCGGACTATTGCTGGTGTTTGAAGTGAGACGTGCCCAAAGAAAAACACAGACGGAAAGCCAAAAAAACTTCATTCCTTCCTCAATAAACTTTTTTCCATATTCATTGTATGAATGAAAGTATTTATTCACACAATGTTTTCATTTTTCACGAGTGTTCTTATAATATTACTCGTATCTAGTGTTTAAGCTAAAAAAATCAATAAATTTGGGGATAAAATTGGACTTATAATAAATGGCCAATAGAGAAAAAACCTGACCTGATTGAGGAAAACCAATGTCATTTTCGAATTCAGCATGGTTGAATTATATAATATGAGTTGAAAAAACCCTCACAGCAGACAAAAAAATTTCATATGCATACCAGTGTTATCCACGGAACACAGCAAATCATCAACATAAAAATTTTTCCTTATGTGTTCAATAGTGTTAGTATGAAAAAACTATATAGGGCTATGTGTTGATTGCCTGTGCCCTCATCCGTTGGAAATTTTCAGCAGACTTCAGTGGAGGGTTACCGACAAAAGCCCTATGCTTTTTCGTTAGAGAGTTATAAATATGTAGGTCTTTAAAGGACCTTTTTATATTTAAGTGATTACGGTAATTTTAGCGCCGGGATTTGGGAAGCCTTATGTTAATGAAAAGAAATTGCCCCACCTTAATTTTGCTGGGTCCTTGGTTTGCTTCGATGGAGGGCGTTACGATCATCATCGGTGTAGGGCTGCCACGATCGAGTTTCGCGACGAATTAACTTTATGTAATTAATATAATATAAACACTTTTATGTATAGGCCTATCCTGTGGTTTATTATAAGGAATTCACTCAGAACTTTAGGGGGGACAAACACATCCTCCCTGTTTAAAGCTTCCGCTGTAACATAAACAGCCCTGAGCCATTCCTTGGTTCGCTTGTATTATTTGCCGAACTAGCAAAATTTTGTTTGGTCTACTCCTCTGTGGTAGACTAAACAATAAATTGGGTTTTCTTGTTGCTATGCGAGGCTGATTCATACATACAGGTTCTTTGTACGTATGGCAATTCAATTATTTCATTTCATTCCCAATAGGCTATGTCGCCAATCCCGTGGCAACTTTGTATAGATATTTAATTCAATTAATTAATAATTTATATTTAATTATGAAATAAAGGTATCACATACAATACCATGTTGTAAGCGCGTATAGTTTTTCCATATACTGGGGGGGCCGGAGAAAAATTTGTATGTTATAGATCAAATTTTTTGATAAACTGTGTTTTAAACCATGTGAAATGGATTGAAAAGAATGAAGTAGAAATTTAGGAAGAGAGAGGTTACTCAAGACCTATTTAAATATAAAAGTTCAAGAGGCCAACTTCTCAAGTTTAGTTAAAGTTGTCAATCAGTTTGACTCCCTTTAGGTATAGGAAATTTATGGAATTAAAGTATGGTTATTAAGCATTTTAACTTTGCTCAATTTGTGTAAGGTTTATAAGTCACCAGTTTTAATTTTTTCTTGTAAAAGTTTTCTGGCTTTCAAAGCAGTCTTTCTTTGAGGTCTGTCTGGTTTAATCTGAGATACATCAGGTACATTGAGAGATTCCTCCCCAATAGTATCCTGATCCATCCTCTGTGGTAATGGTTCTAATTTAGCCCCACACTCCAAAGGATATGGTAATGTGATATATCTGGTGGTTTCACCAGTTGCTGTTTTCAGTTTTGATTTCTGTTAGTTTGGTTTTCACCAGGGTTGTGGAGTCGGAGTCGTGGAGTTGGAGTCGTGGAGTCGCACATTTCAGGGTGGAGTCGGAGTCGGAGTCGGTAAAAAACTTCCGACTCCGACTCCAATTTCTGTGTCCTGTGTCACCCTTAATTTCTAAATCCTAAATACTAACATTTAGGTTATTTAGTTTTTTTGGTCAATAAACCTTATTCATTGATAGCCCAGCCCCTAGATTAAGTTTTTTTAATATTTTTTTTTTACATTTTCAGAATATACAATTAATATTTATTTAAATGTAAAATATAAAATATAAAATTTCACACTTAGTGTGGTGGTGATGAAATGTCTTATTATTATGATAATTATAAAGTGAAACACTAGAGGAGTCGGAGTCGTATATTTAAAATGTGAGGAGTCGGAGTCGGATTTTTAGATTTTTTACAATGTGTGGAGTCGGAGTCGGAGTCGAATTTTTGACAATGTGTGGAGTCGGAGTCGGAGTCGGAAAATTTTGGACCGACTCCACAACCCTGGTTTTCACAAATATGTTTTTGCAAGAAGTTGTATCTGTGTTGGTTACCCATGTTAGACAAATTTGACTGTCTGTCCATAAGTAAATGTCTGTTATATCAACTTCTTTATACACTTGTGAGAGAGAGTCTTCTGTTTTAAGACCCAAAGGCATTCAAAGTGTTTTTGTGTAATTGTTTGGTGCAATGTTCCCATTGTTGTCTTTTGTTCATTTAATTTAGGAGAATTAGAAAGAGTTTGTACTGTATTCAAACCTCCTACCACTTCAGACTAGTCAATACCCGTAGTTTTAGTGGAGTAAATTTACTCCTCCACAGGTAGATCTGGAGGGCTTGGGGCTTTGAATCCTGTACTGTTTTTGTGTTGTTTGGCCTATGGCCAAGGGGGGCCACAAGACCCTTTTTGTTTGGTCTCTGGCCAAAGGAGGCCACAAGACCCTTGATGAATATGTTGGGCTATGGCCAAGTGAGACCATCAGCCCCTTGATGAATAGGTTGGGCTATGGCCGAGTGAGACCATCAGCCCCTTGATGAATAGGTTGGGCTATGGCCGAGGTAGGCCATCAGCCGTTTGATGAATTTGTTGGGCTATGGCCAAGGTAGGCCATCATCCCTTTTGATGAATTTGTTGGGCTATGGCCAAGGTAGGCCAAGTCCCTTTGATGATTTGTTGGGCTATAGCCAAGGGTAGGCCATCAGCCCTTTGATGAATTTGTTGGGCTATGGCCAAGGTAGGCCAAGGCCCTTTGATGATTTGTTGGGCTATGGCCAAGGTAGGCCATCATCCCTTTTGATGAATTTGTTGGGCTATGGCCAAGGTAGGCCAAGGCCCTTTGATGATTTGTTGGGCTATGGCCAAGGGTAGGCCATCAGCCCTTTGATGAATTTGTTGGGCTATGGCCAAGGTAGGCCAAGGCCCTTTGATGATTTGTTGGGCTATGGCCAAGGGTAGGCCATCAGCCCTTTGATGAATTTGTTGGGCTATGGCCAAGGTAGGCCAAGGCCCTTTGATGATTTGTTGGGCTATGGCCAAGGGTAGGCCATCAGCCCTTTGATGAATTTGTTGGGCTATGGCCAAGGTAGGCCAAGGCCCTTTGATGATTTGTTGGGCTATGGCCAAGGGTAGGCCATCAGCCCTTTGATGAATTTGTTGGGCTATGGCCAAGGTTAGGCCATCAGCCCTTTGATGATTTGTTGGGCTATGGCCAAGGGTAGGCCATCAGCCCTTTGATGAATTTGTTGGGCTATGGCCAAGGTAGGCCATCAGCCCTTTGATGAATTTGTTGGGCTATGGCCAAGGTAGGCCAAGGCCCTTTGATGATTTGTTGGGCTATGGCCAAGGGTAGGCCATCAGCCCTTTGATGAATTTGTTGGGCTATGGCCAAGGTAGGCCAAGGCCCTTTGATGATTTGTTGGGCTATGGCCAAGGGTAGGCCATCAGCCCTTTGTAGTAGAGTAGTTTGTTTGTACATGTCGCTGTCTAACCATATAATTTTGGCACAAAATTATGTGCACAGAATCAGAGCGCAGCAATAAAAGCTTTTACTCTCCGATCCTTGGTTATGTTTAGACAGGTTGTTGTGTTTGAGACACATGGAAAGAGTAGTGTGTGTGTGTGTGTGTGTTGCATTCCTCCGAATCCAGTTGGTCTTCAAAACTTGGATTCACCACTCCAATGAAGTCAATACCAGTAGTTATGAATGAGTAAATGTTGTGTATTCTACAGGTAGGTCTGGAAGGTTTTGGGGTTTTGAAGGAATCCAATCTGTTTGCAAGGAATGTGTGTGTCTGTTGATGAAATCTGTTGTGTTTCTTCTTTTAAAAGAAGAATTGGATGTTTGAAGTCGTATGTATATATTTATATACTGTACCGTACGTATGTGTGTAAATGTGTATTTTGTTATAGGGTTTTATTTTTGGGTTTTGGATTAGGTTAATCAATTTGGCTGAGTAAAGATCCTCAAACGTTGCATTTGAGACCCTTATATCAAGCCTTGTCTGTAATAGGTTGTGCCTATATGTCAAATAGGAATTGGAATAGGTTGGGCCTATATTGGTCAAATAGGAATTGGAATAGGTTGGGCCTATATTGGTCAAATAGGAATTGGCATAGGTTGGGCCTATGTCAAATAGGACTTGGAATAGGTTGGGCCTATATGTCAAATAGGAATTGGAATAGGGTCACTAATAGGTGTTAGGTGGTTGTAGGTTCGAATTTGTGCAATTGCTTTAGGTCTTTGTGATGTTACAGGTTTTAGTCGAATTTTGTGATGTTACAGGTTTTAGTCGAATTTTGTGATGTTACAGGTCTGAGTCGAATTTTGTGATGTTAATGAGTCTTATGAGTAAGTTAAATTGCTGAAATAAATTTTATAACCTACACCACAGGTTCAATTATAAATTTAGTGTTTTTAGTTAGGATAGGCCTTGAGTGTAAAGAGTAAGGCCTACTTTAAGAGGTAGGCCTATTATGTAATGTAAAGTTAGGTGGGCCTACTAAATATACCTATTTGTTGGGCCTACCAAATAGGCTTATGTTTGGGCCTATTATTTTATAGGACCTTAAATGAGTTAAGCCTATTAAATTAACAAGGCTTTGTTTTTAGTTTGAAGAGTAGGACCTATTAAATAGGCTTAATGTTGTGGGCCTATTTTTTTATAGGACCTAAATTGAGTTATGCTTGTTAAATGAACAAGGCTTTGTTTTCGGTTAGTGTAAAGGTAAAGGGATCAGTTCCCAGTTTTAGGCCACCATATGAAAAAACTATAGTGGGGTTACGGTTGAAATTGGGGTTAGGCCAATGAGGTAAGCCTAGCCACCGCGTGTGTCAGTGTAAATTTTGGAGGGGTTAGTTCCCCACACGGGCCACCATATGAAAAAACTATATAGGGCTATGGGTTGATTGCCTGTGCCCTCATCCATTGGAAATTTCCAGCAGACTTCAGTGGAGGGTTACCGACAAAAGCCCTATGCTTTTTCGTTAGAGAGTTATAAATATGTAGGTCTTTAAAGGACCTTTTTATATTTAAGTGATTACGGTAATTTTAGCGCCGGGATTTGGGAAGCCTTATGTTAATGAAAAGAAATTGCCCCACCTTAATTTTGCTGGGTCCCTGGTTTGCTTCGATGGAGGGCGTTACGATCATCTTCGGTGTAGGGCCGCCACGATCGAGTTTCGCGACGAATTAACTTTATGTAATTAATATAATATAAACACTTTTAGGTATAGGCCTATCCTGTGGTTTATTATAAGGAATTCACTCAGAACTTTAGGGGGGACAAACACATCCTCCCTGTTTAAAGCTTCCGCTGTAACATAAACAGCCCTGAGCCGTTCCTTGGTTCGCTTGTATTATTTGCCGAACTAGCAAAATTTTGTTTGGTCTACTCCTCTGTGGTAGACTAAACAATAAATTGGGTTTTCTTGTTGCTATGTGAGGCTGATTCATACATACAGGTTCTTTGTACGTATGGCAATTCAATTATTTCATTCCCAATAGGCTATGTCGCCAATCCCGTGGCAACTTTGTATAGATATTTAATTCAGTTAATTAATAATTTATATTTAATTATGAAATAAAGGTATCACATACAATACCATGTTGTAAGCGCGTATAGTTTTTCCATAGTTAGGATAGATTTCAGAATATTTCTTAAAATGGTACTGCATAGTAGCTGCCAACAGAAATGGACTAGAGCTGAGGCCAAACAACACTGACTTCATTCTATATGCTTGAACCTTGGGTTCATTTTCCAACAAGCCTTTTGTATCCACCCACAGATACCTTACTACATCTTTGTCCTCTGGTTTTAACTTTATCCGCAAAAAGGCTTGCTTCACATCTGCAGTCAATGCTACTCTACCAAACCTGAATCTCAGTAACAAGGAAAATAAATCTGCATTTAAATTTGGCCCAGCATCCAAATAGTCATTCAAGGACACACCACCTTTGTCCTTGGCTGAGCCATCAAAAACTACCCTCAGTTTGGTGGTAGTTTTGTCTCGCTGTACCACTGCATGGTGTGGCAGATAATGTGCCTCCTGGCTCACCAGCTCACCTTGCACCCTTTCAGCATAGCCCTCCTTTACATAGCTTAGGATCAGGGCTGTGGAGTCGGAGTCGTGGAGTCGGTCAATTTTGAGTGGAGTCGGAGTCGGAAGTGCATAGTTGGATGGAGTCGGAGTCGGTGCAAATCCTTCAATTATAACTATAGTAGCCTAGGCCTAGGCCTAGCTCAATTTTATGAATAAAATAGATTTAACCTAATGTTTTAATATATAATATAATTGTAGTGACCGGTTTATTATTATTTCTTTTCTTCGTTATTTCTTTAGCGCTTCTTCCTACTTTACTATATCTCTATTGCTCTTTATTTCATTTAACTGTACACTCTCGTTACTCATTTTCGCTGTGCAGTATAATAGTTTCCGGTAGCGACGCCGAGTTCTGACTCTAAAAGACCGTTACAAAATGAAGGGGGAATATTAATTAATACTCTCTATTAACACTTGTTACGTTTTATTAATTTCGAAATTGGTTTAGTTAATTAGGGGATATGCGAGTATGAAATATTACTAAATATATTTAGGTCGGAGAGGGACACACACAACTTATTTATTCTACGTTACATTTTGCCCACCTACGCGTAACGTGTTCTGCCTCAAGACTCAAAACCGTTATAGGGTAGTCCACTCTCCTTGTGCCCTGTCCAGGACTACCAACTTTACCCATTTCAAACAATTCAAAACTAACAAACATGCTTTATCGTAATCTCATAATTATTAGTAAATGATTTACATTAAACATTATTTTAATTAAACAAAACAGAAATTTAATATTCTTAACTAAGCATTACTACATAATATATATATAATATATAAATCTATATTATAATAAGAGAGCTGTCCATCCGTCACACTTTCAGAAATTGAGAAAAAAATTCAGAAATTGTATTATGGGCGGAAATGTGAAGCTCAAGATTTTCATGACTGTTCTTTTCTGTGTTTAGCCTGTGTTTGTTTGTGAAATTTATCCTGGGCAGTAATGGGGGAAGGGTGGGGGTAATGGGGGATGGGTGGGGTAATGGGGAGGGGTGGGGGTAATGGGGGAGGGGGTTAGCCCCCAAGTTGCATGAATGGGGGTGAGGAGGTTTTGGGAGATACCAGATTCAGAAATGTTGACACAATGTGGAGCTCAAAATTTTCACAGCTGCGTTCTTTTTTTGTAGTTTAGCCTGTCTAACCGTCAGTGAAGCGATGGGAACTGTACTAGTATAAATAATATATAAATATAGTTGCTTATAATTAATAAGGATTATAATTAATTAATTAACATAATTAATAATAAGGAAATTTAAAAATTTTGTACTAGCAACCCTAAATCTTTTTCAGATTTTTAGATTTCAATTTGATAATTTTGATAAGCATCACTGAAAGAAGATTTAATGGAAGTGATCCTTTTTTTAAGAACAAATTCAGTTTAGGTTAGTACATTTTGTTACGGATGTTTATAATAATACAAAAACATCTTATTAATTTGCTAAACCAATAATAATCTTATTTTGTTTAAGTTTCAATTAGTTTGTATTTTGGGATTGTAATTTTTGAATAAAGAGAAAAAAAGCCATTAAGGCATAGTTATAGCCACTAAGTAACCTGATGAGTCATGTGGTGGTGACAAAATGCCTTGTTTATGAATCTCCATTGGCCTAATAAAGCTAATCGTAATCAATTTGGCCTTAGCATTCCATCGGAGTCGGTCGTAATTATGCAAGTCAGATTTCTGGAGTCGGAGTTGGACAGCCCTGCTTAGGATGGCCTCATTGTATTCAACTAACAACTCATTTTTTCTTAGCCTGTACAATAGGGTGGTCCACAACAGCATTTTTTGGAATTTTAAATTTGGTCACATCTGCCCTTATTCTATTCCCCGACAAGAATAAATGTGCCAATTATCTTTGCTCTAGGACCTTTTTATGCACTTGCTCAAAATGAAACAATTTGAATAATGACTTGACAATTTATGACTATATATATATATATATATATATATATATATATATATATATATATATATATATATATATATAAGGGTGGTCCAAAAAGTTAAAGCATCGACTAAGTTCTCTCCACAAGGTTGGTTTTATGCCTCTTGGTGTGGACAGTATTTGTGCAAAGTTTCACGTTATTCGGTTAATATTTAGGGGTCGCCCCACTTGCCCCCATTTTGAAAATTTGGGAAAATATATAGACAACTGAATAAGTAAATTTTTTTTGGTTCTCAAAGAATATGAAAGAAAACAGTAAGACAATAGGACATGATAATGGGTGTATCTTCATTATTTCTTCTGCATCAGAGTTGCCTTGGATGGTATTGGTATCTGTTTTTGGTGGGTGGCTACGAGTTGTAGGAGGTACTGCTTCTGGTCCTCGTTTCGTGTCAAAGTGTCATTGTAGCATTGTGCGAGAGCAATACCTCGCTCGGCAGCATCATTGACGACTTTCATCTTTAAGGCGCGATCTCTAAGTTCCCTGTAGTTCTTGTCATTTGGCCATTCCCGTGGATCTTTTTGAAGTAACTGGCGCGCTTCCTCCTTACCTCCAACTTTCAAGGCATCAAAGAGGGTCAATGTCCTTTTCGTGATGAAGGATGCCACATCATTTTCAACACCAGCTTCCGCCATGTCGATTCGTCGGGGGCAGCCATTCTTTTGGGGATGTTGGAGGTGTTGAACCATTCTCCTTTTGGTATCAGGATCGATCCTATTATCGAAGAAGGCCAGTCCAATCAGATGCTCCGACAAGTACCACAGGTGGCGTCTTAGAGCTGTCTTCGCCGCTTGTGCAGCTCCTCCGTGTGGATATTTTTCCAGAAGATGCAGCATTTTGAGATCATTGAGAGGAGCTTGTGTCCCCATTGGCGCTTCATGCCAGTACTTGACGTAAATCAGACTGACAAATAAAGCCAGCTGAGTCACGTTTCGTTCTTCGCGTGCTGTGAGCTTGAATTGATAGTGAAAGAGGTAGATTTTGAGCGCATAAATCGCCTTGCCATCCATCTCGCGTGGTGCATGGGACCCGGAGCTCGGATAAAGAGTTGACCACCAGTCTTTCCCCCAGGAAGAGCAAAGATAGTTCAAGGAACTCCTTGTAGTCGTCACGAGGTTGGCTTGCCTGAAGAGCGTTAGGTAAGTAAGTGAGCATCTCTTTTCTCATCTCTTGGAGTTGAGGGTTCTCGAACAAGCTGTCCGATGCTGAGACAAATGCTTCGTGGGAGAGAGATGGCCATTCCTTTTGAAATCGCTTAAAAAGGCCTGTTTCAGGACTTCCTGTTGAGCCAAATATTGAGGCAAAGACATCAGCAAGTACGACTTCAAGTATATGATGTCGACAACCGATCCAAACTAGCTCGTGACCCAATGCTTCTTCAATCCTGACACAGGCTCCGCGATGTAAACCCGTGTTTGACGCAGTGGTATCGAAGACGAGACCTCTCACATGCTGTTCCACGTTCCATAATTTCATAGTTTGAAGGCATGCCTGGGCCTGTGCTTCTCCAGTTCCTTGTTTCATCTTTGGGACACCAAGCAGCTTCTCCTGTCCATTGAATGTTATAAGGATTGCTATCCGATGCACATTCGTCTTCTTCCCTTCAATGCCGGGGAGAAGCTTTCCGTCCCAATGGAGAAGGACAGGGTCTTCTAGAGAGAATGATTCTAGGTCTTCTCGAGCTGCCTGTTCGCCCACTTTCTCTGTAGCGATGAATAGAGCTCCGAGAGCACGTCATCCCAGACAGATCATGCCCCGCGGCCTGTAATACAGCTCCAGTTACGAAAACAGCATTCCGGTCAGAAAGATTGGTGCGATCCATTGCTCCAATGACTTCTGGAGATTGGAAAATGTTCGTAACCTTGTTCTTGGGACGCTTTGGTGCCGGAGCTTCAGACGAAGAAGGAATCGGAACCGATGGTCTATAGTCGTCGTCGTCTTGCGAAAAAAGGGAAGAAGAAGAAGAGGAAAATCAATTGATGACACTCCTGCTTCTTCCAAATCTTTCTGTGTTGCTTCATGCCTTGCCTTCCTCTTGGCTTCCTTCTCCATTCTGGATCGCTTTCTGTCCTCTTGTGTAGTCGTTTCCTTATCAATGCCAGCCATGCTGCAAGAATTGACATCCTTGCGCTGCATGGACAGGAAATTTCGGTCCTCAACGTTGACGATTGTGCTCATGGCATCACTGGTTGCGATGTCAAACAGTTCCTGGATGTCCGCTTTGAAGATGTCTTCATTCATTCTATCGCTGGCACGTTGCCTGGTCCTGTGCTTCTTGAGTGTTTTGTAGCGGTCTAAAAGCTTTGAAAGCTTACGGACACAGGAGTCGATCCGTTGAGTTGGGATCGCGCTGGGTCCAGACTTCAATCACCCTCTGGCATGCCTGGTTCAGACTGTCGGAGGTGGTTTGCTTTTGATTGATGTGGTGGTATTGCCCCAAGAGGAGGGCGTCAAGGCATGTAGGGAGCCTTGACGTGGATAAAGTTCCAGTTGCCATCCCTAGAAGCCAAACTTTTGGAATTGATCGAGTTTGAGCCATGGACCTACGGAAGAAAAAGTACATTATATAATATATATATCAGAGTGGGGCGACCTCTAAATATTCACCAATCACGCTGCAATTTTGCACAGACCATGTGGACACTAAATGGACAAAAACCACACTTGTGGAGACTAAGACAATTTTGAAATTTCCCCCTATGGATTTGGACCACCCTAATATATATATATATATATATATATATATATATATATATATATATATTATATTAGGGTGGTCCAAAAAGTTAAAGCATCGACTAAGTTCTCTCCACAAGGTTGGTTTTATGCCTCTTGGTGTGGACAGTATTTGTGCAAAGTTTCACGTTATTCGGTTAATATTTAGGGGTTGCCCCACTTGCCCCCTTTTTGAAAATTTGGGAAAATATATAGACAACTGAATAACTAAATTTTTTTTTGGTTCTCAAAGAATATGAAAGAAAACAGTAAGACAATAGGACATGATAATGGGTGTATCTTCATTATTTCTTCTGCATCAGAGTCGCCTTGGATGGTATTGGTATCTGTTTTCGGTGGGTGGCTACGAGTTGTA
This sequence comes from Bathynomus jamesi, assembly GCA_023014485.1. Classification (NCBI taxonomy): domain Eukaryota; kingdom Metazoa; phylum Arthropoda; class Malacostraca; order Isopoda; family Cirolanidae; genus Bathynomus; species Bathynomus jamesi. The sequence continues at coordinate 222,302 of JAJOZX010002449.1, forward strand.
GGAGGTACTGCTTCTGGTCCTCGTTTCGTGTCAAAGTGTCATTGTAGCGTTGTGCGAGAGCAATACCTCTCGGCAGCATCATTGACGACTTTCATCTTTAAGGCGCGATCTCTAAGTTCCCTGTAGTTCTTGTCATTTGGCCATTCCGTGGATCTTTTTGAAGTAACTGGCGCGTTTCCTCCTTACCTCCAACTTTCAAGGCATCAAAGAGGGTCAATGTCCTTTTCGTGACGAAGGATGCCACATCATTTTCAACACCAGCTTCCGCCATGTCGATTCGTCGGGGGCAGCCATTCTTTTGGGGATGTTGGAGGTGTTGAACCATTCTCCTTTTGGTATCAGGATCGATCCTATTATCGAAGAAGGCCAGTCCAATCAGATGCTCCGACAAGTACCACAGGTGGCGTCTTAGAGCTGTCTTCGCCGCTTGTGCAGCTCCTCCATGTGGATATTTTTCCAGAAGATGCAGCATTTTGAGATCATTGAGAGGAGCTTGTGTCCCCATTGGCGCTTCATGCCAGTACTTGACGTAAATCAGACTGACAAATAAAGCCAGCTGAGTCACGTTTCGTTCTTCGCGTGCTGTGAGCTTGAATTGATAGTGAAAGAGGTAGATTTTGAGCGCATAAATCGCCTTCGCCATCCATCTCGCGTGGTGCATGGGACCGGAGCTCGGATAAAGAGTTGACCACCAGTCTTTCCCCCCAGGAAGAGCAAAGATAGTTCAAGGAACTCCTTGTAGTCGTCACGAGGTTGGCTTGCCTGAAGAGCGTTAGGTAAGTAAGTGAGCATCTCTTTTCTCATCTCTTGGAGTTGAGGGTTCTCGAACAAGCTGTCCGATGCTGAGACAAATGCTTCGTGGGAGAGAGATGGCCATTCCTTTTGAAATCGCTTAAAAAGGCCTGTTTCAGGACTTCCTGTTGAGCCAAATATTGAGGCAAAGACATCAGCAAGTACGACTTCAAGTATATGATGTCGACAACCGATCCAAACTAGCTCGTGACCCAATGCTTCTTCAATCCTGACACAGGCTCCGCGATGTAAACCCGTGTTTGACGCAGTGGTATCGAAGACGAGACCTCTCACATGCTGTTCCACATTCCATAATTTCATAGTTTGAAGGCATGCCTGGGCCTGTGCTTCTCCAGTTCTTGTTTCATCTTTGGGACACCAAGCAGCTTCTCCTGTCCATTGAATGTTATAAGGATTGCTATCCGATGCACATTCGTCTTCTTCCCTTCAATGCCGGGGAGAAGCTTTCCGTCCCAATGGAGAAGGACAGGGTCTTCTAGAGAGAATGATTCTAGGTCTTCTGAGCTGCCTGTTCTCGCCCACTTTCTCTGTAGCGATGAATAGAGCTCCGAGAGCACATCATCCCAGACAGATCATGCCCCGGCCTGTAATACAGCTCCAGTTATGAAAACAGCATTCCGGTCAGAAAGATTGGTGCGATCCATTGCTCCAATGACTTCTGGAGATTGGAAAATGTTCGTAACCTTGTTCTTGGACGCTTTGGTGCCGGAGCTTCAGACGAAGAAGGAATCGGAACCGATGGTCTATAGTCGTCGTCGTCTTGCGAAAAAAGGGAAGAAGAAGAAGAGGAAAGATCAATTGATGACACTCCTGCTTCTTCCAAATCTTTCTGTGTTGCTTCATGCCTTGCCTTCCTCTTGGCTTCCTTCTCCATTCTGGATCGCTTTCTGTCCTCTTGTGTAGTCGTTTCCTTATCAATGCCAGCCATGCTGCAAGAATTGACGTCCTTGCGCTGCATGGACAGGAAATTTCGGTCCTCAACATTGACGATTGTGCTCATGGCATCACTGGTTGCGATGTCAAACAGTTCCTGGATGTCCGCTTTGAAGATGTCTTCATTCATTCTATCGCTGGCACGTTGCCTGGTCCTGTGCTTCTTGAGTGTTTTGTAGCGGTCTAAAAGCTTTGAAAGCTTACGGACACAGGAGTCGATCCGTTGAGTTAGGATCCGCACTCAGGTCCAGACTTCAATCACCCTCTGGCATGCCTGGTTCAGACTGTCGGAGGTGGTTTGCTTTTGATTGATGTGGTGGTATTGCCCCAAGAGGAGGGCATCAAGGCATGTAGGGAGCCTTGATGTGGATAAAGTTCCAGTTGCCATCCCTAGAAGCCAAACTTTTGGAATTGATCGAGTTTGAGCCATTGGACCTACGGAAGAAAAAGTACATTATATAATATATATATTCAGAGTGGGGCGACCTCTAAATATTCACCAATCACGCTGCAATTTTGCACAGACCATGTGGACACTAAATGGACAAAACCCACACTTGTGGAGACTATCTAAGACAATTTTGAAATTTCCCCCTATGGATTTGGACCACCCTAATATATATATATATATATATATATATATATATATATATATATATATATATATATATGCAGGTAGTTCCTGCTTTACGGATTGCCATTTTATGAATTCCCGGCTTTACGAATTTTTTTTTAAATGATATAATATAAAAAAAATCTATCTGGACTATGAGAGTTATTTCAAACGTCGTGCCAAGCTGTACTTCTGTGTGTGCGTTTATGCATTCAGGCAGACAGATTCCAATTTCCAGTACGCAGTTAGTTGCCACGCTGAAGCTGTTAAGAGTGATTGCATTGCTTTGTCTTTCCTTTGAAATATTGTTACATAATATTTCAAATTTACTCGCCCCTCTTAATTAATTCATTGAGGATGATGATGATGATTAAACAAGTTTTAAATATGTGTTACTGTATTACTGTACCTACAATGTATATTTCTTTGCTGTGTTTTCATTTTGTATTGTAAATAAATCATTGCTTATACATTAGTTATTGTTTTATTATCCTTTATTTAACATTATTAAGGTTTTCAATGGGAAAAATTAATTGTCAGGAACAGAACACATGTTTATTACATTGCGTCTATGGGAAATGAGTTCTCACTTTACGAATTCTCATTTTACGAATTCTCGTTTTACGAATTCTCATTTTACGAATTCTCACTTTACGAATTCTCACTTTACGAATTCTCACTTTACGAATTCTCACTACGAAAGAGGGATCGGAACGAATTAATTCATAAAGGCAGGAACTACCTGTATATATATATGCCTACTGTATATATCTACCATATATAACTTGAATGTGTAACTTACTTTTCTCTGTTGTAATTCTATGAGGGCCTTGGAGGCTTTAACAGTTTCCTCCTTGGTGAGGTAGTATAGTCTTCCAGTTGCAGTAGATGCCTCTACCTTTGTCAAAACATCAGTATGTAATTGTAAGAATATCTGGTTGATGAGGAAAAAAAGAATGATGGGTTGGGACCTTGAGGATGAAGAAAAGATATTTTTACTTCCCTCTTCTCAGTTGTTTTGTCCAAAATGCATGCTAACCACCAAAGGTTATCATATACAGCAGTGACAAAACAATGTAGTTTCTCTTCAGGTATAAGTTCTTCTTCACTGACTTTCTCAATACGTGAATATCCTGATGCTGAGAAATGCTTAACCTCTAGTGAAGTTAATGAAACTGGTTTTAAATGGTGTATTTTCTGAGTACCAGCAATTGTTCTTGCTTTTGAATGTCTAGTTTGGAGGAGAAATTCTTTTTCATAATCTTCATTGGTTGAAAAATGTGGTGTAATATTATTAATATCTTTGGTAAATATATACAGCTGTTGTGCAGTAAGGATTTGTTTATTATAAGGCCATTGCAGACTAGCTTTAGCAGCTAACCTCTTAACAGTGCCTCCTACGCCATCACATGGTTCCTTCCCATGGCTTGTTGTAAAAAAATTCCACTCTGCATCAATTCCGAAGTCATCTTTGTGGCGGCAAAGATTCAGAAAGTTTTTGCAGTTTTTATATTGTCCAGCACAGCCATCTGAAAAGTATATGATTTTGTTGATGGATGGGATGTTCTCTTTTATGAAGTTTATGAGATGCTTTTGAAACAAATGTACTGCAACTGTGTTATGAATATTGCACTCAGATATGACAACAAAGCTTAGGTGAGCAATCTCATTTTGCTTGTTATAATACAAAACAAATGGATGTAAAGTTGCCATCTGATTGTTCCAGTGAAAACTCTGCACCTCATCTTGGAGAAGAAAAGAGTAATTTTTGGCAAAATTGCACACTACTAGGACTTCACTTGGTTTCAGCAACATTTTAGTTTTGTTGTAATAATTAGCTTGCATCTTGGTCAGGAAATCATGGATTTGGTATTCTTGAAGTTTGCTACAGAAATGTTCAATATATTCATCTGAACTCATGTGAATTGATTCAAGATTGGACCTGTCTGTATTGGTCCACTTCTTAAACTGTACTGAATCAATGCAGTTATCAAAAATATTTTGGAGTTTCTCTTTCAATGCTTTTGTGTTTCCACATTGTTTACATTTCCTAAGGCAGCATTGCAATGAGGATGGATCGCACTCAATCAAAGTAAGACAATGTTGTATATGGTTGATAGGATTTTCATTATCTTCAGTTAACTTATCAAATTTAGTTCCTACAAACATAAGTTTAACATTCTGATGAATGGTACATAGACATACTGAGTGAGTTCCTGATGCTCCGGCAATAATATATTGCTTTGGACGCACCTCTGCAAATTTGCTGAGCCCACTTTTACTAAAGGATTTCTTTCTTTAAAAAGCTGATAAGCTTCTTTCAAATTGCATAGCAGTAGATGCTTCTGAAAATGTTTCCTCTCCCTTGAGTTGTCCATAATGCTGACATAATCCTTTTTACCAGGCATTATTCTACTGATATCTTCTGAAAGATAAAATGCTTTGATTTTTTCTATAATGTTTTGTTCAATTTTCTTTCCAGGCTGAGGATTTGGAATTGAAAGGATACCTATTTCATTAGTAAGCTTTTTGGCAACTGATGCTTTGTGCCTTGTGTTGAATTCTGTAGCTATTTTTCTCTCACTCCAAGTTTTTGGTAATACAGTCAGGATTTGTATTCTTTCACTCCTCTTGGTCTGCAGGTCTGCTGAATTTCTCCTTCAGTTGATTTAATATTTCATCAATCTTTTTCTATCTTAGTTTTTTCTTTTTCCTATATTAATATATCTTTTCCAGCAATTTCTTCTAATTTTCTCTTGACTGTTCCTGTAACTTTTGTTATTTTGTGAGATGCATAAGCCTCTCTCTCTCTTAGCTTTCTTGTCTTTATGGGAGTTTCTCCTGATGATTTTAATGAAGTATTTAAAGTTGATAATTGAAATTCAAGTGCTGTGCTTGTTGATGCCTCATTGATTTCAAGTTCATTTTCAGATGAAGATATTTCAGGAATATTACTAGTTTCTTCACAGCAAGAGCTTTTTTCATCTTCATATAAAGTTTTTTTTCAAGCAATGATTCCAGCATTTCCCTACACTGCTTACAAAGCTTGTGATCAACTGTGAATTTGATTTCAGGCCTTTTATCAATTAAATATTGAGGTACATTTCATAGACTTTTGGTTCGATGCTGTCCTTTATGTGATTGAAAGGGATCAGCACATTTCTGTTTAAGTTTATTCATTTTTTAAAAATTAGTGTATTAAAACTAGTAAGTTATATTTAAATGGCATTCCTTAATAGAAATTAATTTAGAATATTAAAACTAGTAAGCTATATTTAAATGGCACTCCATAATTTAGAAATTCACTTCGAATATTAAACAAATATTTTCTGAAAAGATAAAAAACATGAATTATTTAAAGGTTAATTTTAATTAAAAATACTTCTTGATCATACTTATCACTGGCCACTTATAACCTTTTAGGAACATGTTCCACATTGGTAAGTGAACATTTGTAAAAAAAATTGAAAAAATTGGGGATGGTATATTTTTTTATTTAAGGTTAAAAGTCAAGAATATTTTTTTAAGTTTTCATTTTAGAGGCTTATGACAAGAGAGATAATATGACAAGCTGTTTAAGAGCTTCAAAATGACACTAGAATAAGTACTCTAGCTTTATTAGTTATGTGGCTACAGCAATTTTAAATTTGACAGTAAGTAAAAAATTGGGTCAAAGGTCCAAATTTTGTGACCTCGTATCTCAGCAACCAAAGGTCAGCCAGCTCTAAAATTTGGGGAATTTCAGTTTCTCACACATACCTACTAATGTACCAAATATCATGAAAATCTGAGATGGTCATGTTCAAATTCATCTTTTTTTGGCTGAATTGACATGGAATGACCCTCATACTCAGGGGCATCCGCAGGATTTTTCGCAAGGGGGGGCAAAACTAACTTATTAGTTGTTAGTTCTTATTAGTTCTTTATTAGGTAGAAAAAAAAATGTACTGCGACCACTACAAGTAAAAACCGTCATCTCCCCTTATCATAGCCTGCTTTCGGTGCTAAATTTATGTACTTAGTAATACTAAGTACATAAATTTAGCACCAAAAGCAGGCTATGATAAGGGGAGATGACGGTTTTTACTCGTAGTGGTTGCAGTGCATTTTTTTTTCTACCAGTCAAGTCCATTTTTTATATGTTATATGATACTATGATTAACTATAATCGTGTAAGTTTCAGTGAAATTGACCAAACACAAATTTCCAAGGGAGGGCAACTGCCCCCTCTTGCCCCCCCCCTCCGGACGCCCATGCTCATACTGTTGCTTCATGCTCCTGGTTTTATCAACAAGATATCTAGCCCCACAGAACTCTTGAGTTTTTGAGATCGTGTATGGGGATAGAGTAAGAATCTCCAACCTTCTTTGGTAGGAAGTTGTAGAGTTGAATGCTTCAGCAAGCTCCCTCATCATAGTTTTGTACCTATTAAATAAATAAAGGTAGGGGATATCAGAATTTTCTTAAATTGAAATTATTAATTTAATGTACTCTAAGATCAGGACCTAAATAGAAAAATATAAGAATATCTACCTTCCATGGATGTTTTTTAGACAGTTAAAATGGTTTGATTGTGTTCTGTATGTAAGAATGATATTGAACAAAAGTTAGGCTATTTAAATTTAAAACATCTAAAATTATATATGTCAAGAGTCTAATTGTGACCATGAGTTGCTAATTTAGTTGAATTTGAGTAGTCCTTACCTTTCCAATTCTTTTTTCATACATAATCTCTCGGATGTAGATGCTCCCTCATCCACAGATGCTGAGAAAGACTGTTCAAAATTCTTTTTCAAAGTAGATACCTACACACTTCTTGTATTTGTCTGATACTTTTTTAGATATCCTGTCAGTCAGTCAGTGTTCATATCATCTGAAATTAGGCATCATCCAAAATTTAGAATTATTTTAAGTTATAGTAGCAAAGTTTCATAATTTAATAACTAATCAGAATTCATTTATTGTACGTAACTAATTTTTTGCAATTCCTTAAATTGTTAAAGAATGTTATGTTTACAAGTTTGATAAAACTGCATTATTTTGATAACCTATGAAACAATCAATGTATACACAAAGATAAAGAGTTTAGATGATTTTTAAAAATCATATAATTCATTTTCTGATAACTATACTTTTCAAAAATAAGTCCCTAAATTATAATTCATACACTACTTAACGGAATTTTGTTGGTGAAATCTCCATTTCTTCAAGAATGTTCTTGGTTTGTTCTCTACAGATTTCAATATCACTGATCTCACCAGGATTGTCAGTTTGCAAATGTGTACTTTCTGGACTGCTTTGAAATGAAGAGGTACTTGTAGATGACTCAGTTTCAAAAACATCATTAAATAATTTATCAGGTTCTTCAAGTTCATTTAATCTTACAGAATGGTTTGTACAAACTTTCCAGTTAAGGAGTGCAGGATTTTTTTTCTGTTACATTTAATGGTAAATTTCTTAAACCCTTTAAGATTCTTTTCTTGTGTCTCTTAAAGGGGTCACAACACTGTTTATGATAATTTAAATGGGAAGACATGTTTAAAATTTATATATTAGCTTCAGTTCCTGTAATAAGTAGAAAGAATATTAAATGTTAATGATTTTTAATGATAACAGGCAAACACAAGCACAGCCAATGTAGGCAAGGCACTAAAATAATATGGCAAGCAGATACCATATATGAGCAGTGTTTATCATGTGGTCACAAAAGGCAAACTGAACCCTTAATAACTAAGGCTCATGCTAATGGAAGGAGCCCTCAGACAATCTCATTTTGCTGTGACAAGTTGTAGCATGACTACACAAGCGTGATACCACTTGACCTTACAAACAGGCAGTACAAATTATCTCTTTTATTTTTAATAATGTGTGTGTGTATGTGTGCAGTATATATAGTTAGTATAGCCCAATTCTTGAACTTGGGCTAATATATCATCTTTTCGCTAGCAAGTACCTTATAATGAAGTGCAAAAAAATACACAACTTAAAGGTAAAAATACACAGTGTCATTGACTAAGTCATGTAGAAGAGTAATTGAGGTACAAATGCTGAAAAAAAAATCTTGAATATCTGTATCATAGGGGTTGGGCCCCCCCAAAAAATATTCACACTGATATAACTTTTTAACTATTTGATTAAATGCATTTTATTACTTAGATTCAATTATTCTTTAGGATTTGAGCTTTCAAATGGTTTTTAAATTTTTTTCCTAGGTCAATAGGGGGTCATTCCATGTCAACTCAGCCACAAAATGGCACTTTTTGCACTCACCCCTTTCAATTTTGCTCATACTTGGCACAATAGCAGATATACATGCCAAACTTAAATTCCCAAATTATTAGAGCTGACTGACCTTTGGTTACTGAGATACAAGGTCACAAAGTTGTGACATTTTGACCTTTTTTGCGTTAAATGACTATTTTCAAAATGGTGTAACTAAAAAACTATTAAAGCTAGAGCATTGATTTTGGTCTCATTTTAAAGCTCTTTAGTAGCCCCTTGTTTATTGTCTCTTGTTAAATATCTCTACTGTGAAAAATAAAAAAATCCCTTCAAAAGTTGACCTTTGACCTTGAATAAAAAAAAAATACCTTCTCCTAAAAAATTCAATTTTTTTACATTAATACCTTGAGTCATGTACAACAAAATCCCAAGAAGCTGTAAGTGGCTGATAACTAGTTCAATGTATAAAAAATAAATGAAGTTGGCATCATTCTTCAATTTTAGATTTTTTTTGTCAGTTCATTTATTTAAAAGTTCTGTTCTGATATAGTGTCAGTGAAGACTTAGTTCAACTTAACATTATTAGTTCAAAAACCTTTTTGTGACCTGTGCCAAAAGAAGTCTTTAAAAGACAACCAGGGTTAAACCCCTGACAGCCCAAATCTACTGGAGTAGCGCTGATCCAAAGGCCCAACTAGTATATAAGTACTGTCAACTTTACAGAGTTGACTCCTGACTTCAAGTTAAAGTTAATTTAGTTTTACTAAATACATGTATAAAAATTTATTTAATAATTCATTAATTGTTCATTGTTTTCTTTTCAGGATTTTCTTTGTGCTTTTGTGATTTCAGAGTACAAACATGGAACATTTAAAACTGAAACAGAAGTGTGCTGATCCTTTGCTGCGTCACAAAGGTCAGTGTCGAAAGAAGAGTTTGAGAATTGTACCACAGGAACTTGTAAATAAGTTTCCCGATCTGCACTTAACACTACATCACAGACTTTGTAAGCAGTGTAGAGAACATCTTGAGTCCTTGCCTGAGAAAGGAATAGGCACTTTGAATTCAGACATAAATGATGATTCTTCTTGTAGTAGTGAACCACCTGAAGATCTTGAGAAAATTGAAAATGTTGACAATAGTGATGCATCAACTTCAGAGCAAAACCATGAGATGTGTACTTTGAATGCTTCTTTTGTTTAATTGGTGAATCACCCATAAAAAAGAGAAAGCTTGTAGAGCAAAAGTCATATGGAGCTAAAAAACTAAGCAAGGTGACAGAGACAGTTAAGAAGAGAATGGAAACAGTTGCAGGAAAAGAGATTTCTGACTCACAATTTAAGGAGCCATCTGGAGATGTAGACTGTTTAGAAATAATAAATCAACTCGAGGAAAAATTCAAAAATGAAAATACTAAAAGAAGTGATAAAATAAAAATCCTCACTGTATTGCCCAAAAGTTGGAGCATTAGGAAAATTGCTTCAGAATTTAACACAACAAGGCATACAGCATCTATTGCTAAAAAAATAGTTGAAGAAAAGGTGTCCTTTCAGACCCAAATCCAAAGGGTGGGAAAAGAATTAAACAGGATACTGTTGACGCTATTAAAGCATTTTATCTTTCAGAAGACATCAGTAGAACAATGCCAGGAAAGAAAGACTATTGTAGTATCATTGACAATGAAAGAGGAAGGATACATTTGCAAAAGCATCTTTTACTTTGCAATTTAAAAGAAGCCTATCATATTTTCAAAGAAAGAAATCCTTTGGTTAAGGTGGGATTCAGTAAATTTGCAGAATTGCGTCCAAAGCAGTATGTTATTGCTGGAGCAACAGGAACTCACTCAGTATGTGTCTGTACAATTCATCAGAATGCCAAACTTATGTTTGTAGGAGCTGAATTAGAAAAACTAACTGCAAATGATGACACACCTATTAAGAATGTACGTCATTGTGTTGCCTTTATGGAATGCAATCCTGCCTCACAGAAATGCTGCCTCAGACAATGTGAACAATGTGGAGATCCATCAGATTTAAAAAACAGACTACTGGACATATTTACAAACAACTTCATTGATATCATAAATTTTAAAAAGTGGACCAATACAGATCGGTCAAATCTTGAATCAGTAGAACTGAATACAGATGAATATATTGACCAATTCTGTAACCAACTGAAAGAATACCAGATACATGACTTCAAGACAAAGATGCAAGCAACTTATTGCCGTGAAACAAAAATGTCTTTGAAAGATGGTGAGGTCCTTGCTGTGTGTGATTTTGCTGAAAATTATTCCTTTATTCTTCAAGATGAGGTTCAGAGCTTTCACTGGAACAATGAGATGGCTACTCTACATCCATTTGTTATTTACTATAAAAAGGAAGATGAGATTGCTCACCTTAGCTTTGTTATTATTTCAGATGTAACATCCATAACACAGTTGCTGTACATTTGTTTCAAAAGCATCTGATAAAATTCCTAAAAGATAATATCTCATCCAAACTTTTTGAATCTTTGCCATCACAGAGATGATTTTGGAATTGAGGCAGAATGGAATTTTTTTGCAACAAGTCATGGAAAGGGACCCTGTGATGGTGTTGGAGGCACAGTTAAGAGATTAGCTGCAAAAGCTAGTCTACAACGACCTTATGATGAACAGATCCTTACTGCAGAACAGTTATATACATTTGCAAGTGAAAATATTGTAAATATAAAATGTCATTTTTCAACCAATAAAGAGCATGAAGAGGAAAGCCAACTTCTCCAAGAAAGACACTCAACTGCAAGGACTATTGCTGGTACACAGAAATTACACCATTTACAGCCAGTTTCATTGACTTCTCTTAAGGTTAAACATTATTCATTATCAGATTATTCAAATATTGAGAAAGTTACTGAAAAGGAAGAAGTTGTGACTGAGGAGAAAATACATGGTTTTGTTACTGCTGCATATGATGGCCATTGGTGGGTGGCATATGTGCTGGAAAAGATACCAGAGAATAGAGAAGTAAAAGTCACATTCCTTCATCCTCATGGCCCAAACCCATCATTTGTGTATCCTGGTCAACCAGATGAATTAATCTTACCATATTCAGATATTCTAACACAAGTTGAGGCATCTACTACTAATGGATGAACATACAGGATTTGCAAAGAAGTTACTTTGAAGGCATCCAAAGCTTTGGCAGATCTACAGCACAGAAAGGTAAGAATTCAAAATTAAAATGGTCATGTAACTATATATACACTGCATACATTTTAAGTTGTGATAAATGGAAATCAATGAGCACTATACCTATACATATTGTATGTACATTTTAATATGTTACTTGTATTTGTTAATTAGGTAGCTATCTAGGTATACATTAAAAATTGTTTTCTCTTCTAGAAATCACAATAAATTGGGTGGCCCACAAGAATCTTGTCAACTACTGAAAACCATCACATACATGCACAACATACAGGTGAGGTGGGTAAAGAACAAATATTTAAAAATAAGCATTTGCTTGTTTGTAGAAGGCTGCAGATAGTATGTAGATATGGGTTGTATTTGTAAGAGATTGAGCTGACCTTAGACAAAAATGGTTACTGACATACAAGGTCACAAAGTCATGACTTTTTGACAATTTTTGTATAAAATGACTTTTTTCAAAATGTTGCTTGAATTCATTATTTTTTATACATTGAACTAGTTATCAGCCACTTACAGCTTCTTGGGATTTTGTTGTACATGACTCAAGGTATTAATGTAAAAAAATTGAATTTTTTAGGAGAAGGTATTTTTTTTTTATTCAAGGTCAAAGGTCAACTTTTGAAGGGATTTTGTTATTTTTCACAGTAGAGATATTTAACAAGAGACAATAAACAAGGGGCTACTAAAGAGCTTTAAAATGAGACCAAAATCAATGCTCTAGCTTTAATAGGTTTTTAGTTACACCGTTTTGAAAATAGTCATTTAACGCAAAAAAGGTCAAAATGTCACAACTTTGTGACCTTGTATCTCAGTAACCAAAGGTTAGTCAGCTCTAATAATTTGGGAATTTAAGTTTTGCATGTATATCTGCTATTGTGCCAAGTATGAGCAAAATTGAAAGGGGTGAGTGTTTTAGGTGGCTGACTTGACATGGAATGACCCTACTAGGGACTGAGTTACGGTATGGACTTTTAAACATTAAGGGGCCAGCCCCCACACCCAAAATTGGGGGGCCCATAACTTTCGAACTGTCTCTGATTGTAGTAAAACTTGAGATTTCATGTTTTTGCACAAAAACAACCTTGTATACAAAATTTGAGAAAAATCCAAGTTGGAGTGGTTACAAATTTAATTTTTTTTGCATGATTTGTCCTGGAATGACTCTTTATTTGATTTAGTTGATTTTGTGTTATGTACATTGATATATGTATAGCAACTTAATTTTTGTTTTACAAAATTGATGTTCTTCAAATCTCAATATTGGTCCTTTCACACAGTTAACAATTCAGACTTTATTTTCAAGTGTAACATTATTATATATGTATTGTAATCATGCCAACATTTGCCTGTTTTTCATAACTGAATGATAAACCTTTCTGCTAGCAAGTGAACCAGAGGTCTCCATTATTCACCCATGTAAGCACAGTACTTTGTATGGTGATTCAACATTTTAATATGGTATTCATTTTGTTCAACATAGTGTATTAATGCTTGGAGTATCAAAATACATGAATTATTTTACTTGAAATTAGTTTTGTGTAACTCATATTAATCAGTTTTGTGAAACACCTGTATTTTAGGTGATATTTTTTGGGTTTAACAATAACATTTTTAAGTAAAAAATAAAATATATCATGTAAAAAAGTGTTTTTATAAATAAATTGATATAGTGTAGCACTAGAGCTTTCAGAAAATGTATAACTTCATGGGAAATAAACCTTGTCTTCACTGTTTATTGGGTCTTCAAAGATTTCAGTTGTAATGTGTGAATTGAAAACATGAATACATGAGTACCTGTACATAGCTGAAGTTAATGTCTGATTTTGCTATCTTAGCACACTCAGAATGGAGGACAACATGCCAAACTTATATGTCCAGATGGGGCAGATCATTTTAGAACATGTTGTACATTTCTGTACGAGGGTAGATATTAAACTCAAAAAATATGTCCTGTTATCAGGGTTGGCCACTCGCCTAATATCTGCTGGAAACTTCCAATGGATGAGGGTGACCAATAAACCATAACCCTATATAGTTTTTTTCATTAGCCTGTTAGTTAATTACACAAAAATGTGGACACTCATGAATTGAAAGAGATAGTTTGTAGATTTGTAAATACTGTGTGTTCTTAGTTTAAGTTATGTAGGCTACTTTGGTAGTAGTTAATAGTTGTATGCTAATTAGCTGACTTGAAATTGACATTTTGCAAGATTTTAAATAGTAAATAGATTGTAAATAGTGTATATTCTTTGCTTAAGTTATGTAGGCTACTTTGGTAGTAGTAAATAGTTTTATGTTAATTAACTGAATTGAGATTGATGTTTTGCAAGATTTTTTTATTATTATAAAACATAGCTCATGACTTGGATAACTTTGATAGACTCCAGTGGCTTCATGTTTTCCAAATGAATTGTAATGTAATGTAATGTAATGTAATGTAATGTAATGACTGCAAAGTCTGCTTGAATTTTCCTCTGCCATTAACCTTGGTTAATCTTCTACCTGAATTGTTCATTCTGGTGAAGGTCAAGCTTGTAAATCCACCTTAAACCTACAATGTGTGGAAAGATGAACTGTTATGTTTTGCTGCATGCTGCCTGCCATCACTGGGTCTCAGTCCTGGGGCTGATGGATTCGTAGTCAGTGATGCTAACCACTACACCACTGAAGCACAGTCAAGGAATTTTTTATAACACTCATGCATGACACAATGGGTGAGAGTTTAAACTCAAATTACTCATACCTGATGCATCAGGTGAGAGCTTAAAATCTACTCTGCATTTTAACTCAAATTAGCCTTCTTTAGCTGAACAATGTAGGATGAAAGTTTAAACCAAATTTAAGTTTTGACTGAAATTAATGCCAGTATTTTCTTTCAAAAGTGTCTTAGTATGATACTTTCAAATATTATGCATGAGAATTTCACAATTTGGAAAGCAAGAATTTTGTAGATTTTGGATTCTGGTTGTTTGTGCCAAAATTGAACTTATTAGCTAAAATTTGTTTGTTTTACATAATTTTGTTTGTGCCAAATGAGAGAGAGATTCTTTTATGTATTAGTAAAAGTTAGGTTAGGTTAGTTGAATTCTCAGGTAGATTACAGAACCTAAAATACTTTGTGCAATCATGAGGTATAGGTTGGCCCAGATGAAATGATGTGAAAGTACAGTCAGTCCTCACTTTAATGAATTAATTGTTTCCTGAAAACAGTTCATATATAAGAAATTTGTATAATGGAACAAAGAATTCCATAGAAACAGTTATAATTTATTAATTTGTTCCAGAGTCCCCCTCCACCCCATTATGGAAATATTTGTAAAAATGTACACAAAAAACACAATCAAAGACATCATATGCATGTAAATACATTAAAAGACATCAAGTAATACTGTCTTACAAGCTTATTGGAAAGCAAACAGCTAATTGGAATGGTCTTGAGGGTGGAGGAGCGGGAGATTACTGGAGGAAGTCAGAGGGAGACATCACTGTCTTCTCCAACTGAAGATTTTGAAGGACTCCTTGTGGAGTCTTAGCTGGGGTCTTCAGAGCGCTGGAGCCAGTAGTCCCAGGAGATCTACATGGACTTGAAGGAGGAGTTGACTCAAAAGTCATAGCTTCAGGTTCATCTGCTGACTCTGAAGTAGTTGTGGCTTGAGTAGCAGGCCTCTTGATGAATGAATCCAGGGATGGCTGCCTGGCTTTCCTCTTCCTTTCTTCAAAGATTTGTTTGTAGCAGGTGACATTTGTAGTGTTTGTATCTGCAGGGAATGGTGTTAATTAGGTTAATTCATCTGAGCAAGTGTTTGTAAGGTGAGAACTGACTACAATATTTTGCCACAAATAGTTTAACAGTTTTTGTAACTACTAAGATCCACTACTATTGAGCAACATTAAAAATTTTTGTTTTTCCAGATCTTCCAGTAATATGATTATTTTTTATTGTTGAAAAAAGTTAATAGGACTATACAATTTGCAATACTGTACCTATTTAGATACAATTAACTAAACAATTTAAATTATTAGCAGCTAGTTCACCAAGGTAATTTGGGAAATAACTATTTAAACCAAGGTTAATATTTTTTTTATTTATGGTTGTAAGGTTCACAACCAGCTACTAGGGCTACTAGTAAGGTACAGTATTTTCTATCAATATTATACTATAAAACATTATTCTATAACAAAACAGAAGCTGTTTATTCCATTACCAGAATGAGTATAAGTATTCTAGTTAAAATGTGAGCAGAGTTTCATAAATCAATTTAACTTGAGTGTCTAAACTTTATGAAGTACCACATTCTTTAAACCTCCATTGATCAAAAAATATCTGCTGGCCAAAGCTAAAAATAAACAGACACCTACATAGCTTTGACTATAAAATGTGAGGTTTTCATAAAAATCCATGATTACCATTTTTTAAATTTTGGATTTACAAATTTTTTCATTGAACATAAAAGTTAGGCATAACTGAGAGGTTTAAAATGATATCAACTTCAACTCTCTGTGATTAACAATAACTGAGCTATGACATTTCAAAGTTTGGAAACTGCCAAGGTATATGGTCAAACTTCAATGACTTGGAAGGGAACTCAAAATTTTGAAGTTAGTAAATATAAGTCTAAAATAATGACAGATTTTACACAACTGCAGTATATTTTAAGTCACCCCAGTACTGTAAACTAGAAATTTTAGTGTAAGATACCATAACTTCATTAGTACAACTTTATTTGAATAGGGCATACAAATAAAACAGTCATATATCGATGCCATGCCTAGCAAGTTTCAGATAAATATTTAGGATTGTCTTAGCATACAGTACAGGGTTTGGAGTGCTCTTACTACGTTAAAAAGCATAATTAACTCTTTCCCTGTCTTGGATTATTTTATGAGATTTGTGAATATGCTTTTAACAGTAACTTAACATATAATGATTCATATGTGTTATGAAAAAATTATATAAGCCATGGGTTGATTGCCTGATACCTCTCATCCATTGGAAATTTCCAGCAGAATTCAGTGGAGAGTTAATGACAAAAGCCCTACATTTTTTCATTAAAGTTATGTATGTGAAGGTCTTCAAAGGACCTCAGTAAGTAGTGTTTTAATTGGTTAATGTTAAATTTATTTGCCTTCAGTATTTTAGTGCTGCCCAATGGTAAAGAAAGAAATGACCTTATTATTTCATTGGGTCTCGCTTCTGGTTGTAGGGCATGATGATCTCTTTTGATGTAGGGCCACTATACGATGGAGTTACACAATGAGTTGATTTCATTTAATTAATATAGGCAATTACTGTAATTAAATTCCTGAAGATATAGCCTATCCTTTTGAGTTATTAGGTTTATATTACTTGTTATTCACTCAGAACTTATAGGAAGATTAAGTACACCTTCCTTGCTTAAAAGCATTGCTTAACATAAGCAGCTCCTAGTGCTGCAAAATATAAATCATCTTGGGAATTCATTGACTTTACAAAGTTCATTGACTCTTCTTTTGAAGTAATTTTCATGAGTCAGCAATAGAAAATTTTGATACGAAATAATTCATTTTTCTTATGTGGACCCAATGCCTCCATATTGGGTTCTGTGTATGGCAATTATTTTCATTCCCAATAGGCTATGTCGCCAATTCTGAGGCAATTTTGTAGATATTGAATTCAATGAATTAATAATTTTTATTTAATTAAGAAATAAAGATATCACATATGATACCATATTGTACGCATATATAGTTTTTCCATATGTGCCTTGAGTATCACAGGTGATGCTCATATGGAAGCACACACCAGTTTCATGTTGGAATAACAGAACCAATTCCTGTTGGAGCATTCACAAACTTAGGCTGCCCCTCAAAAGAATATGATACTTAGGCGCTTGATTGTTGTTTTGTACATCATATGTGATGTACAGGACAGGCAAATGGTTAAAATTAATTTAACTAATTTTGAGCATGTGATTATAATGATGGTATTACAATACTACTAATACTGTTCTTTCAGATATTTTATTTGGCAAATAACATGCTTATATAAATTTTAAAAAATAGTAAATTCCAAATGACTGAAATGACTCGTATGTATCTGCATTTCAAAGAACTTTCAAAATTATTGGATGCAAAGCATGACAAATATGAAAGGATATACAAAACAAACAGAGATGTCACTCAGAAATGTAAAAAAATAATTTTCACTCTTCACAGGATTCCAGGGTAAATGAACACACAGTTACTAACCTAGATTATTAATAGTAGTATGGGGATATAGGTTAAGAATTGACCCCCTGCCTGTCTTGTGTTTTGAAAAACAACTGTACAGAGACTCCTGGGGATGGAGTTTGATCCTTTGCCTCTCTGTGTGTATATCAGGAGTCAGAATTGGAGTCCTATCTCTGGAAAAATAGGCTTCTTTTCCATATGAAAGAAGCCTTGGATTTAAGTGGCATGGTCACCACACTGCTCTTGGAAGTTTTGCTAGCTTTTGTGGCTGTGTGGTCTTCATGCAAAGAGCATGACAGTGGCCAAGATTTGTTGGATTGATGTTTTGACTTACTGTTATTTGCAAAATGAAGCTGAAATGGAATGATGTTGGTGGGAAGGAATGAAAGGTGTGAAACTGGGTGTGGAGTCAGGAGAAAAAGATAAATGGGGTGTTGATTTGTTAATTAAAGATAAAGGGCATGAATATGTGAGGGGGTATAAAGGTATTAATGATATATGTTTGTAAGTAATGATGATGGGAGCATGGGGAATGCATATGGTGTGGTCTGAATGGAAAAGTGGGAATTGTCCCCTAGTCTTGACTCTTGAGTGATTGGGAAGTTTGCTTTGCCTGAAATGAATGACAGTACCAATCATATAAAAGAATTGCCATATTTCCTGGCCCATAGGATGCTCATTATATAAGCATAGTATAAGTATTTCTGAGTCATGTGGGGTCATGTTAGGACTGGAACTTCCTACTGTAAACTTGACCTTTGGCCAGTAAGATGCAGGGTGTTTTTAGGGACATTTTTTTTAGGAAAAATATAGTGTCCTCTGGGCCAGGAAATACAGTAGGCCCTGTATGTGGAGGAAAGCCTCTGGGTCCAACACAATATCACCCATTATACATGAAATAGAGAGATTTAGAGTGGAGAAGAATATGATTGTGTTAGTAAAGATATGCTGAGTGAAGTAGCACATATGTGGTACAGCAGCTGTTTGGTAATTGAGTGGAGGCTTGTCAGACCATGTGATTGTATTGTGTAAGCTTAAGTTAGTTGGTATTTGTTCTAAAACAAAGGGAAATAGATAGCAGACAGACACAGGAAAAAGTTGAAAGGCTAAATTTGAATGAGGTGGCAGCAGAGTATAGAAGAGCAGAGCAAATCATTGAAGAGATAGTGAGCAAATAGATATACGAAATATGTGGAATGTATAAGGAATGCTTAGTGAAGACAGCTTGTGCTGTATGTAGATGTGTATGAAATGGGGTGAAGAGAAAGGCACTGTGTAGAGAGTATTTTGAATTGAATTGAATTACTTTTATTAATAATAAAATAAATACATTTGTTTTACAATTTACAATGACATGAATAATTGTGAAGCTCAACTATTTCTTTTATTTAATTTGGCCCTTAAGCTTTAGGCTTTACTGGGCTCTTATTAAAAATAAATAGCTAGTTGTTGTTAATTAATAATAAATAAATTTAAGTATTATTAATAGTTAAAGCATACATTAATCTTAAATTATCACTACTGACATTACAAATGCAAGGTCACCATTGAAGGCATTATACCAATACCATATAAAGAAACCAATATTATACATTCAGAGATAAGAACTGAACAATCCCAAGAAATGTGTTTTTAATACTTGATTACACACAAAAAATTAATACTTAGTAAACAATATTAATGGACATTAATCCTATATTTTTGTTAGTATGCCATTATTAATTGGGATTTTAACTTGGTTTTAAACAAATTTACATTCACAATATTTTTTATGTTGGCATTTAAGTCATTCCATAGTTTCAATCCAATGAAAATGGGTAGTTTTTGAGATGAAGACAATCTAAATTGAGGCATAACAAACTGATCTATTTCTGGTCTGATATGAGTGGATTTCTTGATGAGTTACGAAATATCTACCGTATTTACCCATTGCAAATTAATGATTTTGTTCTTACACTTGTAAATAAAAATAAAATGTGCCAGTTTGGTTACATCATTGAACTT
The DNA here is from genome assembly GCA_023014485.1 of Bathynomus jamesi. NCBI lineage: Eukaryota > Metazoa > Arthropoda > Malacostraca > Isopoda > Cirolanidae > Bathynomus > Bathynomus jamesi. The sequence goes on from JAJOZX010002449.1 coordinate 242,290, forward strand.
TAGTAGGTTTAGCTCTTTAAATAATGCACTAGAGTGATCAAGGATAATTTTTGGATGACAAAGATACCATTTAATGCGTTGTTAGCAGAGTTTCCCCAAACAAGGGTGCAGTACAATATATTAAGAAGAACAAGAGTATGATAAAGAGTCAATAAAACCTGTTTAGGGATTACATTTCTAAGTTTAAACATTATAGCAATGCTCCTTGAAATCTTTTTTGCGATATAATTTACATGATCATTCCATTGCAAATTCTTATTTAGCATTACACCAAGAAATTTTGTTACGGTACACTCCTTTATAATGATTTCATTAACATTAAGTTCTTCAAGATATACATTTCTTTTATTAGTAAAGATCATGAAATTTGTGTTACTGGTAGGAAGTTATTTTGGAAAGAAGTGAGGAAGTGCATACGTCAGTCTGGTGGAATGATTGGTAATATGAAAGAAAGAATGACAAAAGTACAGGGTGTTTCAAAAGCCCAGAATCATAAGAAATAAACATGCGAATATATACACAGTAAAAATATTTTACTTGGTTCTCTTACTGTGAGATGAGTACGTACATACACTAGAGATTCAAAGTGTTTTAGTAAGTTGGTAGATAAAGTGGATGAACAGGAAGTAAATGTGAATGCAGTTAGTTTTGGTGGTGTATGTAGAAGTATACCAGGAAACTGAACAAGCAGTATACTACAAGCTAAAGAGAGGAAAGTCAGCAGGAATTGATAGGATATGTAGTGAAATGATTAAATGTAAAGATAAAATGGTGCTTGAATGTTTGCAGAAGATATGTCAAAAGGTGTGGTAAAGGTTGCATGTAAAGCGATTGAATGAAAACTACAATTGCTAGAGTTGTATCAATGTATAAAAATAAAGGTGGAAGGAATAACTGTAAAAATTATTTGAGCATAATTCTTTTAAATACAGCTGGAAAAGTACAGGCATCCCTTGATATCTGATTGGGTTACATTCCTAGAAAACTGATCAGATGGTGAATGATTGGATATTGAAGCATTTATAACATGGGGTCAATGGGGATACATTCCAGGGGGGCTCCTAGGGGGTGATTTTTACCAACACAGACAAAAACACAGGTTATTAGAAATAAAACCAGAAATATAAGTAACACTTCTGATGCCAATGGAGCATAGTAAGAGAATAATGCTCAGTGGTGGGTGGGAAGTGTACCTTATGTAGGGGAGCAAATGTGTCTGCACATGATGGCCATTTTGGATCTACAGTACTGTACAAGTGAAGGTAGAGATGCACACACCACGAGCCTAGGGAGGTATTTTTTGGTGATTTTTCAGTCAGGCAATTGGATAACTGAGAAATTGTGATTGGAAATTGATAAAGGGTATTAATTTATTAAAATTGGGTAACTGAATAATTGGATATTGAAGGATACCTGTAGAGGGAGATTGTTGATAGAGTAAGAAAGATTAAATATAGATCCCTTGGTTAAAGACAAACAAGAAGTCTTCAGAGAAGGAAGAGGATGTGCTGATCATGTGTAATCTAAATAAATAAGAAGAAAAAGGTGTAGCTATTATATATAGCATTTATGGTTTTGAGGAAAGTGTTAAGATAAAGTGAATAGATTTGCCTTGTCAAGGAGTGACACATGCTTAGAATGTATGGTGTCTGTGATAAACTGTTAAATGCAATCCAGAGTTTAGTTGCTGTGCCCAACTCATGGAGACTGGGAAATTAGTTCATAGATAATGTATCTGATATTTTCTAGTATTTTTGATAGGATCGAGTCCCAGCCTATCCCTATATAGTTTAGCTAAGTGTGCATTACTGAATATTTAGTGGTTACTTTCTATTTTTTGACAACAGTTATAAATTTTTAGATTAAGTGATGAAGAAGCCAAAAAAATTATGAAATCATCTTCAAATGAATTTAGAGACATAGAACAAACTCTCTTGAAATACATTGCAATGGAACTAAGAGATGGAGATACTTCACAATTTCTTAATGCATACACTGGAGGTATGGTTCATTTTTATATGATATTAGAGACAACTGCCAGGTGAGCTGTATATATATAGTTCATTAAGCTCCTTCTGAACAGTACCAGTACTCTAACTATAACATTTAGCATATAGTTTGATCCTGGTGCATGGATATAGGCCCTCTTGTATTTGGCACATATTATTTTTAGCATTTGTAACATTTATGTAATTGTATTTTCAAGCAGAAATTAAGCATACAAAGAAGACTCAAACATAATGAATTCATGGTAATAAGTAACAAGTAACATTTGGGACTCTATTTTCCTCCATAGAGGGGCCTGGGTGTGAACTCCTGAGTGAGTCATTTGACCCGAGCAATCAGAGTAAGTGACTTGTGGTGGTGGGAGTTGAATCCAGTCCTTCACAGCCAGAGGTTCAGTCTCCAACCAACTGAATCACAAGAATGAATTTATGACTTAGTTTGAAAATAATTTGCATAATAAATAATTAGGCTTATGCTGTTTGTTTTTGTTGACAGGACTTCAAGAATATATAGAAGCAGTTTCTTTCCATTACTTTCTTCTTAAGGAGCAAATTATCAGCCACTCTGAAATTCAAAATAGAGTAACATTTAAAGGAAGCCTCTCTGACCAAAACTCTGATGTTGTACCCTTGTGTGTTCCAGTTCCACAAAAGGAATATATGTTGGGCCTAGGAGATCTAACAGGAGAACTTATGAGATTTGGTATAAAGTCAATCAGTGTAGGAGACTTTAGTATGTGTTACAAAATCTGTAACATTCTCAAACAAATTAACATGGGCTTTTTATCTCTAGGTTATATTTCTTCAAAAGATTTATTTCAAAAAACTTGCGTGTTTAAGTCTAGTTTAGCTAAGGTGGAAGAAGCTTGTTATTCCCTCCAGTTACGGAAAACAGAACTACCACCTGAAATGTTGGCTACATTTTTAACAGTTGTGGAAAATGAAGAGGAGAATACTTCTTATATTTGAAGTTGTTAAATAATAAAATAATATACATACATGTTGAATAACTAAGCACTATATATACTGAGGGACTGGTTTTGTTAAGTAATTTTGGATACCATTGTTTTGAATATACCTTTGATATATTGTTGAGGATACAATATAGAGAGAATTAAATTTGTACCTGAAACTAAATGCTGCTCTAAGGAATATGATACATAATTTTGTTGAAAACTGTATGCTTTATTATGTTAAGAGTGTACAAGGTTATCTTAAGAAAATTTTATTTGTAAGAATCCATTGATTACTATGCTTCATAATATCTTCATCTAACTGAATAGAATGGACACCTACATTTGAGAACTTTTGCATCAATGTCATTATCACTCCGATTCTTCTATCAAAGTTGCTGCTTCATTAGATATTAAAAAAAAATCATGCTTAAGGAAGGAATAGCTCGTGAAGAGATTTGCTAATGAACTATGTAAGATATACTAATATAATTAGGTACAGTATACAAGTAGTCATAATTTATTATAGCTAATAGTTGTATCTAGTGATGTAGTGAGAGTATGCTGGGCTATAACTGTTGTTCTGTTTTTCTTCTATAAATCCGAATTTGTCAGTCATATGTGGGAAAAAAAGGTTCCCATCATCTCCCTTCAGGAGTCTAGTTTAATCATATTTGTCAGTCATTACTATATACTTGGTCATCTACACTGTGCAGGGGTGCTCAAACGTTTTCGCAGGCGGGCACATTTTCCAAATGCTGGAGCACAGGCGGGCACACAAAAAATATTATGATAAAAAATGCATATAAAACACAAAAAATATCATTATCTGGTTTTAATTGCAATATTCTTTCTATTAACCAGTCTCTAAAACCTTATCTCGGGGCTACTCGCGAGTACACCGAAATGGCTTCGCGGGCACAAATGTGCCCCCGTGCACAGGTTTGAACACCCCTGATATACAGGTTGGGGGAGAGGGGAATTATGATTCTGCTCTTCAAGCCAAGTTTTCTGAAGTAACATTTTTCGCATTGGCTTTTCAATGATTATTGTCACATTTTACACAACAAATTATCACTAATTCAGTGAAATGGAAGAGGCATTGAAGTGGGAAACTAAGAGCTAACGGAACTCCAACTCGCGTTGTGTAGTTTGAGCACTATCGACCACGCCATCCAGAGCCCCAAAACGTGTTTATTATTTTTTAATTATTTTATGTAGGAATGAGGATGCATGTATGTGTTGTGAGGAATAGAGGGAGAAGTGCGTGTTTTGAAAGCATACTGGATTGCTCACAGGATAGATGGGGCACTGAAATAGATCACCTAAGAAGGACAGTGACAGGAGAAACGAGAATTCCAGCACTCCGTCTCCTTAAGGGTGGAAGGGCGAGTACGTCCCTCTTCTTTCTCTACCTTTTCCCAATGGACCGTTCCTCCCCTCCGTATCTGGTCCTTCCTCTACTGCACCAAAGTCACAGTTCCACCCTTTTGCTCTCCGTCAATTGTTTCTATCCCATTTCTTCCTATTCTGATTCAATGCCCGTGTTCACTGACGGCTCTCGTTCGCCACTTGGAGTGGGTTGCGCGGCAGTCTTCCTGTCCGTCGTTCAAGTGCTGTCCCTACCCAAATCAGTTTCCAGCTATTTTCTTGGCCCTTCGATTCATCTCGCAACTCTCATCGACGTCTTTTGTCATTTATTCTGACTCCCGCAGCGCTCTTGAGGCCGTGTCCTCTCGCGTCTCCCCGCATCCGTTGGTGCAACAGATCCAGGACTGGATTGTCCTTCTTTCATCACGCTGTAAGTTGGTCACCTTTTGTTGGGTGCCTTCCCACGTCGGTGTTCCAAACGCACGGACGCTGTGGCGAGGGAGGCGTCCTTCCTATCCTTTGACCCTAACACACACCTCCCGGCGTCGGATTTCTCGTGGGTTTTCCGGGATGCGATGCATTCCTTCGGCGGTGGCAGCGTCTGTTACAGGATGTGTCTGGAATTTCCTGAGGGCCTTGAAGCCCACGATTCGTCAGTGGCCTTCCTCCTGTCACTGTGATCGACGCTTTGAGACCGCTCTTGTACGCCTGCACTTTGGTCAAACTCGCCTCACGCATGGCCCCCTTCTGCCCTTCCGGCATTCCTCTCTCCGTCTTACATTTACTTAGTTTTTCCTGCCTTTGCCGCCGCCCGTTCTCTGTTCCTCCCTTTCTGTTCTGCCCTTTAGGCTCTACTCTTATTCTTTCTCTTTTGTTGGGTGACTCCATGCCTGTACCGAAGGACACACTTTACTCCTTTTCCACCAGACTGGCCTTCTACTTTCTATTTAATGTAACTCGGGTATTTCTATTTTCTTACTGTCTCTCTCCCCCCATTTCCTTGCGTTCTCTCTCTATATTACTCATAATTTCGGTACGATATGTCCTCGGTAGTCGAACCGCCGGTGAAGCATTGCTATTCATTCAATTCAACCCCCCCCCCCCCCTCCCTCCGGGAGTACTTCCCTAGTCGATTGGTGTCTACAGTATCCTGGAAGATTTATATACTTCATGAAAGCCAGGGAGCCGAAGTGAGCATAATCAAACAGCATAAATATTGACCTTGCTTGAACCTTCTTCGGCAGGGTGTCTACTGGTCTGGATAACCTGGAAAAGTCAGGGAATTTAGTTTAGACCTGGAAATGGGGAATTTTTATGGTTAACCTGGAAAATGACACACAGACAGACAGAAAAAGAAAATAATAGAGTGCTAAAAAGAGATTGCTGCTATGACAAGAAATTAATGAATGTAAAAAGACCATATAACTTTTTTTTATTTTCATTATTAAGGAAATATCTAAACTGTGTGTAAACTAGTCGTTGTATAGAAGCCATTGTTACTTTGTGCCAAAAAAGATTTTCTGGTCAATTATTATTATTTTTATTTGCATATTAATACCTAATATACCAAAATATATACCTGGAATTTCGATAACATTGGCCTGGAAAACATGGAAATGTCGGAATTTGAATATGCTGAACCAGTAGACATCCTGTTCAGGTATTTTGGATAGTGTGGTCGGTAGCAGTGCTGACTCTGAAACTAAGCAAAGTGGGTTTATGATTTACAACCGCGTAGTTTCCCATTTTCATCCCTATTTACATCATGCAGGGTGCTTCTAAATTCATGCAACCCGATGCATATAACGTTATAGGGTTTCACGACTTTAAAAACACCTTGCATAGGTGTGGTTATTGCACTTCAAGAAAAGTTTTATAATTCCTTTGTATAATTCACTGAAAGATTTTAGAGAACTCTTAAAAAAAAACTTTTACTTTATTGGAAGAACAAAACGGGTGCTGCAGTTGACAGAACCACAGTGTCCACAGAACCACAGTGCAAAAAAAAAAAAAAAAGTACCTCTGACGATTAACTAGAGGTAATGATATATATATCACTCTTTCCTGCATAAATACAGACGCCACTAAATGTGAGTTTGACCCATAAACCCTGGTTCATTAGACGTCTGCTAAAGAGCCCGGTGTAGGCAGCCACTGTAGAAGTGGTGGGTCAAACGGGCATTTAGTGCCTACATTACGGGTTGTAGCCGTGCGTCTCCAACTTTTTATACTTTATGCTCAGGTATTGCCTCATTTTGAAAGGATCTTATTGACTTCGTATCTCAGTCACCACCATTAGTGGGGCGATGTACTTACCTCACCAAATTCCAACATATACTTGACTATAATGGCAGATTTTCAATGATTCCCTACCCATTACCGTTGTGACACGTACTTTTGCACCGATGTGTGTGTGCACCTATGATAATGCGCTTGACTTCCAATGGCGGGTCAATGAGCTTCATGGAAGTGATCACTTCCCCATTAATCTGTGTGTGATACTTCCACACTTATCCTGTCCTGATCACCAGCACCGTTAGTGTTTTGCTAGTTGAGACTGTTACTGTTGACTATATTAAAGACTTGGTAAACGTCGATTCAGCTGTTGACTTTGTTAATGCTTTGCTTCTTGAGGTGTCAGCCCGCAACATACCTAAGAGAATAGAAAGAAATGGCTTTAGTGTACTTTTGAGTGTCCAAAGGCAGTTCGGGAAAAGACGAAAATGTCGCGACAGTTACAACGTACTTCACAGCAAGACGACGTTGAATACAGTAGGGGCCTGGTATTACTTCACAGACTGCTCTTTCCAGCATGTGGAATCGTGTTCTCAAACTATTGCGGTGATACTCATTCACTAGACATCTGGTCCGCAGACAGGATGCAGACTTAATTATTTTCCCCAAGAAAGTTTCTGAATTTAACTACTATTCCAGAGCTGTCCAGCGGATCTACATATTACGCCTTTCATGCCTTCCCTACTCGGAACTACACACATTTTTCTCATTTTGCCATAGCTGGGTAGCTCGACCTGATAGCGTATCTTACGTCACGTTTAAGTACTTTAACCCTTCTGCCCTTCCCTTCTTATTGGACCCCTATAGATTCATTTGGATATCTCTCTTATTCTCGACGATCTGGCAGAAAGGTGGTATTACAATTGCAAAACCTGGTAAATACGAAGGTTTGGCAAAAAACCCACTTTAAAATAATAAAAAAAAGACCAACCCACTTTTTTTCTTTTTTTGTCGGGTGGGTTTTTCAAAATGGAGAATTCATAATAATATAACCTAAATTAAATACACTACATAATCTGAAAGCTAAATCCTCTGCTTTGAACGGAGCTATGGGGCACGTTCCTCTATGGCCAATGTGGGAATGCATCTTCCTCTGATGTAAGGGCTTTCTCTGCCTGCGTGGACCATTGGACCCGGCTGATCTGCTTATCTTTCTTACTTTCCTCCACTCCTGTTTTTTTTTCACCCCTCCTCGTATTTGGCTTTGTTTTGGACCTTGACTTTACTCTTTTCTTGGACCTTAGGTAAGGGAGGTGATTGTCCTTCACCCTTGTCGCTCTTAAACCAAACCAAAGCCCTGCCTCTGCCATGTCTCACCGCGCGTTGGATGAGAGTGGCCGCCGTTTAGGAACGGGGACTGGGTATGGGTGTATCTCCTCTGCGTGACATCTATTGGCGGTGGGACCGAGTGTGCCCACGATTCGCCTTTCCCTTGTGGGAGTCGGTGGTGGCTGGATGCGCGAGGGGGATGAAATTTCCATTTTTCTTGCTATGGCGTCTTCTACTTCTCGGCTTACGACCTCTGCTTCTAATTCTCGGACTACTACTCAGCAATCGGGGAGTGGACAACCAGGTCCTCGTCCTTTACCACTGGAAGACCATATTTTGAGGGGATCGCTCCCCCTCTGGCTGCAGAACACTCGCGTTCACCTCGATCTAAGAATTCTCGTAAGTCTTTTGACCCCTTCGTAGGGGCCGATGACTCTGACCACCTTTGATTTCTGGTCCTCCAATCTTCCGTCTTTCTTTCCTTCCTCACAACGGGATGTTTTTGAGGTCTGTGATGATTTCACTTCCCGTTGTGGTGAACTCCGACAGATGTGGGCCCAGAACGATGGCTTTCTTGTTGTGGAAGTCTTTCCCAAGGCTGAATACCAGAAAGTTTCCTCCCCCTTCCTCCGTCTCCACCCTGGCCTCCCCGACTCTTCCTTTAACACTTGTACGGGTGTAGTCCATGCCCTCCGTCTTTTGAAATACTCGAAATCGGATCTTCTCACCCGCCTCTCTCCCTCTCTCCTCAGAAAGTGACCCGTGTTTACCCCCCCACCCCCCACCCCCACCCCCACCCCCAGTATAGTCCAGGGGGCAAGGGTTCCATCCCTCTTATTGATTTTGACTCGAGAAAATTAAGTATAAGGATGTAACATATTCTGCTCGAATTTTTAGTTTATTCACAACAAAAATTAAATGACAATGACAAATTAATCATCAATATAATTCCCTTCTTTTTCTATAACCTCTTACCTGTAGAAAAGTTTTTTTATGCCACGTTTGAAGAAATCCCTTGGTTTCGAGCTAAAAAAAAAAAAGCGATCACTTCGTTTTCGATAGCTTCCCTGAATTGCGGATTTCTGAATAAATTGTAGTCTGAAGGTGCGATGTCCGGAGAATAAGGTGGATGAGGCATTTTTTCCCAACCAAATGCTTCCAATTGGGCAGTGATGATTTGAGCAGTGTCAGGGCGTGCGTTATCCTGATGGAATAGAACACCTCTGCGATTAATTAATGCAGGACGTTTTTCTTGTAATGCTATCTTCAGTCGTTGGAGTTGTTGGCAGTAGACTTCAGCTGTGATTGTTTGGTTATCTGGCAAAAGCTCAAAATGAATAATTCCTTGCATATCCCACCAAACGCATAGCAAAATTTTCTTTGGATGGGGTCCGTTCCTTGGCTGAGGTTCAGGCCAGTGATGTAGTCGAGACCTGATCCTGTGAGACCAAGATCGAGACCAAGATCAAAGGTTCGAGATCGAGACCCTTAAAATTCGAGATCGAGACCAAGCTCATGCCCTTTCAATCTATCATATATATACCATATTAATTACACATGCACATATACATAGGCCTACATTCACTTCCAAAGAAGCGTGAGTGAATTTGGTTAAGTTGCTTCTTGATTAAATTAAATTAAATTAAATTAAATTAAAAAAAATTAAATTAAATCTAGATTAAATGAAAATAAATTAAATGGCTCAGGAAAGAAAATCATTGTTATTATTTTTTACGCAATTTTGTCTTCATAGGAGATGCTACTACACCTATAATCTATATTTTTCAGCATATACACAGTAGGCAAGTAAAACTATATTTCAGTTTTTAGGATTGGAAAAACTAACCTCTTGATGTTTACGTTGAAGATGGCGGCTGAACGCTGAAGTCGTTCCACTAATATCAGTTATGGAAATGCCACAAAATTTGCAAAATGCCATGGTTTTTTTCTGTGGCCATCACCTTATCCAACATTGTCTTTGTGATTTTTATAGCCAAAAATTATAACGGCTGACCGATCAGACATATTTTAGTATGATTATTTACAAATCTATAAGTCAAACTGAATACACTACACAGTTAATAAAATGGAATACAAAACTAAACTACACACTGTCACTAACAGCACGTGCCAAAAACTGATTAGGAAACAAAATAAATTCAGCTTAAGGGGAGGTGTGGCGTGATAAAAGTTCCGCCGTGACATCACTAATGACGTCATTTTTTAACATTTACAATTGGCAATTGCGATTTGTTTTACGAATCGGTACGTTGTAAATATAAGTGATGTGAAGGGTTGTCGAGTTATTCTATGCTTTATTGAATTTATCGGTACTGTTTTCTTTATGCTGTATTTCTTGCATTATTTTTGTGTGAAGCATTTTATTTTTTCAAATACATATTGGATGGGAGGATAATCGTTTTTATCACGCCACAGAGGTTGACACGCTGTTTGGCAACACTAAGTGGCCTTATAATATATACTTATAATATATATAATTCTCTATTTAGTGTTTCCATTTTCAATAAAATTAACCTGACGGGGGGGGGGGGCAATTTTTTTGTAGCGCTAACCTAAAAAACCCAGACCCACACACCCCCGCAAGACAAACGTGGCAACTCAAAACAGGGTGACTGATTAGTGAATACCTAGAGTCCCTTACTTTTACAAACTTTCATAAACATTCTGAATTGTGTCTGTTCAACCAATCCACCATCATGAGTATGCCAATAACATGTAATTTTCATTACTGTCTCGAAAGGTCTCGGGGGGAAAACCGAGACCGCGTCTGTCGAGACCGAGATCGAGATCTGCAAATTGGGTCTCGAGATCGAGACCGATCTCGAGACCTACATCACTGGTTCAGGCTTTGTTTCACGGCTAAGCCACTGATGTCGACGGTTAATATTGTTGTAGCGGACCCATTTTTCATCCCCAGTGACGATCCAATTCAAAAACGGTGTCTGCAGTCGCCGAGAATGCAGTGATGTGCAAATATCGATTCGATGTTGAAGATTCGATTGTGACAAATCATGCGGAACCCATTTTCCAACCTTCACTACTTTTCCTGACGGCTTCAAATGACGATGAATGGTCATATGGCTAACGCCGAGTTGCAGGCCAAGTTCTCTTACAGTTACCGTTGGGTTTTTCTCCACTGTTGCTTTCAGCAACTTATGAAAACTGATGAGTGGGTAGTTGGGAGGTAACGAAAATGGTTCACTGAGTAGGTAGGTAGTTAATCTAACAATTATTAAATTCCTTTTATGTCAATAACTGGGTGGATGAAACCAATTGGTTGCTCACCAGAGTTATTCTCCACACTAGTATTTATATACTGTGTGGGAGGAGCGTGCTCGGTAATAAGAATACATTACCGCTCAACCAACCGAGGAACAAACCAAGACAACGCTGGTACAAGAAGCCGCGAAGAGGAAAACAAAAGGAAGGACGAAAAGGAAAACGGGGGCGAGAGGACGTACAGCAAAGTGGCGCTTCGAAAACATAAACCGGAGAAAGGGAGACACTCCGATAACAAAGTAAGTGACTAATTGAGTTTTTACACCAAAGTTAAACGCATTAAATTAAGCTGGGTCAGACAAGTTAGGCCTACATTGTGGCCTAAGACCCAGCATCAACTCATAGCTTAACAAAGGTGAAGGTAGATTGCCCTAACCTATTCTTGTGAGGAATCCTACTGTGGACCTCAATTTATCTGCCCGCTCTGGACCATTTCCGGAATCTCTAGGCTGACCCTCTAGGCTAGACTTGATCTACTCTATAGTTAGACTGGAGATATAAGGGGTGGGTTAATTGTGGACCAATTCATACAGAGCATTTTTCGCATTGGTGGTCCGTGTGTGGGGAATTTACAAACCTTAACCTTACTTAACAAAAAATTGCAGAATTAGGCTAAATAGCCTAAGTCTAGCCTAAGCCTAAGCTAATCAAGCCTAATTAGGTCTACAACCTAGGGCCTAACTAGGAAACATTTACATTTAAGGAGTCTCATTCTTATAAGCTTAGACCTGACTGACATAAGTACTTGGGGGGGATTAAACCAAATTTAAACTCGACTGTTTTGTCTGTGCTCTCTCTTCTCTGGTAATTTCTTCTTGTCCTATATTTCATTACGATCCCAGTTAAACAATTTTGACTTAGACATGGACAGTGCGGAATTGAAAAAGTTAAAAAAGAAAAGGGGGGCAAAGTTGGGAGCTGTACAAAGGCTGTGAACACTTTTAACAATATTACACAACCAGGTAAGGAAAATGTAGAGAGTGTAATTATTAAATTGGAAATTAAAAAGAAGGAAATAATAGCCATTAATGAGAGTATTTCAGAGTTAGTTGAATCCGAATGGCTGAAGAACAATTGATAGACCTTTACGCTGATGATGATGATCAGGTAAGCTCAATTGAACAGCAAATAGGAGACTACGGTCTCGTTTGACTGACTTAACACCAAAAAAACCTAATTCTGATTTTAATCAAAGTAGGGCTAACCTTCAACAAAATTTAAGTGGCATGCTAAATCCTGAGTCACAAGAATTGAGGGCTCAGTTACCCATTTTGCAAATACCAACATTTGAAGGGGACACGGTACAATTCCCATCTTTCATTGACAAATTTGAGAATTTAATAGGTAATAAACCTTATATTTCAACTGTTGAAAAGTTTAGTTACTTAACTAGTTCCCTTAAAGGCCAGCCTATAACCTGATAGCCTATTTACCAGCCATAGGGGATTCATATGAAGTAGCTATTGATCTTTTAAACGTAATTACGTTAATAAAGATGTGATTATATATGAATTATCTCAACAAATTTTTGAATTTGCACCCATAAAAGATAACCATAGTGATATGGAAAATTTTTATACAAAATTAGAAGCTATTATAGGACAACTGGTTAGCAATGGGATAGATATTAAAACTTCATCTTGGCTTATACTAAGCATAGTACTTAGGTGCCTTTCTTCGAGGGTTAAAGATAATTTAATTCTAAAGACGGGAGAAAATTATCCTAATTTAGCACAAATAAGACAACACTTCCCCAATATCCTAACTAATTACAACTTGAGAGATTTTCCAACACATAAGACCCAGACTATGGATAAACCAAAGACTGTTCCCAGAGACCAACTAGCTACAGCCAAACAGACAAAACTTGATACTGTAGAATCAAATGTGACCAACTATAAAACACGAACACCTACATTTACATTACAGAACTTTAATGTAACTGCTGCCTCAACTTACACACCATATTGCAAATTTTGTGCAAGTAATGAACACAGTAGTACTGGGTGTGACAAATATTTAGACTTTAACCAAAGGGCTAAAAGATGTGAACAGTTGAACCTGTGTAAAAAGTGTACTGGCCAGGGACATTATAAGAAAGACTGTAAATCTAGGTTAAGATTCAAGTGTAAGTTTTGTAAAAGTTTACGACATGTCTCATCAATGTGTGATTCACCAAAGTGTCCAAACAATAGTACTCAAACTCAAAAGATACCTCCCCCAAACAAATGTAATCAAGAAAATGCCACTTTCATGGGACATTCTGCTTGTTCAAACAATGTAACAAGAAACACAGAGATTCTTTTACCAACTATTACTTTGGACTTAGTGAATAGTGAGGGTAGTACCACTCCAGTGAGATGTCTTATAGACTGTTGTTCTCAACAAACATTTGTTTCAAAAAATGTAGTTAATAAATTGGGTTTGACACCAAACCCGAATGAACAAAAACCTCAATATTGCATCATTGTTAAAGATAACTCGGACAAAAAATAGCTATAAGACAATTGACCTGGAACTACATTTAGGAAGTAAATTCAAGAAAATGAAGCAGTTATTATTCTAAAGTAGGACAAAACAAACTGGTTATACCCAAACTAGAACAAACCATAAATCATTTGGAAAACACTACAAAATAGCTGATAGACATATCACTAACAACACAGTAGCTAACATTGAAATGTTAATAGGGGCAGATTATATTAATCTTATTCATAAGGCATAGTAGAGATAGGTAATGGTATAGCTATTCAGACTCCATCAGGGATAGCCCCTTTGGGTGACCTATCAGACTACAACCTAGACCTAAACCAAAACAGTTCATGACCAACAAATACTATGTGCCTCAACTCAGTCCTACATAACACCTGTAAGAATAGCAACACTTTGAATAATATTATCTCAACTGAGAACATTAATTCATCATTATCAAATGAAACTTTGGATGAGGCAATTTCAAACTTTATGGTTGCTAGAATCTGTGGGTATACATGACACAAATCAAACTTCAGAAGATCAGTTAATGGTAGAAAGATTTGAAGACACCATTCAGTGCAAAGACAATAGTTATTTTGTTGAGTTACCTTGGAAAATAAATTGTCCAACTTTAAGAGACAATCTCAAAGTAGCTAAAGGACATTTATATAAAGTAATGAAAAAACTCAGACAAGATAATAATATTGTAAAGTACAGTGATGTCTTCAAAGAACTACAGAAAGGCTTCATTGAAGAAGTACAAATAACCTTTTAAAAAGATGGTTGTCATTATTTAACCACAGGGGGGTTTATCGACAAGATGCCCCAACAACAAAACTCAGAGTAGTATATAACTGTAGCCTCAAAGACAGTGATAAACACAGTTTGAATGATTGCTTGATTGAGGGTCCTAATCTCATTTCTGACCTTGTGAAGATCTTACTGAGGTTCAGGTTAGACAAATATGCTGTACAAAGTGACATTTCAAAGGCATTTTGAGAATAAATCTTAAAAATGAATATGATAAGAACCAACTTAGGTTCTTATGGTTCAAGGATCCATTTGATTTGAATAAAGGGTTCATAACCTATAGATTTAATGTTGTGTTGTTTGGAGCCAATTGCTCACCTAGCCTATTAGCATTGACAATTAGACATCATTTAAACCAGTTTAATAACTCTCTAACATTGAACTTCCTTAAGGAACATTTTTACGTAGACAATCTAATAGGCTCAACGACAACAAAATCTGAATTATCTGAAGTCTATGAACACTCTCAAAACATTATGCAACAAGGTAACTTTGAACTTAGAGAGTGGATTTCAAATGATGAGGATTTAAACAAAAAGATTTTAAAGGATAATAATGGTCTTACTGAGCCATCAGACAGAGTTAAAACTTTAGGTATGAACTGGTATTTGGATGCAACTTCTAACAGTCATGATTCAATCTGTACTAAAGGTTTTAAACTTGATGAGGAAGCAAATACTAAAAGACAAATATTATCAGAGGCTTCCAAAATTTTTGATCCTATGGGTCTATTCCTGCCTTCAACAATAAAATCAAAGATTCTCCTCCAAGAAATTTGGAGGACAAATGTTGGGTGGGATGATCCAATAACAAATGAAAATCAAAAATCTTGGAAGAAGTTAGCTACTGATTTAACAAAAGTGCAGAACATTAAAATTCAAAGGTGCTGTGGGTTTAGGGATAAGCCCCAGAGACTTCATGTGTTTGCTGATGCAAGCACACAAGCTTATGGGTGCTGTGCGTATCTTGTAAGCCCTACAGAAAGTCATCTAATTTATGCAAAAGGGAAAGTTGCACCTCTCAAACCTACCCGAACCATACCTCAATTGGAACTATTGGCTGCTACATTAGCCATTAAAACCATTTCATTGCTTAAGGATGCTTACTATGATGTGTATAACTATATCCACGTCTGGCTTGACAGTCAGATTTGTCTTGCCTGGATACGGAATGATAGCATTAATAGTAAGAATATCTTTGTAAGAAATAGGCTAAAAGAAATAGCTGACGCTAATGAAAGCCTACAAGTAAACTTTCACTATGTTCCAACTAAACAGAATCCAGCAGACTTTCTGACCAGAGGTTTATCCTACAAGTTGTTGAAGTCAAACAAAACTTGGTTTATGGGACCTAAGTGGCTCTGTAATACAGACCAATGGCCTGTGGAACAAGTTAACTTGACATTAAATTTAATCTTTTCAAATGAAAAGGTTGAACCAATCACTAATTATGAAAGTATTCTGATTTCAACAAACTTGTCAGGGTGACAGCCTACTGTTTGAGGTTTGCTCACAACTGTTTAGCTACAATTAACAAACAGCTAAATAAAAACAATCATAATTATACAGAAGTTGCAACCCAATACTGGATAGGCCAAGCCAACAAAAAGTACAATAAAGAGTTAGAATTCTTAACAATGGGAAACAAACAAAAGAACCTGTACCATCAGTAGTTGTGGATCTAAACTTGTTCAGAGATGAGGAAGGCCTTCTAAGGTGTAAAGGGAGATTAGACAAATCAAAACTGTCATACAAAAGCAAAAATCCAATCCTTTTACCTAGATTTAGCTATTTGACAACATTAATATCAGAAAAACACACAATGATGTATATCATATGGGGGTACCACAGACACTAACTACATTAAGAAAAACTTATTGGATACCCAAGGGAAGGATCACTGTTAAAACAGTCCTGAGTGAGTGTGTCACATGTAGGCGTATTCATGCTAGGCCCTATAGGAAACCAAATCCTCCTGCTTTGCCAGAGGAGAGAGTTACTCTCAACAGACCCTTTGAGACTGTAGGCATTGACTATACAGGAGCATTGACTGTAGGGGTGGGTGACACTGAACAAAAAATGTACATTGTACTGTTTACATGTGCTGCCTCACGAGCTGTTTATTTGGATGTTGTGGAGGACCTAACAGCAGAATCTTTTGTTGCTGTCTTTAAGAGATTCTGTGCACGACATTCAGTACCAAAGACAGTTTGGACTGACAATGCTACATATTTCAAAGCTGGTGAACAAGTCATCCACGACTTGTTAAGCAATGAAATCACACAATTATATATACAAAATCAAACATAAAGTGGAAGTATATTCCGGTTGCCTCTCCTTGGTATGGTTCTATCTGGGAGAGGAATATACAAACAGTAAAGAATTGCTTGAAGAAAGCAATTGGCAAAAAACAGATACACTTATTTGGGTTACTCACTCTCCTGGCTGAGATTGAGAACATCATTAACAATAGACCACTCACTTATGTGAGTGACAACATTAATGACCCAGAACCATTAACTCCAAATCATTTGATTCGGGGAGAACAAGTTAGTCTCCTGCCGGACTACAATATAGACTCTTCAGAAGACCCAAACTGGACTCAACGACATGATGAGCTCCAGACTAAGTTACAACATTTAACTAGAGTTAAAGCTCATTTCATTAAACAGTGGAAAACTGAGTACTTGATGGGTCTAAGGGAGAGACATAAACAAATGACTAAGAAGGATTGGTCTGACACAATTAAGGTAGGGGACCTTGTTCTCATACATGACAGTACTCCAAGACAATACTGGCCTCTGGCTAGAGTTTCAGAACTCAGACCAGGGGCAGACGGGGTAACAAGAGTGGTCAAATTAAGGACTTCAACGGGTGACACAACAAGAGACATTTCTCTTTTGTACCCTTTAGAGTCTGGACCCAAAACAATGGACTTTGGAGAACCTTCTCCACTGACAGTAACAACTGGAGACACTGAACTTCCAGTAACTATTCCTTTGACAGTAGGAGTGGTAACGCATCCTACTACAACATTGACAGACACAAGACCTCAGCGACAAACAGCATTAAAGGCGCGACTATTTTTACAACAAAAAATAGATGCTGGGGAATTGTAATTTTATCTTCTAACTTTCATTTTTTCTTTTCTTATGGTAAAGACCATAGACAGTTTCATCCTATGGATGTATATTTTATCTTCTAATTAAATGCTACACCTTCTCCATGAGAAGGTGAGGATAGGCACTGTTAATCAGATTAACAGGCATTTACAGTTAAATAGTTAGCTAGTCTACACTCAGACAAAAATTGGTGACAATGACACCAAAATTTTTATCTCCCGGGGCCCCCAGTATATGGAAAACTGATGAGTGGGTAGTTGGGAGGTAACGAAAATGGTTCACTGAGTAGGTAGGTAGTTAATCTAACAATTATTAAATTCCTTTTATGTCAATAACTGGGTGGATGAAACCAATTGGTTGCTCACCAGAGTTATTCTCCACACTAGTATTTATATACTGTGTGGGAGGAGCGTGCTCGGTAATGGAGATACATTACCGCTCAACCAACCGAGGAAAAACCAAGACAACGCTGGTACAAGAAGCCCCGCGAAGAGGAGAACAAAGGAGAACGAAAAGAAGAACGGGGCGAGAGGACGTACCAGCAAAGTGCGCTCTCGAAAACATAACCGGAGAAGGGAGACACTCCGATAACAAAAAGTAAGTGACTAATTGAGTTTTTACACCAAAGTTAATCATTAAATTAAGCTGGGTCAGACAAGTTAGGCCTACATTGTGGCCTAAGACCCAGCATCAACTCATAGCTTAACAAAGGTGAAGGTAGATTGCCCTAACCTAATTCTTGTGAGGAATCCTACTGTGGACCTCAATTTATCTGCCCGCTCTGGACCATTTCCGGAATCTCTAGGCTGACCCCTCTAGGCTAGACTTGATCTACTCTATAGTTAGACTGGAGATATAAGGGGTGGGTTAATTGTGGACCAATTCATACAGAGCATTTTTCGCATTGGTGGTCCGTGTGTGGGGAATTTACAAACCTTAACCTTACTTAACAAAAATTGCAGAATTAGGCTAAATAGTCTAGCCTAAGCCTAACCTGAGCAAGCCTAATTAGGTCTACAACCTAGGGCCTAACTAGGAAACATTTACATTTAAGGAGTCTCATTCTCTTATAAGCTTAGACCTGAGTGACACAAGTACTTGGGGGGGATTAAACCAAATTTAAACTTGACTGTTTTGTCTGTGCTCTCTCTTCTCTGGTAATTTCTTCTTGTCCTATATTTCATTACGATCCCCAGTTAAACAATTTTGACTTAGACATGGACAGTGCAGAATTGAAAAAGTTAAAAAAGAAAAGGGGGGCAAAGTTGGGAGCTGTTACAAAGGCTGTGAACACTTTTAACAATATTACACAACCAGGTAAGAAAAATATAGAGTGTAATTATTAAATTAGAAATTAAAAAGAGGAAATAATAGCCATTAATGAGAGTATTTCAGAGTTAGTTGAATCCGAAATGGCTGAAGAACAATTGATAGACCTTTACGCTGATGATGATGATCAGGTAAGCTCAATTGAACAGCAAATAAGGGACTACGGTCTCGGTTGACTGACTTAACACCAAAAAAACCTAATTCTGATTTTAATCAAAGTAGGGCTAACCTTCAACAAAATTTAAGTGGCATGCAAAATCCTGAGTCACAAGAATTGAGGGCTCAGTTACCCATTTTGCAAATACCAACATTTGAAGGGGACACGGTACAATTCCCATCTTTCATTGACAAATTTGAGAATTTAATAGGTAATAAACCTTATATTTCAACTGTTGAAAAGTTTAGTTACTTAACTAGTTCCCTTAAAGGCCCAGCCTATAACCTGATAGCCTATTTACCAGCCGTAGGGGATTCATATGAAGTAGCTATTGATCTTTTAAAACGTAATTACGTTAATAAAGATGTGATATATGAATTATCTCAACAAATTTTTGAATTTGCACCCATAAAAGATAACCATAGTGATATGGAAAATTTTTTACAAAATTAGAAGCTATTATAGGACAACTGGTTAGCAATGAGATAGATATTAAAACTTCATCTTGGCTTATACAAAGCATAGTACTTAGGTGCCTTCCTTCGAGGGTTAAAGATAATTTAATTCTAAAGACGGGAGAAAATTATCCTAATTTAGCACAAATAAGACAACACTTCCCCAATATCCTAACTAATTACAACTTGAGAGATTTTCCAACACATAAGACCCAGACTATGGATAAACCAAAGACTGTTCCCAGAGACCAACTAGCTACAGCCAAACAGACAAAACTTGATACTGTAGAATCAAATGTGACCAACTATAAAACACGAACACCTACATTACAGAACTTTAATGTAACTGCTGCCTCAACTTACACACCATATTGCAAATTTTGTGCAAGTAATGAACACAGTAGTACTGGGTGTGACAAATATTCAGATTTAACCAAAGGGCTAAAAGATGTGAACAGTTGAACCTGTGTAAAAAGTGTACTGGCCAGGGACATTATAAGAAAGACTGTAAATCTAGGTTAAGATTCAAGTGTAAGTTTTGTAAAAGTTTACGACATGTCTCATCAATGTGTGATTCACCAAAGTGTCCAAACAATAGTACTCAAACTCAAAAGATACCTCCCCCAAACAAAGGTAATCAAGAAAATGCCACTTTCATGGGACATTCTGCTTGTTCAAACAATGTAACAAGAAACACTGAGATTCTTTTACCAACTATTACTTTGGACTTAGTGAATAGTGAGGGTAGTACCACTCCAGTGAGATGTCTTATAGACTGTTGTTCTCAACAAACATTTGTTTCAAAAAATGTAGTTAATAAA
Source organism: Bathynomus jamesi (assembly GCA_023014485.1). NCBI lineage: Eukaryota > Metazoa > Arthropoda > Malacostraca > Isopoda > Cirolanidae > Bathynomus > Bathynomus jamesi. Next base: position 262,652 of record JAJOZX010002449.1, read on the forward strand.
TTGGGTTTGACACCAAACCCGAATGAACAAAACCTCAATATTGCACTTTGTTAAGGATAACTCGGACAAAAATAGCTATAAGACAATTGACCTGGAACTACATTTAGGAAGTAAATTCAAGAAAATTGAAGCAGTTATTATTTCTAAAGTAGGACAAAACAAACTGGTTATACCCAAACTAGAACAAACCATAAATCATTTGGGAAAACACTACAAAATAGCTGATAGACATATCACTAACAACACAGTAGCTAACATTGAAATGCTAATAGGGGCAGATTATATTAATCTTATTCATAAGGGCATAGTAGAGATAGGTAATGGTATAGCTATTCAGACTCCATCAGGGATAGCCCCTTTGGGTGACCTATCAGACTACAACCTAGACCTAAACCAAAACAGTTCATGACCAACAAATACTATGTGCCTCAACTCAGTCCTACATAACACCTGTAAGAATAGCAACACTTTGAATAATATTATCTCAACTGAGAACATTAATTCATCATTATCAAATGAAACTTTGGATGAGGCAATTCAAACTTTATGGTTGCTAGAATCTGTGGGTATACATGACACAAATCAAACTTCAGAAGATCAGTTAATGGTAGAAAGATTTGAAGACACCATTCAGTGCAAAGACAATAGTTATTTTGTTGAGTTACCTTGGAAAATAAATTGTCCAACTTTAAGAGACAATCTCAAAGTAGCTAAAGGACATTTATATAAAGTAATGAAAAAACTCAGACAAGATAATAATATTGTAAAGTACAGTGATGTCTTCAAAGAACAGCTACAGAAAGGCTTCATTGAAGAAGTAACAAATAACCCTTTTAAAAAAGATGGTTGTCATTATTTAACCCACAGGGGGGTTTATCGACAAGATGCCCAACAACAAAACTCAGAGTAGTATATAACTGTAGCCTCAAAGACAGTGATAAACACAGTTTGAATGATTGCTTGATTGAGGGTCCTAATCTCATTTCTGACCTTGTGAAGATCTTACTGAGGTTCAGGTTAGACAAATATGCTGTACAAAGTGACATTTCAAAGGCATTTTTGAGAATAAATCTTAAAAATGAATATGATAAGAACCAACTAAGGTTCTTATGGTTCAAGGATCCATTTGATTTGAATAAAGGGTTCATAACCTATAGATTTAATGTTGTGTTGTTTGGAGCCAATTGCTCACCTAGCCTATTAGCATTGACAATTAGACATCATTTAAACCAGTTTAATAACTCTCTAACATTGAACTTCCTTAAGGAACATTTTTACGTAGACAATCTAATAGGCTCAACGACAACAAAATCTGAATTATCTGAAGTCTATGAACACTCTCAAAACATTATGCAACAAGGTAACTTTGAACTTAGAGAGTGGATTTCAAATGATGAGGATTTAAACAAAAAGATTTTAAAGGATAATAATGGTCTTACTGAGCCATCAGACAGAGTTAAAAACTTTAGGTATGAACTGGTATTTGGATGCAACTTCTAACAGTCATGATTCAATCTGTACTAAAGGTTTTAAACTTGATGAGGAAGCAAATACTAAAAGACAAATATTATCAGAGGCTTCCAAAATTTTTGATCCCATGGGTCTATTCCTGCCTTCAACAATAAAATCAAAGATTCTCCTCCAAGAAATTTGGAGGACAAATGTTGGGTGGGATGATCCAATAACAAATGAAAATCAAAAATCTTGGAAGAAGTTAGCTACTGATTTAACAAAAGTGCAGAACATTAAAATTCAAAGGTGCTGTGGGTTTAGGGATAAGCCCCAGAGACTTCATGTGTTGCTGATGCAAGCACACAAGCTTATGGGTGCTGTGCGTATCTTGTAAGCCCTACAGAAAGTCATCTAATTTATGCAAAAGGGAAAGTAGCACCTCTCAAACCTATTCGAACCATACCTCAATTGGAACTATTGGCTGCTACATTAGCCATTAAAACCATTTCATTGCTTAAGGATGCTTACTATGACGTGTACTTAAGTCATATCCACGTCTGGCTTGACAGTCAGATTTGTCTTGCCTGGATACGGAATGATAGCATTAATAGTAAGAATATCTTTGTAAGAAATAGGCTAAAAGAAATAGCTGACGCTAATGAAAGCCTACAAGTAAACTTTCACTATGTTCCAACTAAACAGAATCCAGCAGACTTTCTGACCAGAGGTTTATCCTACAAGTTGTTGAAGTCAAACAAAACTTGGTTTATGGGACCAAAGTGGCTCTGTGATACAGACCAATGGCCTGTGGAACAAGTTAACTTGACATTAAATTTAATCTTTTCAAATGAAAAGATTGAACCAATCACTAATTATGAACAGTATTCTGATTTCAACAAACTTGTCAGGGTGACAGCCTACTGTTTGAGGTTTGCTCACAACTGTTTAGCTACAATTAACAAACAGCTAAATAAAAACAATCATAATTATACAGAAGTTGCAACCCATATTGGATAGGCCAGGCACAACAAAAAGAGTACAATAAAGAGTTAGAATTCTTAACAAATGGGAAACAAACAAAAGAACCTGTACCATCAGTAGTTGTGGATCTAAACTGTTCAGAGATGAGGAAGGCCTTCTAAGGTGTAAAGGGAGATTAGACAAATCAAAACTGTCATACAAAAGCAAAAATCCAATCCTTTTACCTAGATTTAGCTATTTGACAACATTAATCATCAGAAAAACACACAATGATGTATATCATATGGGGGTACCACAGACACTAACTACATTAAGAAAAACTTATTGGATACCCAAGGGAAGGATCACTGTTAAAACAGTCCTGAGTGAGTGTGTTACATGTAGGCGTATTCATGCTAGGCCCTATAGGAAACCAAATCCTCCTGCTTTGCCAGAAGAGAGAGTTACTCTCAACAGACCCTTTGAGACTGTAGGCATTGACTATACAGGAGCATTGACTGTAGGGGTGGGTGACACTGAACAAAAAATGTACATTGTACTGTTTACATGTGCTGCCTCACGAGCTGTTTATTTGGATGTTGTGGAGGACCTAACAGCAGAATCTTTTGTTGCTGTCTTTAAGAGATTCTGTGCACGACATTCAGTACCAAAGACAGTTTGGACTGACAATGCTACATATTTCAAAGCTGGTGAACAAGTCATCCACGACTTGTTAAGCAATGAAATCACACAATTATATATACAAAATCAAAACATAAAGTGGAAGTATATTCCGGTTGCCTCTCCTTGGTATGGTTCTATCTGGGAGAGGAATATACAAACAGTAAAGAATTGCTTGAAGAAAGCAATTGGCAAAAAACAGATACACTTATTTGGGTTACTCACTCTCCTGGCTGAGATTGAGAACATCATTAACAATAGGCCACTCACTTATGTGAGTGACAACATTAATGACCCGGAACCATTAACTCCAAATCATTTGATTCGGGGAGAACAAGTTAGTCTCCTGCCGGACTACAATATAGACTCTTCAGAAGACCCAAACTGGACTCAACGACATGATGAGCTCCAGACTAAGTTACAACATTTAACTAGAGTTAAAGCTCATTTCATTAAACAGTGGAAAACTGAGTACTTGATGGGTCTAAGGGAGAGACATAAACAAATGACTAAGAAGGATTGTTCTGACACAATTAAGGTAGGGGACCTTGTTCTCATACATGACAGTACTCCAAGACAATACTGGCCTCTGGCTAGAGTTTCAGAACTCAGACCAGGGGCAGACGGGGTAACAAGAGTGGTCAAATTAAGGACTTCAACGGGTGACACAACAAGAGACATTTCTCTTTTGTACCCTTTAGAGTCTGGACCCAAAACAATGGACTTTGGAGAACCTTCTCCACTGACAGTAACAACTGGAGACACTGAACTTCCAGTAACTATTCCTTTGACAGTAGGAGTGGTAACGCATCCTACTACAACATTGACAGACACAAGACCTCAGCGACAAACAGCATTAAAGGCGCGACTATTTTTACAACAAAAAATAGATGCTGGGGAATTGTAATTTTATCTTCTAACTTTCATTTTTTCTTTTCTTATGGTAAAGACCATAGACAGTTTCATCCTATGGATGTATATTTTATCTTCTAATTAAATGCTACACCTTCTCCATGAGAAGGTGAGGATAGGCACTGTTAATCAGATTAACAGGCATTTACAGTTAAATAGTTAGCTAGTCTACACTCAGACAAAAATTGGTGACAATGACACCAAAATTTTTATCTCCCGGGGCCCCCAGTATATGGAAAACTGATGAGTGGGTAGTTGGGAGGTAACGAAAATGGTTCACTGAGTAGGTAGGTAGTTAATCTAACAATTATTAAATTCCTTTTATGTCAATAACTGGGTGGATGAAACCAATTGGTTGCTCACCAGAGTTATTCTCCACACTAGTATTTATATACTGTGTGGGAGGAGCGTGCTCGGTAATAAGAATACATTACCGCTCAACCAACCGAGGAACAAACCAAGACAACGCTGGTACAAGAAGCCCCGCGAAGAGGAAAACAAAAGGAGAAGGACGAAAAGGAAGAACGGGGCGAGAGGACGTACCAGCAAAGTGCGCTCTCGAAAACATAACCGGAGAAGGGAGACACTCCGATAACAAAAGTAAGTGACTAATTGAGTTTTTACACCAAAGTTAAACGCATTAAATTAAGCTGGGTCAGACAAGTTAGGCCTACATTGTGGCCTAAGACCCAGCATCAACTCATAGCTTAACAAAGGTGAAGGTAGATTGCCCTAACCTAATTCTTGTGAGGAATCCTACTGTGGACCTCAATTTATCTGCCCGCTCTGGACCATTTCCGGAATCTCTAGGCTGACCCCTCTAGGCTAGACTTGATCTACTCTATAGTTAGACTGGAGATATAAGGGGTGGGTTAATTGTGGACCAATTCATACAGAGCATTTTTCGCAAACTCTTCATCTAACTCATTTGGTCGTCCTGTTCGTTGATAATCTTTCAGACTGAAGTCTCCATTTCTGAACTTCTCAAACCATCTCCTACACATCCATTCGCTCACATCATCATTTCCATAAACTCTTTGAATGTTTTTTGCAGATTCACTAGCGTTAGATCCTTTATGGAACTCATACAGCATCACATGTCGAATATGCTCTTTCATGGGCTCCATGTTTTTTCAATTACTGTAATATCGTAGGGGTGGCGTTGTAACTGTATGAAAAACACCAGAGAAAATATTCCTTAGCCTAAGTCATTCTGTATCGTGATAAAACCTGTGCGAACCTGTCGCCGCGTGTATTTTGCAACATTTCTAAAGCTATTTCACATTATCTTGAGGTTATTCTATTATCTATCGTCCGTTTTCTAATCGAGCAGAATTTATGTACTTGCCAGAGGTTCGAACACGTCAGTAAGACATCGAAGTTCGCCTGGTATTTGCGTCAATTGCGCGTTTCTGACGCATGGTTCCTCTTGTTCCAATCCTCCCCGCTGTGCCAACTGTGGAGATGACCACGCCGCCTCCTCCTCTACCTATCCGACCTACCTATTTGAGCGTGAGGTCCTGTCAGTCCGGGAATCTGACAGTCAGCTTCAAGGAAACGAGGGCCCGTGTTAGATCCCAGTTTGTTTGCCCCGGGCTTTCCTTTGCTAAGACTGCGTCCTTCCCGCCCTGTTATTTCCCGTTTGCTTCGAACTTTGTCACTTCCATACCCAGAGCTGGGCAATAAATACATTGAATGTATTTAAATACTAAATACATGGGAGAAATGTATTTAAATACTAAATACATTTTACGAATGTATTTAGATACTAAATACAAAATACATCAATTGTATTTAAATACATTTGTAAATACATTTTAAATTGTTATCTGCAGATATATCACTGTTTGATTCACCGGATTTGCTTGTTGAAGCCATGACACGCACACGATAAAGAAATCAACCGCTTTCGACTAAGAGTGGCACACAACTGATTGAACTGACACGTTGAAACATGAACCATGCTGTACTACACTGTCGACGCGTCGTACTGTGCTAGTACAGAACGTGTATTAGACCAGTAAAAGTATTTACATTTTTATATTTTGAGTATTTAAATACATTGTATTTAAATACTCATTAAAGTATTTAAATACTATATTTAAATACATGAAAACAATGTATTTATAAATACAGTTCTAAATACACAAATGTATTTAAATATGTATTTAAATACTGCCCAGCTCTGTCCATACCGTCCTCTTCCTCATCTTGTTCTCGGCCAGATCAGGCCACATCCGCCTGTCCCTCTAACCTATCTTCTATATCGCCCCTTTCGTCGTCATCATCCCCCGTGTCCCCTTCTCAATCCGTCCGTCCCCCAAGAACATCCAATTCCACTGTCCCCATCTGCTCCACCTCAGTGGTATCTAGTCTACTTAACCATCCTCCCGAAACAATTGCTGATATCTTAGTATATACAGTAAACCCTCGTCCAACGCGTGTTTGTCCAGCTCGAATTTGCTTATACACGGAAAAATAAATGCGAACATTTATTTGCCGAAAACGGAAAATTTGATTATACATGGTCCTCCAAGCACGCTCTAATACAGTAATACTGTATGCGTGCCAATGCGCGCTCTAGTGTTTTCTCCTACACACTCCAACACTCCCGCATCTCCCTCCCTCTCGCGTCACCCCTCGCATCACCCTTTGTCTCAGTCCCGCTAACATGTTCAGTTTAGTGAAGTTGTGTTGGATTGTTTTTGTTGTATTTTGCCGTTGTTTTGCTATTACCCTTAGACAGCAGTATGGCACCAAAACGTAAAGCATCTGCAAGTGATAGTAAATAGAAGAAAAGTCGTAAGGTTATGACATTAGCCGAAAAAATAAAGATTCTAGATAAGTTGCGTGGTGGTATGAGTATAACATCACTTGGCCGCGAGTATCACGTGAATGAGTCTACCATACGCACCATCCGAAAGAGTGAAGAAAAGATACGTGCCATTTTCATTTAATATATTTTTATTTATCATATGTAGATATCATGATGTTTATGATTTTATTATGTTCTTATTTCATATACAATACAGGCAGGGAAATTCATTTGTGTGTGAATAAAAAATTTATGTATCTAAGTATTAATGGGAGACTTTACGCGGTCGCGTTCACGTATCCCCGTTTGTCCAACGCGGATTTACCTAACGTTTGGGCCCCTCTGCCAAGCTTCTTTGCTCAGGGCCCCGTCTCCTCGTCCTCTCGCTCCCTCTTCCAGCAGTTCTCTTCCTCCTACCCTCATATCCCTTCCGCCTTCAGTGATCCCTCTCGTTTTACCGGCTCCTCTAAGTTCTCCTGTTTCCCTTCGCGACCGGCCCCTTCCCTTCTCTATTCCTGATGGTGGTCATGCTCTGAAATTCAAATTCAAGTAGACCGACATCCACCTTCTCCCTCCTTCTTAACCTCCCGATAACCTTGGCATCTTCACCTCCACCCCGGAAACCGGATTCACCCCGGCCTGCTTTGTACACCCGTTCTCCTCTGTCCCGCTCCCACCTTGACCTCCCGATGCCCCCGGCATTCTCTCCTCCACCCCCGGGATGGGACAATTCGACGTGGCCGACTCGATGCGACCCAACTCGATGTGGCCGACTCGATGCCAGGACAACTCGATGTCAAGCCAAGTCGATGCCAGGCCAAGTCGAAGCATATTGTGCTTTATTATCTTTTAAGGGTATTTTAAGAAGAAAAAGTAAAGCATAAAAAATAATTAAGGCTAGGTAAGGTAGGGTAGGTAAGGTTAGGTAAGGTAGGGTAGGTAGGTTAGGTAAGGTAAGGTAGGGTAGGTAGGTTAGGTTAGGTAGGTAAGGTTAGGTAAGGTAGGGTAGGTTAGGTTAGGTAAGGTTAGGTAGGTAAGGTAAGGTTAGGTAGGTAGGTGAGGTTAGGTAGGTTAGGTTAGGTTAGGTAAGATAAGGTAGGTTAGGTTAGGTTAGGTAGGTAAGGTAATTATTGAACTCGGCCTCGGTCTTAGCTTCAGACTCGACTACAACACTGTTTGGCATCGACTTGGCCTGGCATCGACTTGGCTTGACAGCGAGTTGTCCTGACATCGAGTCGGCCACATCGAGTTGGGTCGCATCGAGTCGGCCACATCGAATCGTACCCAACCCCTCCACCCCTACCTCAGAAGTTGGATTCACCCCGCCCTGCTTCGTATCCCAATTCTCGCATCCCCCCCCCCGAAAACTAACCCCCCTCCATCTCCTTTCATCCGTTCCTCGATCACCCCTTCTTTAACCCGCCCACCACCTTCGTCAGCTCGTTCTTCTGGTCACGCTTCTAAATCTCGCCCGATTACGTCTCTCGCTCCCCCTGTATTCCACTCTTGATGGCAGTTATCCTTCAATGGAATTGCCGAGGCCTCCTAATTGGGAGGAGTTCCTCTTTATCCAGGATTTTGATCCAGTGTGCCTCTGTCTTCAGGAGATTTAACTTGGGGTTCGCCCCTTGGGCCCTCTCCGAAGGTTTTCTTCGTATCTCTAGCCCCCTCCGTCCGATGCAGCCCCCCGGTGTGGGTACAGCCGTTTTCATCTGATCTGACGTGCCGTCTACTCCCCATCCCCTCTGCACCCCTCCCCAGGCAGTAGCGGCCCAAGTTTTCCTTGACCATTTATATTCAGTTTGTTTTTTATATCTTTCCCCGTTACAGGAACTTTCTGTTGACGATCTTTCTGCTTTCCTCCTGCAGCTTCCTCCCCCCCTCCCTCCTTCTGAGAGACTTCAACGCGCGCCATCCTCTGTTGGGTGATACTATCACCAATCAGCGGGATGGCGTTGTGGTCTCCCTTCTCTCAACTACTTCTGTCTGTCTTCTCAACACCGGCCAGCACAGAGCTTTTCACATCCAGACCCGTACATTTTCCTCCATAGATCTTTTGCTTACTTCTCCTTCCGCCTTCTTTAACTTCTCTTGGTCTGTCACTCCAGACCTTTACGGTAATGATCATTTCTCCCTCCGTACGTCCCGGACTCTCTCCCCCCTCCACTCTTCCTACCGGATGGTCTCTCGCTGAAGCTGACTGGCCTCTTTTCTACTCTGAAAGTCAAACCTCTGCAGCTTTGAGTAACTTCCCGACTGTCGATGCTGCCTCCACCTACCTCACCGATCACATCACTTGTGCCGCTCCGTTCTCCATTCCCGAATCAACATTTCTCCCCTCTGCCCTTTCGGTTCCATAGTGGACCCCGACATGCGCTCTGGCCGTTCGAGTTAAGAAGTCGGCTTTTCGCCGTCTTCAACGCAATCCATCCCTAGCAAATTCAATAGCCTTTAAACGTGCACGTGCCAAGCTCGCCGCTTTCCTTGGCGAGCTTACGTCTCCTCTCTCGCCTCCCGCATCCCTTCCTCCTGAATCTGGAACAAGATTTGGGAAATTTTCGGTAAAGCCTTTTCTCATTCTCTTCCTGTCCTTACGATAGACGGACTGCCCAGTGTCCTCTCCTACTGCAGTGGCCGAGACCATAGCTTCCATCTCCCGACACGACCACCGTGATCCTGCCTTCCTCTAATGTAAAGCTTTGCTTGTTTGCTCCCCTCACCTTTTTCAGACTCTCAGTAATTTCCATTTTTCAATGTCGGAGCTGAGATCGGCGTTGGCTTGCTGCGGCAACTCTGCTCCCGGCCCCGACGGCATTCATTTCGAAATGCTTCACCCCTTACACCCTTCGGTTCATTTCTTTCTCATCTTCTACAATTGGATTTGGGTAGAGGGCACCTTCCCCTCCTGTTGGAGGGAAGCAGTGGTGCTCCCCTTCCCTAAATCTAGTAAGGACCCAACATCTCTCAATTACCGTCCAATAGCCCTCACTAACTGCCTCTTAAAACTTTTAGAGAAGATGGTTTCTCAGCGACTGATGTGGCACCTAGAACGCCATAATTTACTTTCCCCTACACAGATCGGTTTTCGCAGTGGCCGTAGCACCATTGACATCTTAGTTCAGATGGAAACTGGTCCGTGTGTCATTTGCAGAGCGGCATCACCTTTATGCAGTCTTTTTTGATTTGGAGAAAGCGTATGACACCAACTGGCGGTGGTGGATCTGCCGCAAACGTTATCTCTTGGGTTTCCAAGGGTTTCTCCCTTCCTTTATCTCCAACTTTTTGTCTTCCCGTTCCTTTCGTGTTCAGTCCCCGGGGATTACCGCCACCCTCTATGTCGACGACCTTGCCATATATTGCTCCAGTTCCCGACCTGTCTTCTTTGAACGTCTTCTCCAGCGGGCCCTGAATTCGGTCTCCAAATGGGCCACAGATCACGGGTTTCGATTTTCCCCTTCGAAAACGGTGGCAATGCACTTTTGCCGACGCCGCTGCTGCACTGCCGTTCCTTCTCCTTCTCTCTTTTATGGATCACCAGTCCCCATTGTACCAGAAACTAGATTTCTAGGTCTCCTCCTTGATTCCCGCATCCTGGATTCCCCACCTGAAATCTCCTGAAGTTATTTAGACTTTAAAAAAAGCGTTCGGTACAGTTTCGCATAGAAGATTAATTGTGAAAGTTAAAGCGCACGGTATACGCGGTCAGATAGCTAATTGGTTAGAGGAATGGCTTCGTTCTAGGAAACAGAGGGTCGTTGTTAATGGTAGTGAATTGGGGTGGTTGGATGTAGTTAGCGGTGTCCCTCAGGGTTTAGTGTTAGGCCCATTGCTATTCGTAATCTACATTGACGACATAAATGCAGGCTTGACCAGTAACGTGTCAAAATTCGCGGACGATACTAAAATAGGCGGTAAAGTTGTTAATGTAGACGATAGAAATAGGCTCCAAGACGATGTAAATAGGATTATGGAGTGGACGGATAAGTGGCAGATGCAATTTAACGTTGACAAATGTAAAGTTTTGCATATAGGTTCTCGTAACAACAATTACACGTACACAATGGTTGATAGACAGTTAGCGAGCGTTGACGAGGAAGTAGATTTAGGCATACGTGTATCTGAGGATTTAAAAGTTAGGAACCAGTGCCTGGATTCTTGCGCAAAATCTAATAGGATGTTAGGCTTCATAGCGCGTAATTTCGAATTTAAATCGAAGAATATTATATTGTGTCTTTACAAGTCCATAGTCAGGCCTCACTTAGAATATGCCGTTCAGTTTTGGTGCCCATATTTGCGTGAGGATATTGATAGGTTGGAAAGGGTTCAGCGTCGCGCCATGAAACTAATTCCGTCATTGCGCAACAAGTCTTACGGAGATAGGCTTAAAGAGTTAGACTTGCATTCACTCGAAACTAGGAGATTAAGGGGGGAGCTTATTGAAGTTTTCAAAATCGTTAATAAAATCGATGACGTAAATTTTAACAAACTGTTCACTTTCGATAATAGCAATACTCGTAATAACGAATTTAAGTTGCGTGGCAGACGTTTCATTACTAATATCGCTAAAAACGTTTTTACGTTTAAAGTAATTGACAAATGGAGTAATCTTCCCGCGTCCGTCGTGAACTCTACCAGCGTTAATATTTTTAAAAACGGTTTAGATAGGCATTTTAAAAATATTAACATTGTTTAAAATAAAAAAAAAATAATTAGCAACAGGAGCTTTGGGGGGTAATGATCGAAGATGAGTCTGTTGACGATTAATGCCAGCTTGTGACATGCCAGCGTGTGATATGCCAGCAAAAAAAAAAAAAGTAGACTAACACGAACTTAGATGTAGCTCGTAGCGTAAACTAACCCACTTTTTGTTATACTCTTCATTCTTTTTTTTCTTATCCTCTCCTTACTTGCATGTCTGTAGTTTGCATGGTATGATAGTGTTTGAGTTAAGACTGTGTTTGCATGGTTTGTAAGCGTTCTTATTTTATTTCTTTTCATCTTTCACACCTTTCCTATTCTCTTCGACTATTTCTCTGACTTGTCGGCAGTGGCCGGCGGATGATGATGGTGAGTCTTTCTTTCTCTTTTTTCTGAATGAATGTTAACCCACAAATGATAGGTTTTGCTACTTACTTAACCCCTTATTCTCTTCTTTTAACCCCTCCTCTCTTCTTTCTCTCGGGCTAACCTTAGAGTGGATCTTAGGGTCTTTGTTAGCCTTAGCTTCTGTAGATCTGTAGATCTCTGAAGGCTTTGTGCCTTCAGACTTGTACCCTTCTCAAGTTTCTCTCTCATACTGACTGGGATGCTGACCGCCATACTCTTTGGCGGCTCTACCACTCCCTGGTCCAAAGTAAGTTGGATTATGGCTGTCAGGCCTATTCCTCCGCTCCTGCCTCCGCTCTGCGCATGCTGGACTCGATTCCCTCCTTGGGTGTGCGCATCAGCACTGGCGCATTCCGATCTTCTCCAGTCATTAGCCTGCATGCAGAAAGTGGCCATTTCCCGTTGGATGTTCACCGTACCTTGGAGGGTCTAAAATACCTCTTTCATGTTCGGCAATTTTCTCCCACTCCGGTCTTCCAACCCCTCTTCGGACCTTCCACTGTGGCATGCTTCCACTTGATCCGACCGTCTGGTCTCCGAATGGCTCCCGTCCTGTTTTCTCTGGGGGAGGAGGGGCGAGTGCTCTCCTCTCCCCCTTCTAACTACCCCAAGTGAACCCTTTCTCCCTTCCGTATCTGCTCCCTCCTTTCTACTGTACTGAAGTCACAGTCCCACCCGTCCGCCCTTCGACAACTATTTCTATCCCATTCCTCTTCCCATGATGACTATCCCAGTGTTCACTGACGGCTCTCGCGCGCCACTTGGAGTGGGCTGCGCGTCCGTCTTTCCATCGGAAATTAAATAATTATCCCTTCCCCTAGCGGCTTCCATCTTTACAACGGAACTATCGGTTATTCTTTTGGGCCTTTGGTTACTTTCTCAACTCCTTTCTATACATCGTTTATTATTTATTCTGACTCCCGTAGCGCTCTTGAGGCCCTGTCCTCTCTTGTCTCTCCGCACCCACTGGTGCGACAGATCCAGGGCTGGCTTGTAACTGACGGCTAGAGACCGCTCTGATGCGCCTACGCATCGGTCATACTCGTTTCACGTATGGGCATTAGTGCTTGCATAATACCGAAAATTTTCAATACCGGTATTTGGAGGCAATTATGCTAATCCCGGTATTGATACCGGTATTATGAAAAAAATAATTTATTTTGATTTATTATGGTGCCACCCTACCAACCCTCCCACAAGTCTGAGGGACTTGCAGTACTCACCATATTTACTATAAATTAATGACCCAACTCCAAATAGATGGCATTCTATTCGAAAAAGTTTATACAGTAAATTACTAAATTGTAATAAAAATATTATTGAATTTTTTTTTAGCATATTATTATACAACTACTGGGGTAGATAGAAATTATTAGTATCTAAATATTTATTTCTTAGTTTGATTTTGAAAGTATGCTTTGAGGAAACAAAGAGCATCTAGGGATTGTTCAGATAGACTTGATCTCAGTTTCGTCAGAAATAGGCCTGCAGCAGAAAAGGCTCTTTCTGATTCTGCACTTGTAGGTTTAATTAAAAGCAGTGCCTTGTACAGCTTCTCTAAATTTTCACTTCTCTGTAAAGTAACTTCCAAGCTTTTAAATTCATTAGTAACATCAAAATCAATGGAATTTTTTTTAGATGGCACTTTTCCTAGTTTGTCCATTTCTTGCATGTATTCACTCAGTAATGAATCTGCTTCCACTTCAGTCTTATTTGCAGCTACATTTTCAGGGTTACATGGAAATTCCTGTTCTTCCATTTCTATCTCCAAATCAACCACATTCTTAGGGAAAAGTCTTTTATGGAGCCTTTCTGCAGTTCTTTTGAGAACTAATTTTGATGGAACAGAAAAACTTTCCTCTTCTTGAACTTTTAAAACTTCGGGATTATGAAGATATTTGATTAAACCTACAATGTCTTGCTGTCTTCTTGAAATGTAACGATTTCTAAGACAATCTTTTAACTCTTTTGCTATTGGATTATTTTTCTCCTAGTTTCTTTGAAATAAATTTCATTGATGATTTAGCTGTCAGGAGTGATGCATCTTTCGAGCATAACCCTTTAAGAATTATTTCAACAGGACGTAAGGTGTCATAAAGGTTTTCAATAATTTCCCACTCTGTTGAAGAAATGGCTACAGTTGAATGAATCACTCTTAAAGCTAGTGCAATAAATAGTTTTCTTTGATAGAAAGGAATAGAAAACGAAAAAAAGAGGTTAACTGCAAAATACCCCGAAACTTGTTTTTTCTCCGAATCCTCCAAAAACAGTTTATTTGCCCATCGGAGGACTAAATTGCCTAAATTTTACAATAGCAATTTTTGTCAATACCGAAAACCTATAATATCGGTATCGGTATTATTTGTACTTCTTCAATACCGGTATTAATACCGGTATTTCAATACCGGTTTTAACCCCTAATGGGTATCTTATGACGGGAGATGTTGCCCCCTCCTGCCCATGCGGCATTCCTCTCTCTTTTTCACATTTGCGCTTGGTTTGTTCTGCCTTTGCCGTTGCTCGTTCCCAGTTCCTCCCTTTTTGCCCTTCAGGCTCCACTCTTACTCTTACTCTGTTGTTGGGTGACTCCACGTCTGTACCAAAGGACACACTTTTCTCTTTTCTCCGTCAAACTGGCCTTCTACTCTATTTAATATGACTCGGGGGTGCAATTTCTTCCTCCCTTTGTTGTTCATAGTGTCTTTACTCTTCCCTCTCACGACTTTTCTTTAACTGTTACTCCTTCAAAGTCCCCCTCAACCCATCTTCTTGTGCTCTCTCTTTACTTTAGTTTCGGCGCGATATGACCTTGCAGTTGAAGCACCGGTGAAGCACTGCTATTCATTAATTCATTCTGGAAGCTAAATATCAATCAACATAATATGTACTTTAACGAAATACATACTCTTCAAAACGGTGCATTTCAGACTTTTCAGTAAAACACTTCATGTTGCTAAAACCCTTAATGTTGAGATTTGTAAATACGGTAACATGCCTCTCTGTTAGGTCACAGTGGTGTCATGACGTGTTGTAACATGTTAATAGTTTAATACATGTTGCAAATGGGGGTTGTGTACTCGTGGAAGTCAGTAGCTGTTAGTTGCAGCTGAGAGCTCAGCCGGAGCACATGACAAAAACTAGAACGTATTTAGTGTTGCTGTGAAGTGTAAATTTTCTGAATGTCATCTGTTTTCTTAGTAACAGAATTCTATCTAATTATGTACACGACTTTTTCAGATATAGGTTACAAAATTAACATCTCAACAATTGTGAATAGTTTTTTCATATATTTTTGGATATATTTTATACAGACTAGAAATGCCACACACTCAAGGATCAGGATATAAATCAGGATAAGTTATGAATGGAATGAAGTTTTGAATGTTGAAAGGATCAGTAAAGTGAAGTGCAAACACTGCACTAGTGAAATTAGCGGTAAAATTGAGCGAATAAAAGCGCATTTAAAATATAAATGTCCAGAACGATTAATATATTTAAGGAATATGAAAGTTCGAGTGGATACTCTACGAGTTAGGAAAACGCTGGGTATTTTCGTGTGTTTTTTTTTTAAACCCAGGTCGGGAAAACCGGGTTGGCCCCATTAATGCCAACCCTGTAAATACCTCACCCTGAGTACCAATTATTGACGAGCCATCTATAAAACAATATAGAAGATGGTGAATTGCCGCCTATTCTGCATCTTTGAAAATGTTGGGGGTCATTGTCCAATGTTCATTTTGGTTTTAAGTGATTCCGCTCGACGGCCGCTTCGTTAGTTTGACTAGAGCGTGATGTAACTGGCTTTTCTTTTTTTTTTAGAACAAATTTCTGCTTGTATTAGTCATTGATTTGGAAAAGGCTCCATTCTCTTGGATTGAAGGGGTTGCTTTCACTCTTCCTTTTAATTTGCATGCCATCTCTTCCTCACAGATCTCTTTTTCTCCTTGCTGCGAGATTCTTACTTAAATAAAAGCAAGGTGTTGGATCTCGTTTCACGTAGTCTTTAGTACGCACATTCAGCTTCGCATGCCGGTAATACACCCGTTTATACATGGTTCTAAATACTTTATAGACGTCGGATCGTCCAATGTTTTATCGACGTCTGCTGAGTCACCTTATTTTCCCTTTTGTATCTCCATTTTTACGCAGAATTGTTCGCTGTTGTTCTTCCCCAGTCATCTTTTGTAATATACACAGATTCTCAAAGTATCCTTTTGGTTGTTCCTCATTATAATCCGTCTCATCCTCTAGTACAGAAAATACAGCAGTTGCTCTTATTTCCACGCGACTTAAATTTATCACTTTCTGCCGGATTCCAGCCCATGTGGGAATCCCAGGCAACGAAGCGGAGGATGTGACGGCCAAAGCTGTCAGCCCATTACTTTTGGTTGCATTCCAGTTTTCCCATTCGGATCATATGCCAATTGTTCGCAGACTTTTATAGTCTCGGTGACAGTCGTACTGGGACGATCTGATATTATGTAAGTTGCACCAAATTAAACCCATTTGAAGGATATGGTACCTTTCATTCAACAAAGTTTAATGATACAAAGTAGCATTGGCACGTCGCCGAATCGGCTACGCACGTACCAGCAATGTAGTCGAGATCACCATGGCCGAGACCGAGACCTAAGTACCCAAGACCGAGACTGAGACCAGGAAAAAAGGTCTCGAGACCGAAACCGAGACTTTATGCAATTTTTGCATGTATTCACTATTGTGTAATACCTAATTCCTAAGCTCTGTATTTCACATTCAGGAATAAAGATTCTAAAGAAGTTATCGAGTGACAATTGCAAAATTTACTCGTAATTTATTCACAAACTCATTTTTCAGCAGGTAACTGCCTACTTTAAGCAAGATAAGTATTTGTTGCAATTGAGGAACATCAACATACTCAGCAGTGAGACCACCATGGTCAAGACCGAGACCGAGACCCGCCACAAAAAGGTCTTGAGACCGGTCTCGAGTCCTACATCACTGATACTTACTACCCACGGCTGTTTTATGTCTTGTCCTTTTACCCCTTTTGTGACAACTGAATGGTCCTGGTGACGTTGGAGCACCTTCCCGCCGAATGTTCGGACTTTGAAAACATACGACTGAACTTTTATCCAATTTTTCGTAAAGTCCGCTTTTCAAATAGACTCCTTCATGCTACATGAATCAGTTTTTTGATTGCGACAAAGTGACTAATTTTGTAAGGCAGATGGAACTACTGCAGAAACTTCAGTACTAATATTGGTCTAACGTGAAGATTTAGCATTTAAGGCAGGGCTAAAAGTTGTGGCGAGTTCTCAGTCATTCAGTCAACCCATTGTTAGTACTGTCCGTAATTACGCATCGTGTCACCGCGTGGTCTTTTTAGCGAGGTTAATTCCATGTAGTTATATTACTCATTAATATAAAACTACGAGTGAATATACTGTATAATTCACTCTTCTGAATGCATTCTCACTTTAATGAGTTAGGGATTAATCATGTATTACTTTGTTTGTAAAGGGAATTGCTAAGTATGATGAGGCTGGTTATTAAGATTTAGGAAATCAGGAATTAGCAACGTTAAATTTCATTGGAAAATTTCGCCACAAATATATACATGGTGATTCATAAGTTATGCCACAAAGGTTTGTCTTGTATCTTTGACGCAGGATATTTGAATCATCTTATATATATATTCGTCACAGCTTTGGAGAATAGATTATTTTTTTCCAAGGGCCTTTTATTTTTGTTATTTCTTAGCTAAACTGTTATTTATGGACATCCCATGATTAGTTTGGCTTTAAATGGAATAGGGTAATGATGTCCTAAAATACATGACCTAAAGTTCTAGTCAAATCTATACTTTTCTAGTGTAATTTAGTGTTTTGTTCAAATCTGATCTTAATTTCTTTTACCAAATTGCCAAAATCGCCAAAACTTAACCTAACCTATACTTTTCTAGTGTAATTTAGCGTGTTTTATTCAAATCTGACCTTCATTTCTTGCGCAAAATTGTCAAAACCTAACCTAACCTAAATTAAGTTTGCGCAAGAAATGAAGGTCAAATCATTTGAACAAAACACACTAAATTACACTAGAAAAGTATAGATTTGACTAGTATCTTAGGTCATGTATTTTACTGCATATTTACCCAGAATAGATATATGTAAATATTGCTTTTATGTATTGAAAGCACTCGTAAATATTTTCACGTAAATTCAGTGGTATGTAGCTCCCTTTATCAGTAAAACTTATGATAGGGTTATTCCTAAGACTGTTCAGTAAACTGATGGAAAGAAATGTTTCCATATATTTATTAAATATCCTAGTATACTGGTATTCACATCTAACATTTATTAAATGGGGAAAATGTGTTGTTTGAGCGTTTGAAATACTCATGTGGGGTGTCCCATTGGTCTTTCCTATCACAACTACTGTTTAGTATCTTCATAGATGAACTGTCAAAGTTGAATATTTTTCAGGAGAAATTTTAATAACTTTATAGTGATATGTTGTTAATCAGTCCACCAGTTAAAGGGCTTAAATGCTTAACAAAATAAATGTTTGTGGAAATTATGCGAGAAAATATAATTTATGTAGGAAGGAGGGGCCAAAGGCGAACGCCCGCTAAAACGACCCCTCCACAGAAGAAAGAGAGAGAGCCGAAATCAAGGTCTCTGAGACTCAATGATGCCATTTTTTTTTTAAAAGTTTGAAAAAATTGTATGGTCAGTGTACATAAAACAAAAGTATTTCTGCAGCAAAGTACACATGTACTTATGATATTACTATTAATCAAGTACAGCCACAGAAGAAAGTCTTCATTTCATAATGTAGGACTTGGAAGCTGCTTATGAGGTCATAATGCATACGTCATTCCACGTCATACGTACGTACATTATCAAAATCTCATTTCCCAAACAACTGGGGTGAGATGGCAGGAACAACCTGGATGTAAAATACGGAAGGTAATGAAGAAGAGAAAGAGTAGAAACAAAAGTGTACACTTCCAATCACGCAGATTCCTGGAGGACCAGCCCCCACCATATGGCCTCTTCCTCGTCCCGCCCCCTAGTTTCATCTGCTCGTACTACCGTTCACCTTTCTAAGTCTTGCCCGATTACGTCCCTCACCTCTACTGTTTTCGCGCCTGATGGCAGCTATCTTCCAGTGGAACTGCCGTAGCCTCCTTCCTAACTAGGACTTCCTTCTCATACGGGATTTTTCTCTGGTTTGCCAATGCTTCCAGGAGACCCAACTAGGGGCCCACCTCTTGCGCCCTCTCCACAGGTTCTCGTATCTACCCCCCCCCCCCCCGATGCAGTTCCCCGTGGAGGCACGGCCGTCTTTGTCCGGTCTGACGTGCCGTCTGTTCCCCTTCTCCATTCTCCTCTACAAGCCGTTGCGGCCAGGATTTTCCTCGATCCCTTATATCTCCCCCATCATATTAAGTTTCTCTTACTGGTCTCTCTGCTCTCCTTTCGTAGTTCCCTTCTCCCTTCCTCCTCCTGGGAGGCTTCAACGCACGCCATTCTGTGCGGTGATACCGTCACCAATCAGCAGGATGACGTCGTGGTCTCCCTTCTCTCAGTCTCATTAATACTAGCCAACCCACAGCTTTCCACCTTCAGACCCGCACGTTTTCTTCCATAGATCTCTTGCTTGCCTTTCCTTCCGCTTTCCTTGATTTCTTTTAGTCAGTCACTCCAGACTTCTATGGTAGTGACAACTTCGCCCCCCCCTTTTCCGTACGACCCAGGCCCTCGGCTCCCTTGCTTTTCGTACCAGTTGGTCTCTCGCCAAGGCTAACTGGCCTCTTTCAGGCTGAATCTCAAATCTCCTCCGTTGAGGGTAACTTTGCTTCGGTTGGAGGTGCCTCCGCCTACCTCACCGATCACGTCACTTGCGCCGCTCTGTCGTCCAATCTGAAGTCAACATATACTCGCTCCTCCACCTCTTTGGTTAAGTGGTGGACCCCGGCATGCGCTCTGGCCGTCCTTGTTAAGAAGTCGGCCTTTCGCTGAATTCAGCGCAATCCATTACCTTCGAATGTGTACAGGCTTGAGCCTGCCGCTCTTTCTGGCAAACCTACGTTTCTTCCCTCATTTCCTGGATCTGGAACAAAATTAAGAAGATATCCGTCACGCCTTCCTCTCACCTTACCCCAGTTCTTATGATAGATGGATGCCCAGTGTCGTCCCCTACTGCGGTCGACGAGGCCCTGGCTTCGTCTGTCGCTTCCATCTCCCGACACGACCACCGTGATTCCTCTTTCCTCCTGCGTAAGGCTCTTCCATTCCTGACTCCCAATAATTTCCCATACAACCGTTTCTTCTCTGTGTTGGAACTGCTCTCTGCGCTCGCTTCTTGGGTCCAGTCTGTCCCGGCCCCGACGACATTAATTTTTAAATGATTAGCCACATACACCCGTCAGCTCTCTTCTTCCTATTCCTCCCTGTTGGAGGGAGACAGTGGTCCTCTCCCTTTCTAAACTTGGTAAGGACCCAACGTCTTCCCTCACCTCTTTAAACTCCTGGAAAAGATGGTGTCTCCCAGTCTGGTATGGCAACTCGAACTCCACAATTTACTTTCTCCTACGTAGACCGATTTTCGCAGGGGCCGTAGCACCATTGACATTTTGGTTCAGCCGGAGACTACGGTTCGTGTAGCGTTTGCAGAACAGCGTCATCTCCATGCCATGCGGTTTTCTTTGACCTGGAGAAGGTATATGACTACTTGACGGTGGTAGATCTGTGGCAAACCTTATCTCCTGTTTTTCGAGGTTTTCTCCCTCCCTTCATCTCCAATTGAATTGAATAAACCTTTATTGATAAAATATATATACAATTTTACAATTTTTGTTGTTGCAGTAATTGTAGCACAAATAATTGTGAAATTGGACTTTTTTTTTTAATTTGGCCCTTAAGCTTTAGGCTTTCAGGTAGGTACTTCCTTCTCTTCTGTGCGCCCGCAGGAAGAAGGCATTTCCCAAGGTAATGTCCTGAGTGTCATTTGCTTTGTTCGGGCCACCGATGACGTGGTGACGGCTCTCCCCTCGGGGATCATTGCCAGCTGTTGTTCCAGATCCCGGCCCACCTTCCTCGAGCGTCTCCTCCAAGACGATGGTGATGCATTTTTGCCGTCGCTGCCGCTGCACTGCTGTCCCCTCTCTCTCTCTTTATGAGTCCGATCCCCGTTGTCCCTGAAACCCGATTTCTAGGTCTCGTACTCTATTACTCCCTGTCCTGGATTCCCCATCTGAAGTCTGATGGCTTCGTACCTTCAGAGTTACACTTTCCTGAAGTTCCTTTCCCACACCGATTGGGGTGCGGACTACCACACCATTTGGCGGCTCTACCACTCCCTAGTCCAAAGTAAGTTGGATTATGGCTGTCAGGCCTATTCCTTCGCCCTGCACATGCTGGACCCCATCCGCTCCTTGTTTTGACCGCCGTCCCCACTTGGCTCAACCGTTTGCTCTTTGGATGGTCCCCGTCCTGTCTTCTCTGGGAGTGGGAGACAAATGCTTCTGCCTTGCCCCCGTGGACCCTCCCTCTACTACACCGAAGTCACAGTTCCACCCTCTCGCCCTCCGACAACTGTTTCTGTTCCACTCCTCTTCCTATTCTTACTGTACCCCCGTGTTCACTGACAGCTCTCGCTCACCACTTGGAGTGGATTACGCAACAGCCTTCCCATCGGTGATCAAATCATTATCCTTCACCCGTTCCATTTTCACGGCGGAGCTCTCAGCTATTCTCTTGGCCCTCCAGTTTCTCTCTCGACTACTTTCCACTTCTTTTGTTATTCAGACTCCCGTAACGTACTTGAGACCCTGTCTAATCTTGTCTGGTGTGACAGATCCAGGACTGACTTGTCCTCTTCTCCCCACGTCGTAAGTCGGTCGCCTTTTGCTGGGTGCCTTCCCACATCGGTGTCCCGGGCAACGAAGGCACAGATGCTGCGGCGAGGGAGGTGTCCTCCATGGCTTTTAACCTCAATACACCTCTCCCGGGGTCGGACTTCACGTGGGTCCTTCAGGATGCTGTCCTCCGCAGATGACAACACCAGCGGGAGGACGTATACGGGAATTTCCTGACGGCCCTGAATCCCTCGGTTCATCCGTGGCCTTCCTCCTGTCGTGATTGACATTTTGAAACTGTTCTGATCCGCCTGCGTATTGGTTACGTTTCACGTGTGGCCATCTTATGACAGGGGATCTTGACCCCTTGTGCCCTTGCGGCACTTCCCTCTCCGTTTCACAATTCCTCTTAGTTTGTCTTTCCTTTACCGTTGTTACGCTCCCGGCTCCTCCCCTTTTGCCCTTCAGGCTCCGCTGTCACTTTCCCTTTTGTCGAGTGACTCCACGCCTGTACTCTTCTCCTTAAGGACTCATCTCCTTTCTCCGTCAGACTGGCTTCTTCCTCTCCATTCAGTTAGTTTCAGGTATAATTTTCTCCCTTTGCTGTTACAGTACTAGTGCTTTTTCTCTCCATTGTTTCACGTTTTCTCTCTAGCTGTCCCTTCGCTCATCTTTCCCTCTCGCCATTTCCTCGCATTCTCTCTCTAGTTTAGTTTCGGCGCGATATGACCCCAGCAGTCGAAGCGCTGGTGAAGCACTGCTATTCCTTCCTTCCTTTTTCCCACATGGCAAAATTCCATACCACGTCATAATTTATATAATTCATCTCGCCGTTTTGGGGTTTATTCATGTTTTCTGGTATGATTACGTTATTATATACAGGGAGTTGTCGTTATTCATATGGGTTACGTTCCTAAAATTCCATACGTATAACGATTATCCGAATAACGAAGCAATTTTTACCATAAAAATCAATATAATACGAGGGAGTTCGATTCCTAGTCGGTCAAGTTAGGTGAAATATGTATTTTGCTGGTTAATATGAAATAAGCACAGAAACACACAGTAATCATATTAAAAAATAAGCGTTGTTAAATAAAGTACTGTACTCACTGTAATCCAGTGGTTTGTGCTGGAGGAATGTGGAGCTGTGGAAGTATTTACTCCACGAGCGACTCAACCGACTCGGACGACTGAGATGGTGTCTCAGGGTGACCTTTGATGGCTGGCTGCTTGCTGGTGCTTGGAGTGGTAGTTGGTTACTGTTTGCTGGTGCTTAGAGTGGCAGTTGGTGGCTGGAAGAAGGCGTGAAGTGTTGGCTGGATGGCACGTTTTTTCTTGGAGACGTACAGCTCATGATAACACCGCACAGCATCCTTCACCTTAGCCCTGCCGCTGAGACTTATCCTCGATCCAGTATCGTAGCATACGCTTCATCGACTCCATTGCACTATCACGGAATCTAGGAATCTTCGTAGTTGAAGCAGGAACTGTAGTGCCAGCTAGTTCCTTGATGTTGGCCGCATTCTTGATTGTGGAGTGCACAGTTGAGGTGGCTAGTTTAAGTTTGCGGCCGATCTCAGTCGGGCTCTCACCACTTTCATGCCTCTTAATAATGTCTAATTTAACACTAAGATTCACTGGCACACGAGACCCTTCGCAACAGGGGTACCAGACAAAGTACCACTTGATGAAGGGCGCTTAGGAGGCATTACGTATGAAATTTCGTACGAATTCACTCGGTATTCACAGTTCACATGCGAACAGTCACATGACAGGGAGAAAATGGCATGCAGGACGGCCGCTTTCGTATACGTATAAGCGAGGATCGTATACGAATAACGAAGTTTAGGTGTAAAAAATGCTATATGTATAAGCGAGTATACAAATAACGAGGACTCGCTGTACTATATATTAATTATATTCATTGGTGTAAACGCAGTTAATTCATCTGTAGACCGAAATATCTACATGCATTACACTGGGGAACACAACTTTTGGTGACTTAGATGTTAGACCTGTTTCTGGGTATATTGAGGTCGCTGATTCTAAAAATGACATTAGTTTTTCTCCATCAGCTCTGCTTATCAAGATATGATATATATCTATATATATTTCTATATAATGTATATAATATTATATAATTGCTGACTGGCAATCACTGTTGTTGTCAATTGAATACAAAAGTATGATGAATGTCAGCAAAAATAGTGTATTAACATCAAACAAGCATAAGGTACGAAAAATATTTCTTAAATTCAAACAAGCTTGAGACACGAACGGCAAAAAAAGTTCTTTCATTGAGACATCTCACATAAACCGCGTTTCTGAGATTTCTTGCGATGAGATGTGCCAGGACATTCGCGTTGGGTGCTCCAGCAGTAATCTGCCATCATGTGAGTATCCCATCGTCCGCGGTACCGTTCTTCCATGGTCCTTAGTTCTTGATGAAATCGTTCACCCTGTTCCTCGCTTAGATCACCGAGGTTATCTGGGAAACGATCCAAATGACTGTGGAGGTAATGCAGTTTGATGCTCATTTTACAGCCAAGTTTACAAAAAGAAGAGAGCATATTCTCCACTAGTTCACCGTAGTTATCGGCCTTATAGTTCCCAAGGAAATTCTTCACAACCATACTAAACGATGACCACGTACGTGCCTCAATGTTGTCCATTGAATCTTGGAAACGCGGGTCTTTCATGAGTTCCCGGATTTGCGGTCCATCGAAAATACCTGCCTTCAGCTTTTCCATGTTCAGCGCAGGAAATTTTCTACATATGTAGCCAAAACACGTCCCATCTCTGTTCAAAGCCTTTATAAATTGTTTCATCAAACCTAGTTTGATGTGCAGTGGTGGCAATATGATCCGTTCTCTGTCAACCAAAGCTTCTTTGATGATATTTTTTTCTCCAACCACCATGTTTTCTCTCAGAGGCCACTGTCTTCTCACCCAGTGTTCATCTTTAGCTCTACTGTCCCAGAGACATATAAAGCACGGGTACTTGGTGTACCCGCTCTGCTGGCCCAGGAGAAAATTCACCATCTTCAGATCCACACAGATCACCCATTGGTGGTCTCGGTATGATATCTTTTCTAGGACTAGGGCGACTGTCCCGTGCTCTTCTCTCATAGCGACTGAGTGACCAATTGGGATTGATCTGTATCTGTTGCCGTTGTGTAGAAGAACACATTTTAGGCTCCGTTTGGAGCTATCTATGAATAACCGCCATTCACTTGGTGTGTATTCCGATATGTCCATTTTCATCAGCAATCCGCGCACATTGTTGCAGAAAACTAAATCGTTCTCTTTTGAGAAGAAGGGCAGTAAATCCTTTTCTCTGTCGCGATATAACGTGATTTGGTTCCCGGCAGCAGTAAATTTTTTTCTCCCAGCCTGGAAGCTAACAATTCAGACGATTTCTTCGAAAGACTTAAGTCCCTTATGAGGTCGTTTAATTCGTGTTGACTAAAACCTTCTGCAACTGATGACGGTCCTTCGAAATCACTGTCATTTTGCCCACATATGCCTTCTTTGTCAGTAGCAGATTCATCATCTTCTTGAGGGAGCTCTGGAAGATGGCTGAATGATGGGACAGGTATCTCATCTGAATGTGAAACAGGCCGTCTAGCTGAGTCTATGTCAGGATACGTCCATTTACTCCGGTTACGTCCATTGATGCCCTTTATATTCACCAAACAAAAGTAACAGTCATCACTGTGGTTTCTCTGTTCTCTCCATACCATTGGTATACCAAATTTCAGGCAACTCCTCTTTCCGTTGGTCCATTGCCGCAGATGCTCCGTACACGTTTTACACACAAGATGAGGAGCCCATGGCTTATCTTGGTCCCCTAGTTGTACTTTGAAATAGGCAAAATAAGCTTTTTTCACAAAATCAGTAATAGTTTTTCTCTGTTCAATGAACGTGTACTCTCCGCAGATAAAACAAAACACATCTGGATGATTTAAACACTTTCTTCGTGATGAAGCCATGTCAACACCTGTAACAGGAAAGAATTCACGTTAGTACATGTACAATACACATGCAAAACAGCAACATCAGCAAAATCATAGCTACAATTTAATTATACAGATGCATTTAGATTTGAGCAACTCATAATACCGTTCCAGAAGGGTAATAAAGTAGGTAATGACGTATGCAATATCTCAAAAACTAGAGCTGCTAGAACAAAATGGATGATATTTTCTGAATCAGTGGCATGAAAATATCCAGAATAAGATCTAAAATCTCAGGCACCAAGAAAAATGTTTTTTTTTGTTCCCGTGTTATTGACGTATTCCTAATAGCAGTGGCGTAACTAGAGTGGGGCAGGTGGGGCGCATGCCCTGGGGGGGCGCCATTTTTATGATTTAAAAAAAAATTTAAGAGTAAAAACATGCTCTTTTGGAAATGTACCGGTACCATATCTCTAGCCATCGAATTTCCATGAATTTCAGATTTTTAACTTCATTTAACTTTATTAATTCATTCTATTTTTATTAGAATTTTATTATGAATTATTAATTTATTCTATTTTTTTGTTTCTTTCTCTAGAAAACTTTACCATGAAGCGAACATTGCCGATACCGAAAAGTCCGAAAAAGAAGCTGAGTGGAGCAGAAGGCAGGAAGAAAAGAAAAATGCAAGAAGCAGAAGCTAAAAAGTCAAGTGGCTTTATGATGTCATTTCTTGAACAGCAACAAGCTGGTCCTTCATCAGCATTAACTGCATCAGATATGAGTGTTGACCAACCCGCCAGTATATCAGAAGGAGAATTAAGTGTCTTTCAAGAACCAAAAGTGTCTTTCAAGAAGCCAGAAGATACTAAAACTTTGAGTAGCGAAAAGCAGGAAAAAACAGCACAGCCTATACCAGATGCTATTCAGCATCACGATGTAGGCTTCTTGGAGTTTGATGAAATATCAAAAAAAGTAATTTTATCAGATGCCTTGAGGACAGAAATGGTCACATTGGGTTCGATGTATTTTCAAAATAGTGAAGGGCCATTTGTTCCCACACAAAACCGATCAATGAATGAAAGATGGTTTAAAAGAAAGTTGGGAAATGGATGTGGAGAAGAAGTTTGGCGCTCATGGCTTGTTTATTCTCCAGAGAAGAAAGCAGCTTTTGCTTTTGTTGTTTGCTATTTTCTCAAATTGACAATCAGTCTTCATTGGAGCAAGAAAATGGGTTCAATCAGTGGAAAGCACCAGAAAGGCTTAGCACCCATGAAAATGCAAAAAATCATCGATACTGCTTCACCCAATGGAAGGAAATGGAAAGAAATCTTTTAGAAAACAGAGGAATCATTGACGTAGAGCTTCAAGCTCAAATTGCAACAGAAAAACAAAAATGGCGAGATGTTCTCCACAGAATTCTCCATTGCATAAAATTTTTAACAACTCAGAACCTTGCATTGCGTGGTCACAAGGAATCCCTATCCCTTAGACAGGAAGAGGAAAGCAATATTGGAAATTTTCTTGGGTTATTAAAATTGTTGGCAAGGTTTGATCCTGTCATGAAAGAACATCTCAGTATTGTAGAAAAGCACCCTGGAAGAACATCATATTTATCTCCGTTAGTGCAGAATGAATTTATTCAGCTGATGGCTTCTACTGTTCGCCAGAAATTGTTACAGAGCATTCATAAGGCCAAATATTTTGGCCTCATGTTTGATCCTACTCCAGATCAAGCACATCGAGAGCAAATGGCAGAAATTGATTTTCAGGAGAAAACAATTTTTATAAAAGAGTCTTTTCTTGGATTTATCCAATTAAAACGAAAGGATGCTGAAAACATTGTGGAAGTGATTTTGGAACAACTGGAAAAAGACAAAATGCCGTTAGAAGACTGTCGATCTCAATGCTATGACAATGCTGCAGTTATGGCTGGTTATAAAAGTGGTGTTCAACAGAGGATTATTGAAAAAAATAGCAAAGCTATTTTTGTAAACTGCGATAATCATTCTCTCAATTTGGTTGGAGTGCGTGCTGCTAACCATGATGCAGTGATGGTGACTTTTTTTGGTGCAATTCAGTCGCTTTATTCATTCTTTTCACGTTCAACTCTCCGTTAGCAAAAGCTGAAAGATGCCATACCAATAGTTGTCAAATCTGAATCTGAAACTCGATGGAGTTCCAGAACAGAGGCTGTGAAGCCTGTTCATGAATACTTTAATATTATAGTGGAACTCTTGCAAAGCATGGTTGATGATCAAAATGAAACTGCTGATACAAGAGGTGATGCAAGGCAGGTGCTGAATCAAATTTTGACTTTTCATTTCTTGGCTTTGCTTGGATTTTGGAACAAAATTCTTGTTCGGATTGATCGTGTTCAAAAACGACTCCAAGATCATACCATGAACTTTCATGATGCTGCTTATGATTTAAAAGCCCTTCAAGATTATTTTTTAAGCAGTCGAGAATCATTGGCCAGTGAATCACTTGAAGCAGGGCTGAAACTGTGTGATGAATGGGATATTCAAGTAGAAAGACGCCCCAGAAAGAAGAAACAAATGCCTGGTGAAAAAGACAAGGATGTAGGGTTAATTGCGAAAGAAGAAATGATGAGAATAATGAAAGAAACTATTGATCGTCTCCATAATGAAATGGAAGAAAGATTTGTCCGTCTCCATGACTTGGATTCAAAATTTGGATTTCTTTTAGATGCTAGAGGATTATTGTTTGACTCAAATGAAAGCAACAGTAGTCATGACGTAAATATCTTAAAGAAAAGTTGTCTCAACCTTGGACAGTTTTATAGCAATGATATTGACGGCTTTGAGCTTTATGAAGAAATCCTGGATTGTAAGATGCTTCTGAAAAGTCGCCCAAATGTTCAGATTTCTAAAGCTGAGGAACTCCTCAAGTTTATTGTTCAGTATGGAGATGAAAATGTTTTTCCAAATTTGAGAGTAGCTATTCAGATAATGCTCACTATTGCAATTTCAATTGCCAGCTGTGAGCGATCTTTCAGCAAGTTAACATTGATCTTATATTTGAGAGCTTCAATGGGCGAAGAAAGACTTTCTGCTTTAGCCTTGCTCAGCATTGAACGTGAGGAAACTGAAATAACAAATTTTGATGACATTATTGATAAGTTTGCATCAGCAAAAGTAAGAAAAATACATGTTTAGTGTGACGTTCCAAATTATTCATTAAAAGAGCCAAAAATAATAGGTGCAAACAAGGCATTTCTTTTAAAGTACCATATAATTGGAATGATTTTTGTCAGTATCTAATATTCTAATTGCTAATTCTGCTATCGGTAATTCAGTAAAATTCAAGAAAACATCAAAGTGTATTCTCATGAAAAGTTATCTCTCTCCTTGTACATATATTAATTGTTTCTGTTGTAATTCGGCAAATAATTAACCATACTTTGGTTCTATAAAATTAAATTGTATTAATAGAAATTTAATATCAACCTTAATAGTAAATATACGCGGTTATGTATATGGACAGAAAAACATTAAAGTATAAACTGTAAAAATAATTTTTATGAATTGTATTTTCATTTCATTTCAATTTATTTTTACATATTTTTGTACAGTTTTATATGTATATAACTGTTTTTCATTTTCATTTGTCATAAAATAAACTTCTTCTTAAAAGTATATTTTGTTAGCGGTATTATTACGAGTAACCAGTTTGAGCACCATTATAAGAATTCAGCCAGAATTTTAAAGAACACTGGTTTTAAGGGCGCCATTTATTGATTTGCCCTGGGCGCGATCAACCCTAGTTACGCCTCTGCTTGGCAGACCCGGAAACATCAGATCTGAAAATGCGCTGTTTAAGGTAAAATATGGCTTCCTCTTCCTATATC
This sequence comes from Bathynomus jamesi, assembly GCA_023014485.1. Lineage (NCBI taxonomy): Eukaryota > Metazoa > Arthropoda > Malacostraca > Isopoda > Cirolanidae > Bathynomus > Bathynomus jamesi. Next base: position 292,251 of record JAJOZX010002449.1, read on the forward strand.
CTGTTTATCTGTTTAAATATTGTCACAGCAAAAAAGTTACTTTATTTTTAACTATTGTGCAAAAATAATACAGCCTTTTCAACCTTTAATAATAATGATGTTAGCAGATTATGGGTATATAAACCCACAAAATTCCTTCCATGTTCATTCTGATTATTCTGACTATGCTGACTAGACTGATATAACTTGGAGGCTGAGCATAACTTGTAACATTTTAGCAGTAAATTACAGTAAGAAAAAGTCCTTATCTTCTCCTTCGAGCCGTGCTCTCTTCAGAGAACTTAGTCATTAAAATCTCCCGATACGTTACAAGAAGAATCGGGAACCCTCAGAGAATTTAATAAGCCTCCCAGAATCCTCCGAGCCACTATAGAAGAACTCGGAGAGTAGTACAGAAGAAACTACTACAAGTAACAAATCCGTTGCTGCTTTCTAACCAGAACCCCCGTCGACTTCGAACCAACCAAGGACATAGACGGAGGAGTTAACATATATATATATATATATTATATATAATATATATATATATATATATATATATATATATATAGGCGGATCCAGAGACGGGCCAAGGGGCTTAATTGAAGCAACGGGGCTTTATTTGGGGGCCCCATACCTCTTGGTTAAACGAAATTAAGTAAGACGTTTGAATACTTATGTCCACGTTGCTTCAGTTAAGCCCACTGAACCGTCCCCCTCTGGATTCGTCTATGGTAGTCCTAACAACATGCAAAAACCAGAAATGAACGGTCATTCTGAGTCTGAGCCCTATTTCTAGGCCTAACCTCAGTCTCCTGTTGTGTATTCTTGCCAGCAGGTCTCGTTTGAGGTTGAATTTCTTTAAGATTGTTAACAAAGTTAGTTAATTTAGTTAACAAAGTTAGTTTCCTCTTCCAAAATGTTCCACTATCATCGCCATAGTAACCGCCTTATCCTATGTTTTAAAATCATGCGTCACAAACGAAATTTTGATGTTCAAACGGAGACCAGCCAGAAACACCGACACTAGCAACGAATTACAACTTTTCGTGGTGGTATTCTGACCTACTTTCATTAATTTCCTACCCAAAGTTTAAATTTTTAATGAAAAACTATTAACACAGAGTTGACCTTGTTTTAAATTTATTAACTCCCGATAGACGGAGTGTTTGGTAATAGGAGTTTGAAATGTATCAATGACTACTTCTTTAAACTGTTTATAACTGTCCATGTCACTTTGGGTGGACAAATCTTCAATTTGGCCTTCTACCAACAACTGTACTATCGCCAATTTATCTTCATCATTCCAATTTTTTATGATACTACGAGTATCGAAATTGTCGAAGAATTTTGTGATGCATTGACTTTTGGTCAGTTTGGGCAATGGGCCCAATAACATTGAGTGAAAATCGACTTTTGTTAGTCAAATCGGCGGTCCCAAGCCCGGATAAATGGGGAGGGTTGGTGTCAGGAAGGGCATCTGGCCGTAAAACCTTTGCCAAAACTTTATGGAATGACAGCCGATGAAGATAGAGCAAATAGAGCTAGGGCGTACCCTGGAGGCGACGCGAAGACATATCGCCCTAACTCTGCGAAAAATGGACGAGAGCTACTGTATCGTGAGCGGGTACAGCTAAAGAACGGAGCTCAGGGGAAGACGGGAGTGAGATTTGGAATGCTGAATGTTGGTAGTATGACCGGACGCGCAAGGGAGGTGGTGGATCTGATGGAGAGGCGGAGGATGCAGGTGTGTGTTCAGGAGACTAGATGGAGAGGGAATAAAGCCAGAGAGATTGGTGCTGGCTATAAATTTTATTATAGTGGCACATCAGAGCAGGAAAGGAATGGTGTAGGGATTATTCTTTCGAAAGAAGTGAAGGAGAATGTACTAGAGGTCAAACGAGTGGATGATAGAATGATCAAGGTGAAAATTGGATGCGGCGGAGATGTGGTAAATATACTGTGTGTGTGTAGTATGTACTGCAGGGGGGATGTGATGAGCAGGAAAAGGAGGATTTTTGGAGCGGGGTTGACCAGGAAATGCGTGCTATGCCTGACCATGAGCGTGTAGTGATCGGAGGAGACTTCAGTGGCCATGTTGGGAATGGCAACGATAGAATAGGTAGGATGCATGGGGAACAGGCAGTGGGTAGACGGAACCAGGATGGGGAAAGAAGAATTGATTTTGCAATAGCATATGACATGGCAATTGCAAATACCTTCTTCGAAAAGAGATGGAAACACCTGATTATGTATAAGAGTGGCGGACGTGAATCCCAGATTGACTATATGCTGTATTCAAGATCTAAGTTGAAAGAAGTTGTGAAGTGTAAGGTGATCCTGGGTGAAGAAGTTACATCACAACATTGTGTTGTGGTAATGGACCTAAGGGTAAATGAAACTAGAAGAGGTAGGTCAAATATTGTACCTAAAATCAGATGGTGGAAATTGAAGGAACAAGAGTACAAGGAGGCCTTTAGAGAGAGGGTAATGTGGGAATTAAGAACACAGGGATTGGACGACGTTGATGACTGGTGGCGGGAAAATGCTAAAGTAATAAGGAACGAAGGAAGAGAGGTGCTGGAAGTGTCATCTGGGAACCGCCAAAAAGATAAAAAAAATTGGTGGTGGAGTGAAGAAGTGCAGGATAAAGTGAGAGAGAGAAGAAAAAAGCGTGGAAGACATGGGTCAACACAGGGGGAAAACCAAGACAAAGAGAGGTATAGGAGAGCGAAGAAAGAAGCTAAGACTGCGGTGGCAAAGACCAAAAGCGAAACATACAGAGATGTATATGAGGAACTTGAAACAAGAGAAGGGCAAAAGAAAGTATTTAAAATAGCAAAGGCAAGAGATAAGGCAACTAAGGATATTAAACATATAAGGCAAATAAAGGATGAGCATGGTGGAGTGATCTCTAATATGCAGGATATTAAGACACGGTGGAAGGCTTATTTTGAAAGGTTGTTGAATGAGGAAAATTTTAGATTGATAAGGGAAGAAGGGTTACCAAACAAAGGAATGGTTATGTGTGTGGGAAGAGAAGAGTTGGAGAGAGCATTGGACACAATGAAAAATGGGAAGGCTACAGGGCCTGATGAGATACCAGTGCAAGTTTGGAAAAGTTTGGGGGTGGAAGGAGTAGACATCCTTAGCGATTTGATTCGCAAGATATATGACCAGGAGAGAGTACCAGAAGAGTGGAGGAAAAGCATACTGGTCCCAATATTTAAAGGGAAGGGAGATGTCCAGGAATGTACAATTATCGAGGGATTAAACTGATGTCGCACACAATGAAGGTCTGGGAACGGATTGTGGAGAGCAGGTTGAGGGAAGAAACAAGCATAACGGAAGAGCAGTTTGGAAGAGCAGCACTGGAAAACCGAGGTTTGAAGATCAGTAGGGCGAAGACAGAGTACATGAAGTACAATGCGGGACAGGGACAGAGAGATGAGGTGCGACTCCAAGATGAGATGGTGAAGAAGGTGGAAAGTTTTAAATATTTGGGATCGTGGGTAGAGGATGGCGGAGAGCTGGTAAGGTAAGTGAATAATAAGAGTACAATCAGGATGGAATAATTGGAGGAAGGTGTCTGGGGTACTGTGTGATAAAAGAATATCAATGAAATTCAAATTCAAAGCGGTAGTGAGACCTGCAATGTTGTATGGTGCGGAAACGTGGCCTATGAGAAAGAATCTGGGGAAAAGGATGGATGTAGCAGAAATGAAGATGTTGAGATGGATGTGTGGGATTACGAGAAGAGATAAAATTAGAAATAAATTTATTCGTGGAACGACGAAAGTAATAGAGGTTTCAAAGAAAGCTCAAGAGAGAAGGCTTAGATGGTTTGGACATGTCATGCGGAGAGAAGAGGAATATGTTGGGGGACGAGTTATGGAGATGGAACCACCTGGAAGAAGGAGAAGGGGAAGGCCAAGGATGAGATGGAGAGAGTGTGTGGAGAGTGATCTTAGGGAGCGAAATCTGGCGGCGGATGTGGCGTTGGACAGAAATGAGTGGTGAAGGCGGATTAGGAAGAGCGACCCCACTTAGGTGTGCGAAAATGCTGCCGACAAAGAAGAAGAATATAGTTCTTATTTACAGTTACGTAATAATAGGAAAAACAAATTCAAACATCTACTTCCATTATTTCTTATATTAGGCCTAAGTTCAATTCACCCAATTCAAGTAAATATTATAGGTAGTTTTTGATGTATTTTACTCTTTTTATTAGTTCTACCGAAGATCTCAGTATTCACCAATTTAGACGACTAGTTTTATAGATTTTTTATAAATGATTAAATTCAGTCATTTAGGGCTATTTTTTTTTTCAAAATCACTTGCTAACTGAGCGATGTTGGCCTATATCATTTACAAAACTATTGTTTCCCTTGTTCCCTTGAAAAACTACTAGAGCTTACCTGAGAACTGCACCGTGATTGCATGATGGAAGCAATGCCCTCCTACAATCCAACCAATGAAAACCACGGAGACTGTTCGTGGGAATAAGTATGAATCGTGTCGCTGGCCACCAATGAAGGGTTTTATCCATTCATTAAATTTAACTATCAATCGTTTAGATCAATGAAACAATGATGATCACTTTAATCGGGTTATATGAATACAAAATTGGTAGCGACATCCAGCTGATTCTTAGTCGAACTGGATTAGGTCTATCAGCATACGTGGGTGAGTAGTATCGTTTCTGCGTTACGACAGCACCTACGGCAAGTCCATCTCATCCGAGAGTAGGCCTTGAGTTTAGAGGATGTTAACCACGGTAACCACAGCCCTCTTTCGGTTTTGGGCCTACCTTTCTCTGAATCTAGGAAGAGGAGATTGTAGATACCAATCGACCAGGGAAGTACTCCGGGGGGGGGGGCGTTAGACAGAAGACGGGAGTACTGGAACTCCTGTTTCTCCTGTCACTGTCCTCCTTAGCTGATCTTTTTCCGTGTCTCATCTACCCTGTGAACAGTCCGGCATGCTCTCAAACACACACTTCTCTCTCTATTCCCCACTACATACACATGCATCTACATACACACGCATTCCCCACTACATACACATGATAAGGATTCGTCAGCCAGACTTCTTACTGAGCGGACGCATTCCCTGGGCTCTGATATTGTTTCTACTTTTGGATATTGCCGATAAATTTACTGTTGGAAAGTTCTGAATTTTATATACTTGCGTTTATATTCACATTGTTCAATTTCAATTTTAAATTTTCAATTTGTTATAGTTAAGTAACTGAATATTAGTGGTTTTTAGCGATTTAGAAGTTTTCATAGCGTGCCGGCTTAATTTAATTTAAACTTGTGACGGTTATAAACGTTAACTACCTTAACTTGCGCGATGCCGTCGCAGAAAGCGTCGTGTGCTAGGTGTGGGGTTACTCGGTGGTATACTGATTTTAAAGATTACAACGGCGGTCCTATGGCGATTACTGAGAGATCGGTTTGTTTCTTTTGTGAGTTAAGCGAAAAGATAGTTGATTTAAAACGTAGTGTACACGAGGTGACGGAGAGACTTGCAACGCTTGATGAGGGCAGGGGTAGGCTTACAGTTGACGAAAGCCGAACCTATACTAACGGTGAAGACGTTAGTAAGTTGAAGGGTGAGGTTAGGAACCTAGTTTCTAGTAAATGTAGCTTATCGGGAAGGTTAGATAGAGTTCAGGAAGGGGTTAAGGTTGATCCGAGATTAGTAGACGGGGAGAGATTTAGAGTAGTTAAGGGTGGAGCTAGGCCACGTACGTTAGGTAATAGGAATCCCCCCCTATCGAGGTTTCGAACCCTTTCGCCCAGTTGGATAGGGATGTGAACGAAGGGGGAACGATTTTAATTGGGGGCTCCTTAGTGCGTCATATGGATAAGGAGTTCGTTGAACGGAATCCAACCAAGAAGAGGAGGGTCTGTCTACCAGGGGTCAGGATTAACATAATTAGAGACGAAGTAGATAGGATTGATGTTGCCTCCCGTCACTCGATGTTGGTGACGATGGTAGGGGGCAACGACTCGTATAGGCCCGATACGAGAGTGGCTGACTTTTGGAAAGATACAGGGGGTTAATTAGTTCCCTGAAGGCAAGGTCAGATGGTCTTTAGTTCTAGGCATTACCCCTACGCACGGTTTAAATTTTAAAATTACGTCAAAACAATATTTTTGAACATTAAACTAGAAAAGATTTGTGCTCAGGAAAATATACCCTTCGTAAAGCTGTGGTCAGAATTTAGTGATCCTAGCCTTTTTATAAAAGATGGGGGTGCATTTCAATGAAATAGGGAATGCTAGGCTAGGTAGGTTAATCGATGAGAACGTTCGAAAGCTGTGTAGGTCGAAGCCCTTTTTAAACGTTGTGGGTCCGCGAAACGCCGGTCCGACGTGAAAATTAGTTTAAAACGCCGATCCGTGGTAAAAAATAATTTAAACGTCTTTTATTGTAACGCGCGTAGTATTAGAAATAAAGTGAACGAATTTAAGACAATAATTTATTCCGGGAACTGACGTGGTTAAATACCGTAACGTGGTTAAATACCGTGGTTAAATACCGTAACTCGGGACTTGTTGGGGGAACTTGATATAGCAGGTTTTAAACTTTTTACTAATGATTGGTTACATAGGATTGGTGGCGGCGTTTTGTTGTACATTCGTAATTCGCTTAGGGCTATTGAGGTTAAGATAGTTTTTCCGGCAGCAATTAATGCGTTGAAGGAGGGCGCGTAGTATTAGCTTTAATTTCGTTGTTGTTTATAGAACTCCCGTTCAACCCCTCGATACCGATACTAGATTTTACACACTTCTTAGTAACTTTATTAATAATCGGGATAGTGTAGTTGTCAGAGACTTTAACTGCCCTAACGTTAATTACGAGACTTTTACTGGTAATGATGAGGGTTTGAGACTGATTGAGTTCATGGAAGATAATTTTTTACGACAGATGATTACCGAACCAACACGCAGTGACAATATTTTAGACATGGTGATGACGAACAACGAAAATATAGTCGAAGGTTTGGAAGTAGGTGAGAGTTTGGGATGTATAGTGATCACCAAATTATTAGGTCTAAGCTATTAATAGAAAACAGAAAGGATAGTAACGTAATAGAAGTCCCTGATTTTCGTAGGGCTAATTTTGATAGTTTTGCGGATAGGATGAGAGTAGTGGACTGGGATAATTTATTTATGGATAATGACGCAAATTTTCATTGGGAAGCGTTTAAAGAAAGTGTTTTGAATATTGAAAGGGATTTTATTCCACGTAGGCCCAAACGCACTAATAATCATGGCTAGGCCCAAGTGGTGGACTAGGGAAATAGGCGAGTTCATAAAAGAGCGTAACAGAGCGTATAGACTTAAGTAGCATAGCCGCAAAAGGTTAGAGTGCAGGAATGTTGCAAGAGATAATGATCAATGTTGCAAAGGGGGTAGGGGTATGCAATGAAGGGGTGGGGGTATGCAACAACTCAATGCTGCAAAGCGGGGTGGAGGGATGCTGTAGGTGCAACAAGGGGTCATGAAACTTGGAGGCGGCGTTATCCCCCAAGAGAAAGACAGGAGAAGGAGAGAAAGCAAGAGAGGTGTTCACCTGGCAGGAGCCAAGTGCACACTAAGACTTCAGCCGAGTGGCCGTTGTCTTATAGGCCCCTAATCAGCCAGTTGGCTTAGAAGGAGCCAAGGGGGAGAGGGGAGGTTGAGGGGAAGGGGTCTTCGGGGGGAGAAGGAAGGATGACCTCCCCCCAAAGGGGTTGCCTTAACCTAAGAGAGAAAGAGAAGGGATAGACGGAGGAGGGCTTTGGGGGACAAGGTGGGGCGTCCTAACCTCCCAAGGGGAAACTAAGCTAAGTCTTAACCTAAGAAGGAAGGAAGGAGAGATCTTTATTCAACAGCTGTTATCATCAAACTGCCAGTTCCGAAGCCAAGCGGGTCTTATATAGAGGAAGGTTGAGTTGCCAGATACCATTTTTATTTTAATTGTACAGGTATGCATTATTAGGGTGAGTTGCTAGATACCACCATTTATTTTAATTCGTTACCAAAGCAAATGAACTTTCTCTTTTAAGAGAATTAAAAACAATATTAAAAGAAATATATTTAAAGTGAAATACCATTACATCAATCTGTTTATTAATTATTGTAAATAAATAGAATTTGCCTTCTACTGCACAAAAAATAATATAATGCGGAACGTACAATCATCAAAATAATAGTTCAGGCGAAATACACACACACACACAAAATTGTATTTGTACAACTTTCTCCTCATAATTATTCATTAAAAGAAATAAGCACATTAACTGTGTCTATTTTCTTTTGTCATTTCTCTCTCTCTCTCTCTCTCTCTCTCTCTCTCTCTCTATATATATATATATATATATATATATAGAACGAAGCACATTAACTGTGTCTATTTAATTTTGTCATTCTTTATATATGTATAAACAGATTTTCTCCTTTTAAGAGAATCAATTATTAAAACCAATATTAACTATATAAGAAACTAATTATTTAAACGCCGTTCTATTTACTTTCTTTCAGTTATTAAAACGAATCCCAATATTAACTCTTAGAATAATGTTTTGTCTTAACATTGTGTTCAGAGGTGGCAGGTAATGAAACGCTCCAGCAGAAGGTCCAGCCCGAGGCCTTTTAAAACCGCAAACTTACGTGAAAGGAATTTTGGGTAAAAAACTTTCTCCCTGAAAGACATCCGTCTCCTTTCGCTTCATACGATTGTCCTTCCTTTTATATAAAAAAAAATGTTTAATATTTTATCAACTCCGTTATTTTTATTTACACGTAATTTATGTGGTGTCATATTCAAAATTAATGTATCTGTTATTGATTTAAAACACTGTCAAAATCATAATTATCAGAAATCAACTTAAAGTGTTTTCAAAATTAATACACATGTACTCTGGAAGTACTAACAATTGAATAAAATTATTTTTGCTACTGAACGTAAAACTAAATTTAAAATTCTCTTTCCAAGAGATCGTGGGTTCGATTCCCGATTACGCAGGCGCGTATCTCTCACATGTACTGTGGAAGTACTAACAATTGAATAAAATTATTTTTGCTACTGAACATAGAACTAAATTTAAAATTATCTTTCCAAGAGATCGTGGGCTCGACTCCCGATTACGCAGGCGCGTATCTCTCACATGTACTCTGGAAGTACTAACAATTGAATAAAATTATTTTTGCTACTGAACGTAAAACTAAATTTAAAATTCTCTTTCCAAGAGATCGTGGGTTCGACTCCCGATTACCAGGCGCGTATCTCTCACGAATCTTAGTTAATGTTTTCAATAATGTAATTACTTGTTTTCTGTATAAACGTCTGCAGAAAGAGATGAGATCGTGGGTTCGAACCGAAAATTGAAACTCAATTTAGTATGGGCACAAAATAACTTGCAACCGAAAATTGAAACTCTATTTAGGATGGGCGCAAAATAACTTGCAACCGAAATTTGAAACTCAATTTAGTATAGGCGCAAAATAACTTGCAACCGAAAATTGAAACTCTATTTAGTATGGGCGCAAAATAATAAAATATTGTTGTGAACAATATTGCATAAAGGGGTGCGTGGGGAAAACCAAGTATAGATACAAATATTGTCGTGACGGAGAATGCAAGGGATAACACGAGCATTAAATCTATGGAGATAATATAGAGATACCCTTAGTCGTCCAAAGCATGGACCCGTTATATCGGTGTTACGATTGGTACACAAACTTATCATAGCTCCACCCAGTTACACTGACAACCAGTCGTTACAAACATCTGCTCTTGATCTTTTGGGGCGGAGCTTGGTGATTGTGCATATATGTTAACCCCTCCGTCTATGGCCCTGGGTTGGTTCGAAGTCGACGGGGGTTCTGGTTAGGAGGCAGCAAAGAACCTGTTACTTGCAGTAGTTTCTTCTATACTACTCTCCGAGTTCTTCTTTAGTGGCTCGGAGGATTCTGAGAGGCATATTAAATTCTTTGAGGTTTCTCCCCGATTCTTCTTGTAACTTATCGGGAGATTCTAATGACTAAGTTTTCTGAAGAGAGCACGGCTCGAAGGGGAAATAAAAAGTTTCTCTTACTGTAATTTACTTCTAAAAAATGTACAGGTAGTGCTCTGAATTTACAAGGGTAGAGGTTCGACCTCTTTCGACCATAGCTCAGGCCGGAATCTAAAAAGTTAAGGAGGCAAGGGGCCTCTGCCCCCTCCTCGCAGCGAGGCTGCTAACAAGGGAGTGTTAATCGAAGTGAAGCCTAAGAAGAAGAAGAAGTGACATTATTTTATAATTACATGATTTATATATTATCTAAATCAGAGCTTTCCAAACTGGTGTGTCGCGACACATTAGTGTTATTTGTATCTTGAAAATTTTGATTTTTCTATCAACAAAATCGGCTACAAGATAAACCACCTACTGAAAAATTATCTGATATTTGATATTTGATAACAAAAATTAATTAATGTGTCGTGAAAATTGTTATGCTTAAATAGTTTGTCGCCAACGTTAAAAGTTTGGAAAGCTCTGATCTAAATATTGAGGGAATGCAGTTGAAGGTTAAGTTTCCCTCCTTTTAAACACATGATCAGATGTTTGAAAGATTCCAAATAAAAATTTAAAAAAATAAAAAGAAAAACTAATCGAATTTTTCGCCGAGTCTACATTTCTGAAGGCGATATCATTTCCTAGTAGTACATAAGTACAATTTAAGTACATTACTGAGTACATTTTCGTTTTGGTTTATTACAATTATGATTGCGATTATGGATTACTTCACATTCGCTTATGATTGTCCATTACAGTTCTATTAAAGTACATTCTTACATTATATATTAAATCATTACATTTAATTACAGTTTCAATGAAGTACATTACAAGTTATTATTAATTACAGTTTCATTAAAGTACATTACGTTATATTAAATTAAAGTATTACAGTTAATTACAATTAAACAGTTACTATAACTTTGTTTTGTTTTTAGTGTTTCATATTAATAGAAAATTAAGATGTTAGAAATATAATACAAAGTACATGGGCACATACGGTATGTATTTATATACAACATAATATGTTATATTATGTTATAATATGTTATAAATTTGAATCAGAGCGAAAGGAGATTTTTATCTTAGAAGCGTTCGCTTCTGCCGTAGTTAGCGGAATTTGATCACTTACCTCAGCATTTTCGAGTTCATTGCGGGAGGTGATATAATTAAAAATAAAAAAAAAAATAATACGAGAACGTATTTGTGCGTTTCGAACGAATGCATCAAGTTTTGCGTTTCATAGACTGACACGAGTAAAATGAATATTTAATAAAATTGACATACGATAATGGTCAAGATAAGATATGGACGTATAGATGAATATGGTTGAATAATAATATTTATACTACATAACACCACAACATTATTATTAAAGAATTTACCATACATTGAATACGGAAGATGTCCAAATACTAAGCACGTGATTCAGTGTACAAGGTATGGGAAACGTAAAGAGAATTAAGTTATTTTATGACGTCATAGTGTATAAGTCATTATTAGAAAAGATGAATTAGAGAAATACAGTAATGAATAAAGAAGTACAAATCGAAATTCTATCCAAAACTCGCTTAGGCGATTTTGGTTTCTCATGTAAAAATGAATATGGATTATTCATTGTTCATTTTTACATATAAAAGGAAATATTTTTCAGTTGGGAGTAACAGTAGCTATTTTCGCCAGTGAATAAACATTCCCTCTGCCAGTGAATAAACATTCCCTCTGCCAGTGAATAAACATTCCCTCCGCCATGGATCACGAACTTTACACTTTTCCGGATTTGTATCAAGGTGACACTGAGCATTGACTGCAATTAATCTTTTTAACGCGATTGACCGTGATGGATTATTTCCAACGCAAACCGTTGATGATATTTGCAATGACGCTCCTTACGATCTGACGCAAGGGATTACCATAGAAATGTAAGTGTCTATAATTTTATTTTTATTTTTATTCACAAACTGTCAGAAAGATGATTTCATATATATGGAGGGATGTAGTATCTCGTCAAATACTTCATTTAGATACTCACCATTATGCTAAAATCACAATTTTTTATGGCAATCTTTTGCATGTTTTTTATAAATGTTATTCGGAATTACCTCTTAAATGAGCTTCTCTGAGCGAACCAAAGATATCTTCACATAATGGGGGTCTGTCTTACAATATGTATACTCTGTATATGTTTTTATTAAAAAAGATTCAATATGAACATTATTCTTTCTCCTTTAAGGTCCGATGAGGATTTGACACGTGTTATACAATCTTTTGAAGAACCTCGTGTCATGGACCTGAATACGGAGGATATAACGAACAGTCAGCACAATGAATGTCATATCGAAATAATGTAAGTGTTTTTCGATCTTTTTTTGGGGGAAGAAGACAATATATTTTCATCAATTTATTAAATGAAAGAAATCAGTACAATAACCATCTTAAACTACAGAATATACAAACTAACGTTACAAATATACACACGTACAAAAACATTATACTATACAACGAGTACGCACAATTGGAAAACGGATTTTTATCTGTCTGCATACCATTTCATCGTTTCGTTGAGTGTGACACGGGTCGAATAAATTTTAAAAATTTATAAATTCTTTACCACGTGACATATGCATGAGAAATGAAATGCAGTACATTCCACAAGTATTACTAAAATATCCTTGTATTCGAAACGGGTTCCATACAACTTCGGGAATATGTAACTGAGCGAGAAATTTTACAATAACAGGGTCACTCCAGGGTTGAGTACCGAGTGAATCAAAATAGTACAGGCGGTATCTATTTTTAAAATAGACTGCAAACCAATGAATCCCTTCATTACTGATGACATCTGTGTTCACAATAAGACTACCGCATTCTCGCGTACTTGGCAAACTCAATGTTTCATTCTTCGCAAACACGCCGATATACAATCGGCGTGTGAGTGATAACGCTCCTAAATATATCTACTTCTATTAGGGCTTGCGACTCGAGATATACTAGTACACTAATAGGCGCGTCTATAGGCTTAGTGAATTCCAACCTCACTGAGATGTTTCCGCTCTGTTGTGGGCTTAAATGTGTATTTACGCTAGCAGATAAGTCAGGTGTAATGTCAAACGGATAAAGGTTAAATTGATCAATGAATTCTTTCTGCGTTACCCCATTACCGAGCTCATCACCATCACCTGTAATATGGGTCAGATTAATATAGGCTCTCGCGCAAAGAGGTAACACAGCGTCTGATGAATAGTCCGTATCCAATGTTCCACCCAAAGCAATGCCATTAACGTATAGAGTTATATTTTTAAGTCCGAAATTCTCGAATTTAAAGGCACTCTTTTTATATTTTCCATTCACCGAAGCATGGTCCTGCATTCCGATTAATATCCTTTTAGGAAGATTTCCAAGGGCGATGTTTTCTATCTGCTTCGACGCCAAACCTGCAGGCACCGTATATAGTTTGATTTGTACTCTGTTAATAGGGTATTTCACTGTAGCGTTTAGTAAATTTTTCTCAATTTCTAGTTGTTTTGGTGAACTTAATTTCACTCGCCGTACGCGGAGGTATGTCTCCATAATGTGAACCACAACGGGCTTTGCTCCCTCTTCTTGATCAGCATCCAGATTTAAGCAGATCTCAGGACTCGTGCGGGTGAGCTTTATTTTCATATCCACCCCGTTGACAAGCAACTTCTCCTGGAAAGTGAAATCTGTGTGCAGACGTCCAAAACACTCGTATATCTTCTTTTTAGAATTTTTAAATTTGTCCTTTATACTACTTTCGTCTTTAGTTTGATAATATCCCTCGGCACTTAAAAAGGTAGCCTTCGCTTCTTTGGAAAAGTTGAGGACATTTTCCAGATAGGCTCGTAGATGATAGTATCCCGTGCCTGACGATATGTTGGCCTGATTTAAATATACGTCACACTGGTTGAATATGGAGTGCAGAAAGTTTGTTTCAGGGTATACAGCATATTTGTCATCGCAGTCCGTTCCATCAGAATGGGCTATACGTAGCTTAGCGTACATGTGCACACAGCTTGGATCAAAAAAGTAAGGGCCTGAGCTGGGTATCACGAATTCTATAGGAGCACTCGGGGAACTAATTGTGTTTAAAGGGTTAATTGTAATAAAGTCACTGTGCTCAATAGAAACTTGAGTTGGAGGCATCTCAAAAAGGGATAGCTCCGATTTACAGCATTGTGAACTACATGGGTGGATGAAGCGTGCCATGACGAGTTAGAAATAGTGCCTCCTCTCTCGACAAGTAGTAAACAAACTATGATTCATGAGATCAATGTCCTTAGCTTATATCAGTCAAAAAAGTGGTCAACCATAGGTTTCATTCGCTTACAGCACTTCTTTTTTGATATCCTTTTACGTTTAATACCACGTGACCCTTCTTCCGGACAGCCTCTTCTTCTTCCCGCCACCACGCATTTTTCTCTTTGCATCTTTGATGATTTCGTCCCGTGTACGCTTTAAATGTTTTTTTAGAGCTTCTTTAGGTTTAGCCCCAGCCAATATGTCTTCTGCAGTGTTAAGACCTGATTGTAGCGCTTTCCTTCCGAGGTATCTGGCACCCCTCTTCAGCAAAGGAACAGCCGTACGTAGTATGGATGAAAAAATGGACCCAAGTCCACTACCGCGCTGGTATCTCACCCCTCGATAGACGGTGAAAGGCTTTCTATCCATTATAACTCAGTGCGTCGAAAGTGTAGCTTCACTGTTAAGCTCCCGTTACCGAATGGGAAGTTTTCACCCTCAATCGTTCTTATATATATTGAGATATTGGTTATTAAATTAGTTGCGACATTCACATAATGGGGTCTGTCATATGTAATACTCAAACTCCTTCCTCTATGGTTGGGGATGTGGGCAATGCGCAGCAGGCGTGCCTGGGTATCCCCAACAAACTGGTGCTCCACTATATTACTGTAAATATAGCACATGTCTGGGGACTGAGAGCTTTCAGCAAATTTCTCCATCTTCAATTGAAACATTAAGCTGGACAAGTCACGTTGTGCCTCGTGAAATGTCTCTCTTTGGAAGGCTGCGCTATATCGGCCCTCAGCCGCAATTGTGAACAGCTCTTTATCTCTAATATTTTTACTAAGCGTTGATTTTAACCTCAATGTGCATGCGGGCGTGTCTATGTTTACGATTTCAAAAAGTAAATCGTTTGTCAGGTACGAATTTTCAAGACTCTTGTTTAAACCCTCCACAATATCCATGGCTGTATCATAATGCCCGATTCCTAACGAAACATTTATGCTATAGAACCGTCCCTCACCGCACAGGGTTGAGCGTACAGTATTGTCTAAGATTATGCCTAATTTTTCGCATTCATCGGTGCTTCTAAGGATCAGAAATATGACCTGTGCTTTTTCAAGAGTTAAAAATTTGGTGGTTAACTGGAGTTCACAAACCCCACCTCATACGAATCACGACCCAATTCAATGGGTCCATGGAGCTCTGATACAAAGTTGGCTAGTGTGTTGTTAGGGTGTACAGACAGGGACGAGGAGGACGGGAGTGTGACGTAGAAATGGTTAGGAGCCATGTTGCATACTATTTAAGCTTCATTATTGCATCAGCTTTTATATAGGTGTTGAAGCTTTCTGGGTACCCTAGCCATTTCACCAGGTACATTTTTCTCTTTCCTGAACCTTTGCTTCCTAAAATTTTCTCAATTTTAAACACATTTTTTCCTAAATTAAATGCCACTTTCTGCAATTCCTCGCGGTAAAAGCCTCCTGAGATTTCTTCCCCATTCAAATCTTCAACGTAATACATCATTATCTCACCTTTAGGTCTCATAGCCCTAACTTTAAAAATCTCACGTGTCCATCCTTGCTCAAAGCCCTTTGCGAATTTATTTCCCGAACGCGACAGCCTTACATAATCACTGATTTTGAAACGCGCAGTGTGGTGGTGTTGGTGATCCATCTCTTCTCGGGAGCGTACCTCTTTCTAAAACTTCATTAGGTGTTGTCCCAATCGTGCGATGGTGTGAGCGGTTGTAGGATGATGCCAATGATTCCAGAATGTCTAGAAATCTGTATGTGTTTTTATGTGTAAAATAGCGGTGCATGCGTTCCTTTATGGTACGTTGAACTCTTTCAGCTAAAGAAGCCTTATGTATAGAATTGGTTGTGTAATAGCTGATATTAAACTCTGTCAACATGTTCTGAAAAGCACGGCCTATAAATTCCTTCCCCATATCCGTACAAAAATAGCCAGGAACCCTGTTTTCTTTTAACATTAGCGTTTTGGTGGCTTTAGCAACTGTTTCAGGTGATTTATTTTTCAGAGGAACTAGCCACAGATATCTAGAGAATACATCTATTATGAATAGAATGTAACGGTAACCATCGTTATACACAGAATATCTTTGCATGTCTGTTAAATCTGCTTGCCAAATAGAATCAATCGAGGCAGCCGTTGTCTTGGCTGTTTTAAACCTTTTTCTCACGGCTTATGAAGCGTATAAGCGTCCTGCTCCCGCAAAAATCTCTCAACATCTTTTTTTCCTACTCCGTAAACACTTCTGTACAGTCTATCTACGCCGCCGTAGGAGGCTGGGTTAGAAATGTCATAATAGCGTTTACTTAATACGTTAGCCATTTGCGTATTTTAGAGGCACGTGGGTAGGGTTGACCGTTGTTTATCCTCTTCTTTCTCCTCTTCAAAGGTGTTACCGCCGGGGGTGACGGCGTCTTCAATTGTGCCACATGCGTTGCATGTTCCAAGTCTTTTAACCTGTTCAGATTTCCTATCAACGTTTTAGGGACATTTATTTGTTGTAGTCTTGCTTTAATATGCTTCCATCCTGATGGTGATGGCCTATCCCACTTTCTCACCAGATCATGGACAATGTCTACGATATTCGACCCCTGTACCTTTGATCCTTCCACAATGATCTCGCCTGTATCGGTCCATTGTATGGCTGGGTCCTCATTCAATAGATTATAAAGACTTAAACCTTTATTCCTCAATGTATGTGGGAGGGTGCTTTTTAATACATGCTCGATATGTTGTGTGGCTGATCCCTTAATCTTTGGTTGGTCAGCTGTATCGTCGGGTACAGGTCCTATGTCGCCATGTCCATCGTCCCCGTGCTGTGCCTAATAACCACAGGAATCTCTGTCGGGTTCTTATAATTTTCGTACTCGTGAAGAAATTTCTGCAGAGCTTCTTGGTATAAGATTCTTTTCTCATCAGGTGTTTTTTCACTGTTTAATAGGGCTAGCAATTCGCTTTCCATTCTTTTAAGTCTGCTTTTACGGGGATCTAGATCCGTGTCTGGATTCCTTTGCAGTGAAGCGTACACCTCGTGTGGAATCACTACCACTTTCTTCATTATATTAATCTAGTCAGTAAAGGACCCAAAACTGAAAATAAGATGGGGAGAAATGACCCTCCTGTTTGTACAATAATTCGTTTTTTCTTCGCTACAGTTTGACTTTTACGAGCGAGTGCACGTATTATGTTCTTGTAACGGCGTAGGCGAGCCTTCTGAGATGGTTTCATTGATACATTGCAATTTATAACGTTAAGACAGATTTCACAGATGCATTTTAAAAAGTCGGAGTCGATATTTTTAATAAACATCTGCTGCATTGCCCGGGGCAGTCGATGATAGATTTTTATTAATTCACGGTATTTCTTTAGTCTCTTTGTCATTCTGGAATATACACCGTTTCAGGCTCGTTTGGAAATATATTCGTTCTTAGAAGCACCCTAAACGTGTTTCGCGGATGAAGGTCGCAAAGCAAATATCCGTAACGCGTGCTTGTAGCTTCTTTATAAACTTCCAAAAACTCCTTACGCTGATTCGGGAACATTTGATTGGCTAATACCCCAATTTGTGATACATCTCTACGTTGTGCGAATAAGACTAGATATTGTGTATTTAACGACACATCGCGCATGTATCTATTTTTGAAAAATAGATTCTGATTGATGAAGAACACGCTTATGTTAAGATGGTGGGAGAATACTGTAAATGTCTCGGCAAACGTTTTATCCATCTCCAACATGAGATCGTCAATTACAATGACTGTATGTTCATTTCCCTTTAACGAATTAACGTCATATACACCTTTGTGGAACAAAATATCATCTTGGTACTCGTTGAACACTGATTGATACGTCGAATAGCACCATATAACTTTATGCACAAATTTCGAGAACATCTCTCCCTTTTCTTTAATGATTTTAAGCATAAACACAGTTTGACCACATCCTGTAGGTCCAGATATAATACATGTGGATGGGCTCGTGAATCTGAATTTTTCTACAGAGTCTATTTCTAACACGTCACACTCCTAAGTGGATCATTTACAAAATATTACAAATTTTGAGTGCTGTTCCTTATATTTTGTTTTCTTCTCCCACAGAACCGTGAATGACGATGAGGTACAGCACCCCATCATCGACATTACGGATGACCCCGACGTTCAAAGCGGAGGTATGATGAAGAGAACCCCATGTCAGGTATAAATCGACCGAAATACGCGCCTGTTGTTAGACAACCACCAGTAATAGAGCCCCCAACCCTCAACGTCTTACGCAACAAGCCCCCCAGCAGCACCTTCCGCCAATATATCCCCTTATTCATCCGCCACAGTTGCCCCCCGTTCTGTTGAGTCTACAATAATAGACTCCAGGCCCTCAACGTCTTACGCTGCCAACCCCACATCAGCATCTTTGGCCGATATAGCCCCTTGTTCATCCTCCACAGCTGTCCCCAGTTCTGTTGAGTTTGCAATAATAGATCCCCAACCCTCAACGTCTTACGCAACCAATCCCACATCATCCAATATAAACTCTTGTTCATCCTCCACAGCGGTGACTCGTTCTGTTGAGGATGATATAACGTTTGAGTTGGTGCGCTCCGCAGCCCCCACCCCAGCCTTGACTAGAAATCGGTATAGAGTCAGGGTCGACCCTAGAGCCATGTATAGCAATGGAATTGAGCGCGGGCTACGCCGGGTTGTACAGCGTATTGTAGAGTTTGCTCTTCAGAACCGCGACGAGCGTGAAGTCAGGACGAGTCTGTCCTTCGGATTCGGGTCAGATGACGGTGATATAGATGATTATTGGGTAGTAGTGCCATTTAGACGTTTGGCGGCTGAAGAT
Source organism: Bathynomus jamesi (assembly GCA_023014485.1). Classification (NCBI taxonomy): domain Eukaryota; kingdom Metazoa; phylum Arthropoda; class Malacostraca; order Isopoda; family Cirolanidae; genus Bathynomus; species Bathynomus jamesi. Next base: position 311,422 of record JAJOZX010002449.1, read on the forward strand.
GTAGAATATATATTAGGACGTATAATGCAAGCCGCCCAAAGTAGTATAGCCTTCAATATGACACCTTCACGATAAATATTGACCGTGTATTCCGTGTTGCGGGACATAGTGCCATACCGTATACTCTTAACTTCAATTCTCCGATTATTTACCGAAAGCATATAAACGTCGATCGTGGTTGCGGCTTTATAGCAGTAGTCTTAGCACGTATGTTTACTGTACAAAATAGACAGGCCACAAAAATTTGGTTGCCTACGGTCGTGGAGCGTGCCCGTAAACTAGCTGTAGACTGTGAACTTGAATTTGACTGTAATATGGGTCCTGAAGAGCTGAGAAGGGTAGAACAGGAAATGAATGTCCGTATAGTTGTATTTGGGTTGGACGATCGTTGTAGGACTGTGTATGTTTTTAAAAGCTGTGTGAGAGATCGTACAAGACCCCTACTTATTTTAGGATTGTCAGGGGCAACGTATCTCCCCATCCGTAATATAAGGTGGCTTTACGCGAGTTATGACAAAAGTCGAAAATATGGGCGACATCATGATTTGTGTAAGGGGTGCCTCGAGTTTGCGGATGATATAGTGAAACATTGTAAAGAATGTCACATGGTATGTGAACAGTGTAAAAGCACCAAATGTGAAAGCCGTGTAGTTGAAGCTGAGAAGAGAGACTGTGATGTGTGTAGACGCACATTCTTCAATAATAACTGCTTTGAGCTCCATAAATCAGTTGGCACGTGCAGGATAATGAGAATCTGTGAATGTGGTATGTTTCACACAATGGATAATTGGGGGAAATTTAAGCTCAAGTGTGACGAAATTCACTGTCCTGCATGCCAGGAGGAGTATAAGGCGGATGGAGTAAAGCATGTATGTTATATGAAAGATGCTAAGCCTAAAAATAACCCTTGTATAACTGTATACTACGATATGGAAACATATACGAACGCTGAAACCAAAGAGGTAATTCCACATTCACTTGTGAGCCAGACTATCTGCGATGAGTGTATGGGGATCGAATGTGACGAGTGCCCCAAATACGGTAAACGGACAAACGTTTTTAAAACGAATCTCCACGATAGTCCTGTGAAACTATTTGTGTCCTATATTGTCAAGTTAGCCGACAAGTTAAAAAAAATGACTGTATATTCTCGCCCATAACGGGGCAAAGTTTGACACGCAGTTCCTTTATAAGGAGTTGCTTGAGGACGAATCCTCTGAGATATTTACAGGTGATCCATTGAAAAGAGGCAACAAGTTAATACAGATGCAAATAAGAGGTAATGTACAATTTAAAGACACTTTATTATTCACACCTTGTAAATTAGCAAAGCTACCCAAGGTGATGATGGTAGCAGCTGAAGTTTCCAAAGGATACTTCCCTTACACTTTCCTCACCAGCGAGACTTTAAACTACGTAGGCCCACCACCACCCAAACATTATTTTAACTATGATTGTATGAGTATAGATGAACGTGAAGACTTTGATCGATACTACAACAGTTTTAATGAACGTAATCCTTATAATATAGCTGATGAATGTGAGCGTTATTGCGTGAATGATGTGCGCGTGCTTAGAGTATGTTTCCAGGCCTTTAGAAGGATGTACATAGGCCGTTTCAAATGCAATCCGCTGCAAGTCGCAACCACCATCGCGTCATTATGTTTTACGGTGTTCAAGAATAACTTCATGCCTAAAGCCACCTTAGCCATTATTCACCGAAACAACCCCCGCAGTTACGGCCACAAGGCTATTTACTGGCTCATACACCTACAGCAACAGACAGGTGTATACATAAAGCACGCCCGCAACACGGGTGAAGTGCCCATTAAGATTAACGGTCGTGTTTTTTGGGTTGATGGGTTAAGTGAAAACCGTGTCACTGGTGTGAAGACTGTGTACTCCTTTAACGGATGCTGGTGGCATGGATGCCCCCGTCCTGAGTGCGGAATCGCCGGAGATATCCACGGTAGATCTCCTGCCGACTGTCTTGCATGGACCCGCACCCGCGATCAACTTATAGGATCCCAGTTCACTCACAAAGTCTTGTGGGAGCATGAATATGATGCACGGATGGAGACAGACGAGGTGTACCGTGAGGAAATAAACACGATCAAGCGTTCAATGGTGCTGGATCCTCTCAAATGTGGTGATAGCTTGTTTGGAGGACGTACAAATCCATTCAGGCTATACTTTCCACTACGGAGGGTGTGAAGCTCCATTACTACGATTTCTGTTCTTTATACCCATACGTGATGAAGAACAATCCGTACCCCGTGGGCGCTCCTGAGAAACTGGTGGGACCTAACCTGCCCTCCATCAATGAATTTTCAAGAAATTTGAATGATCGTTACTTTGGGCTCTCTTTCGTAGACGTACTACCCCCACGCAATTTATGGATGCCGATCTTACCCGTCGTTATCGACCACAAGCTCATGTTTCCCCTGTGCGTGAAGTGCGCGGAAGAGAATAACGGTAATTGTAACCATATACCCCACCAGCGTAAGATCAGAGGCGTATATACAAGTCCAGAGCTGGCCCTAGCCGTACGCCATGGGTATAGAATACTGAAGATACATGAGGTGTGGAGGTTTCAGAAGCTACCCAACCTTTTCACACCATATATAAACGCATTTTTGAAGGATAAGGTTGAGGCATCAGGGTATCCGCGAGGAGTTGACACCGAAGATGAAAAGTCTGCCTATATTCAACGTTACCGCGACCGCGAAGGTATACAACTTGATCGTCCCAAATTAAAGAATCCTGGCAAGCGCTTTAGTGCAAAGTTGTGTCTAAACAGTCTATGGGGAAAATTTGCACAGAATACCGGCAAAGGGAACATTCATTTGGCACAAAGTTATAGTGAAGTCTGGGATTATGCCAATGCTCCCGATAAAGAGGTCATGGAGATCGTGAATGTAGGTAATACTTACATAATAAAGTACAACAACACTGAATTGGCCACAGATACCTCAAGGGTTACAAACATACCTGTGGCCAGCTTCACAACAGCCTACGCCCGCATAAAACTTTGGGGTCTATTGCATTCTCTTGGGCGGAGAGTATTGTATGCCGATACAGATAGCGTGATATTCACAGAGAGGGAGGGTGAATACATGCCTGCTATTGGGAGTTCCTCGGCGAGCTCACTGATGAGATCAAGGATGAGTATGGGACAACGCATACGCCGACTCTTTTGTCTCAACAGGAAAAACTTATGGGGTACGGGTGAGGGTGGGGGAGGATATGAAATATATCGTGAAGGCAAAGGGTATTACGCTCAACCATGCGAATCGGCGGGTTGTTAACTTTGAATCGTTGAAGGATCTAGTGTGTTTGGACGATGATGAGCGATCGGCCTCCCCAACTAACTGTAGGCACCCACAATTTTCGGGCGCAGAAGCTGGGGGGCGTGAAGGAACTTAGGGGAACGAAGGTGTGCCGTAACACCTATAGGAAACGTTACCAGTTACCTGGTACCTATGATATACCCTTTGGATACCATAACCTTTGATGCGTCTATTGTTAACTTACTTATCACACGTATTTGTAAATATATATGTCTTGTATATAATCTTTGATGTCTATTGTTAACTTATTTATTACACGTATTTGTAAATATATATAACTTGAATATTTCGTTTATTAAATAAATCATGTTTCAATTAGCGTTTCACTTTCTCCTTTGTGTGTGTGTGTGTGTGTGTGCACAGGTGAAAGTTCTAAGCTCCGCCCACTGTAAGACCAGCAACGTGAGTCATGCTACTACCTGGGATTCCCTGCGTGGTCAGTTGATTGCAGTAAGCCCTTGAGCTCAGACGTGTATTCGCCCCCGTAGAAGAAAATGGCTACCTTTAATATTGCTTGTTCAACGTTTATAAAATGGTATTCTGCAAAGCTTCAAGATGTGGTGGATACCGAAAAACTTCCTATTCCCCCCTCCTTTGCCTCTTTTAAAACCACATTGGATCGTGCGAAGGAGCAAGATGTACAAGTACTCTATGGTTATTCTGGTGAGAGCGTTGTAGGCTTTAGTTGCACAGACGATGTATTGAAGTATGGTGTAGACCTAAGCTTTATAAAGCCTCACATATACCGTGAAGTAAAAGAAACAACGCGTGCAGAAGAGAAGCAGCAGATATGGATAGTGAGTTTTGATGGGTGGTGTGACAAGCGGTATTATCATGTTACACCATACCGTACTCATACCCTACGACTGAAAATGTGAATCTCGTCATCATGGAGAATCTTAAGTATTTTTACCACTATATTAATGTATATCATGATGAGGTTCGTAATGAGGTTGTTGCTAGTGCCCTGCGTGAGTTTTTAGCAGACTTTAGAGACGAGTATCGTTTGCTAGGCAAAAAGGAAAAATATGGGCATATGTTCCTCTCAAATAGTGCGCCGGAGTGTGAAGATGTTTAGGAGAGATAAAACATAAAATGTGCCTAGTTCGTGAAATTATCCTGAGGGAAACTGTCTGGTGTGTATTCAAGTGGTAGTGATAAAACGTTAAAACCGAAATTAATTCTTGTACCGGAAAAAAACACCTACCCAATATAATGGGGTACAACAATTCGATCAGCGCCGCACACGTTTCATTAGATTATGGTGCGACTCGCACCTCACGGATCATACGAGTTCGAACAAACCCATTCACGTATCATCAGGGTGAGTCAACCGCCCATCGAACCGTTCCTGCCTACCTGCGTGCCTCACGCGGCTCATAGTTATCTCAGAGCTTGAACCGAGTGGACTTGCGCTCCTTGAATACGATGGAACTTCCTTTGAGTAGCATTCTCAACGCCTCGTACGATGTGTCCGTGACGAAATCGTTGCGCGTGTTCAGGCGTAAATCTGGTGCCGTTGGCTTTGTACTGGAAACGGAATGTAGAAAACAAACAAACGGAATGTTGTTTATTTAAGTGTCGAGGAGATGAATGGAATCTTCGTGATAGTTGAGAAGTGGAGTGAAGATCGTTATAAAATACCTGCTAACGTAGGTACAAGAAAAGAGCAGATTAGTGACACCCCCTCATACGCCGTTGTATATACGTTGTGTATAAATAACGATCGGCCATGCATTGATATACGGCTGACGTGGAAGAATGCTTCTGATAATAACGCTCTTGTTCCTACGCGAAACCGTTTCATCCTCGACAGAATGTTTGAAATCGTCGGATTCCGCAAGCTAAAACCTATATTAGACGCGAGTGTTACGGATATGCTTTATTTTGATACAGTACTTGAATACGCATACACCGCTCTGCTCGATGGGTTTACCGAGTGTAGGGCTGAACAAGGTGAGAATGGTCTAGAGCTGGACGTTTATTTAAAAAGTTTAGACTCTTTGAAATATCATGAACTTTGGTACAAAGCAATTGATCGGTACAGGCTGAGCTCACCTACCGTTCACCCTGAAGAACTATTTCTTTATATAACGAGCAGTTGTCGTAACGACTTAGAAGATTATTTCAATTGCCGCTATGTTGAGTGAAGATGAGTTCACGATTGAAAAGCTCGCGTCGGTAGAAATAAACCCTCGATTGGAAAGGCGTGTTTATAAACTTGTGTTTAATAATATGGCTAACGATGAACTCTTTGTGCGTGCTTTTGATTGTATTCTAGACGTATTTAAAGATAACTTACCAACCGGTTGTAAAGTGGAAACAAAAATAGTACTGAACGATATGAAGGCCCTTCATATCGAGTACAGGTTTCCCTATACTTTAAGCGGTGAAATATTATTAAACCGCGTATACTGCGTAATGCAGAGCAATAATGATGTAATTGTAGACTCGATTAAGTGCGAGTTTAGTATTTTGAAAAAGAAGTTAAATGTATTTATATATTTAACATATTTGTGTGTGTGTGTGTGGTGTGTATATATTTCTGCTATATTGATGGCTATACGATTTCTTATTTTGCGCGGTAGAAGATAAAGTGTATGTATTTATTTATTTAACATAATTCTGCTATATTGATGGTTATATTATTTCTTATTTTTTATGTTGCGCGGTAGAAGATAAAGTGTATGTATTTATTTATTTAGTTGTGTGTAATATTTCTGCTATGTTGATGGTTATATTATTTCTTATTTTTTATTTTTGTTTTTTGATCATTCCAATGTATATTTATTTTCTATATTCTCCATAATATAATTGTGTATATATATATATATATATATATATATATATATATATATATATATATATATTTCTCCTGTACTGTTATATTGACGGATATATTTTTGATTATATGAATATTCCTCCTTCATATTTCTTAAACTATTATTATTTTTAATTGATCATTTAAATGTATATTTATTTTCTATATATTTATAATAAACAGAATGATGTAATGTTGTTTTATTTAATTCTTTTGGTTGTAAACAATTATACCAAATGGCTGGTTACGCCTTCTAAACCTACTAGCGGAATTCTAAGCCAACTTTTAAGAAATAATTAAATAAATGGTACAATCTGGCAACCTAATAATGTATACCTGAACAATTAAAATAAAAAGTGGTATCTGGCAACTCTCCATAATAATGTATACCTGAACAATTAAAATAAAAAGTGGTATCTGACAACTCAACCTGAACAAGCCATTTACGCCTTCTAAGCCAACTGGCTGATTAGGGATCTATAAGAGGACGGCGGGTCGGCTGAAGCGTTATTATGCACTTGGCAGGAGCCAGTTGAACAACTCTCTTCCTTTCTCGCCTTCTCCTGTCTTTCTCTTGGGGGATAACGCCGCCTCCAAGTTTCATGACCCCTTGTTGCACCTGCAGCATCCCCCCACCCCCTTTGCAGCATTGAGTTGTTGCATACCCCACCCCCTTCATTGCATATACCTAACCCCCTTTGCAACCCCCACCCCCCTTTGCACCATTGATCATTATCTCTTGCAACATTCCTGCACTCTAACCTTTTGCGGCTATACTACTGACTTAATAAGCGCAATGGCACGTTAGCTAACTTTAATAGATATATCGAGCTTAGACGTCAGGTTAAAAGATCTGTTAGGAATGCTAAGCGTAATTTTGAGATACTTGTAGTTGCGGATAGTAAACATAATTTATAGGTTTATAATTATAGGCAGTGCTGGGCAGTATTTAAATACATTTGTATTTAAATACGTACTTAAATACATTTGTGTATTTAGAACTGTATTTATAAATACATTGTTTTTCATGTATTTAAATATAGTATTTAAATACTTTAATGAGTATTTAAATACAATGTATTTAAATACTCAAAATATAAAAATGTAAATACTTTTACTGGTTTAATACACGTTCTGTACTAGCACAGTACGACGCGTCGACAGTGTAGTACAGCATGGTTCATGTTTCAACGTGTCAGTTCAATCAGTTGTGTGCCACTCTTAGTCGAAAGCGGTTGATTTCTTTATCGTGTGCGTGTCATGGCTTCAACAAATTTGTATGTATTTAAAATGTATTTACAAATGTATTTAAATACAATTGATGTATTTTGTATTTAGTATCTAAATACATTCGTAAAATGTATTTAGTATTTAGTATTTAAATACATTTCTCCCATGTATTTAGTATTTAAATACATTCAATGTATTTATTGCCCAGCTCTGATTATAGGTTTGTTTATGGTGCGTTCAACCACTTTGGGTCATTTACACCTGCAAAGAAAGAAATTCTATCTACAAAGGGAAGGAAAAAGTTAAACCATCTTCAGATCTGGGGCCGGCTCCAGATCACAGGAAAATGATGATGAGGTCTGTTAGTATTACTAACTTGTGAAGCATGAAGTCATAGTAAGGGATATTAATGGTACTTTATGAAAAACTAGCTGAACATAAGAGGCTATTTGTTAGATTAGATGGAGGAATATAATTTGACTGACCTTAAGAAATCTAAAATGAACTTAGAAGGCACAAGGCAAGATAAGACAGTAGAGAGGGTGAACTCAAGCTGTTCTGCAGTGCAAAATGAAGGAATATCAGATCGAAGTGAAGAGAAAACTGGGCAATCAATAAAAATATGTTCCAATGTGAAAGTCATATTATACTGGAGACAGGTAGGAATGGGACAGGCACTAAAATAATGCCCATGTGTCAGGAGACACACCCGTAGTCTGAGCCGAGCTAGGACAGTCTGGTCCCTTCTGCTACCTATGTATATATTTTCCCAATCCTGAAGAAGGGGTTTAACATCGCTGAGAAAACTATTGCTATGATTTTATTGACACTACCACCTGCCGCGCACACACGAGACTGTCAAATTCCGAACCTCCTGCAGGGAGAGTCAAAGACTGACCACCTCTCATGAGTGCATAACAGACTTGGCTGACAAGTCCACCACCTCATTGCCCAGGATTCCAACATGTCCAGGGACCCAAAAAAGAACAAAACTGTAATGTGGAATAGATCTTAACAGAACAATAATTATATTAACCAGAAAATGAGAAGTATTCCCTGACTTCATAGCATGTAGAACTAAAAGAGAATCACAACAGATGAGAAACTTACGATGTGTAGAATTTACAGAAACAAAGTGGATTGCCTTGTAAAGGGCATACAGTTCAGCTGTAAATACTGAGCAATGACGTGACAACGTATAACCCATTAGGGTACCTTCAAAACTAAAGGCACAACCTACTCCTGTTGGGGACTTTGAGCCATCAGTAAAAAGAACCTTGTAACCTAAATCTAGATATGATGATTTCAATGAAAGAAACTCACACTGAAAGTTATTAGCACAGGTTGTAGATTTCAAAGCAGAAGACAATCTAAGGTCATAAATGATATCTACTGGAACCTAACTTGTAATTAGTGGTAGGGAACTTGTAGTAATATCCTCTAAAGAAAGGCTCATTTTAGTCAATCCATCTTGAAACTACAAAGAAATCTACAAAGAAAGGCCGGATGGGATGCTGGTCATATGACAACACTTTGGCACCATAGTTGATACCCAGCTGCTGACGACGGAGGCTTAGAGGAAGGAGAAAGGCTTCTTCATTTAAGTTGTCAACTATGGTGCATCTGAGGGCTCCAATAGCCAGGCGAATAGCCTATACTGAATTCTGTCTAATTTTACAAGTAGTGATGGGGATACTGTATCATAGAGGAATGAAGCATAATCTAATTTGGACCGGATGAGAGATTTGTAAAGCTGTAATAGAGTCTTCCTTTTAGAGCCCCATGTTCGATTGGACAAATACCGCATGATATTAAAGGCACCCTCACAACGCTCTACAAGGGAAGCAATATGCGAATTCCAAGTCAAAGTTCTGTCAAATGTAATACCTAGAAATTTATGAGAGGAGGCAAAAGGAATCTGGCTAGTCAGCAAGACAAGAGGTTGAATGAGTTGAGGGGGAACTGGCCGCTTACTAAAAATGACACAGGAAGACTTGGCAGGAGAAAAGTGCAAGCTATTATTCTGTGACCAATTAGTTATCCTGTGTAGAGCATTCTGCATAATGGCCCTGGCAACATGAATGTCAACATGGGATACCCACAATGCCCCATCATCTGCATACAGAGGATAGCTAAGAGCAGGATCCATACCCTGAAATAAGTCATTAATCATGATATTGAATAAAAGGGTGCTGATGATGCTACCTTGTGGAACTCCAGCATCCAAATGATAAACATCTGAAAGAGAGGATCCAATTGATACTCGTATGCGTCTATGCTACAAAAAGTTTTGGATAAACATGGGTAGATTGCCCCGCAACCCTAAATGATACAACTTAGAGAGTAAACCGTAGTGCCAGATAGTATCATAGGCTTTCTCAATGTCAAGAAATACTGCCAAAAATATACTCATTTCTAAGAAAAGACTCTCTGATTGATTCCTCAAGCCTCACCAGGTTGTCCATCGTAGAAAAGTGAGGGCGAAAGCCGCTTTGAAAGCTGTCCATTTTGAAAAATAGAATAGAGTAAAAACGATGTAACACCATCCTTTCAACAGTGGCGGCTCGACGGTAGGCACTGCGGAACTGCAGTACCCCTAAATTTTTTATTTACAATTGAAATAATCAAGAACAATATAAGGATGAGCTCACTGAATAACTTTTTCAATAACTTTTGAAACTTTTATTCATTGCTCAATGCTCATCCTTTTATTTCAGTAATTATTTCAACCCATTCTTAGAGACAGCACCCCTAGAATTTTTAGTCACGAGCCGCCACTGCCTTTCAGGTACTTTGCCCAGACAGCTAGTCAAAGCTATGGGGCGATATGAGCTCGCAGCAGTACGAGCCAGGCTCGTGGATGGGCACCAGCAAAGCAGAAGTCCAAACATGTGGAAAAGAGCATGTCATCCAAACCTTGTTATAAAAGGCCAATAAAACTTGCCTGTTAGAAAATGAAAGATTGGTGAGGAAAAGGTACACTATCATATCCTCCCCAGGAGAGGTATTTTTTAGCTTAGAGAGGGCCATATCCAATTCCAGCAGAGTAAAAGGACTATTGTAATGGAGTGCTACATTTGTAGAAAAATCAATAGGGATGAGTTCAGCCTTTGCTGCTCTAGAAAGGAACTGCGCTGTATAATGAGATTTACTGCTGATAGATGCAAAGTATGCAGCCAAGGAGTTACCAACTAGCTGGGGCTGGAAAATGACATTACTGCCATCCCGCAAAACAATAGGATGTGTAGGGGGTTTTCTCTCCTGTCTTTTAATTTTATTCCAGACCACACTCTCAGTTGTCTGATGCGAGGTACAACTGACAAAAGCATGCCAAGAAGAACGTTTGGATAATCTAACTGTACGCCGAGCAATTGCTCTCTCCCTTTTGTACAGGATATACGTCTGTAAAACAGGAGTTTGTTTAAATAACCTATAAGCTACCTTTCTTACTCTAACAGCCCGCTGGCACAAATCATTACACCACACTGCGTGATATTTAGCATTAAACGTGCTGGAAGTGGGAGTGAAATGGTCTTGAGCTGCATGGTGAATTGTGCGAGTTAATGTATAGCAGTCTTCATCCACAGTGGTATCATCTCCAGGATGTGGCAAAGACAAAGCAGCATGTAAGTTGTGCAGACCTTTCTCTGTTATTTTCCATAGGGAGTGTTTTGAGCCCACAGTTGGTACCTGAGATGTGGGAAGAATGGGAAAATGATCAGAATCACAAAGATCACTCAAAACTTCCCAACCAAACACATGAGACAAGTCCATAGTAGAAAGTGATAGATTTAAATGTGAGAAAAACCCACTGAAACTATAGAGGAATGTAGGGGAACCATCATTAAATAGAAAGAGATTATTGGCATCTATGAAGTCTGCAGTGGTGGAGCCCCGCTGGTCACTGGAGGGGGAACCCCATAGGTGGTGATGACCAATGAAGTCTCCTATCAGAAGGAAAGGGGCAGGAAGTAAGCGAAGCAGTCTGTGTAAATATAACTGTAGAAAAGGGAGGACCTGGAGGAAAATATACAATACAAACTGTAACAGCAAAAGAGGAAGTGTGGATTGTTGCTGCAACTGCTTCAATATCAATATCAAGAGGAACTGGAGTAAAAGGAAGGGAGCTGTGGATCCCCAGTAAGACTCCACCCCCATGGGGGACCCTGTCTTTCCGGAGCAAACTGTAACCTTTAACACCTGCAGAATGGGATAAATCCAGCCAAGTTTCTTGAAAAGCAAGGATGAGAGGGGAATACCGTGATAATAACTGCTTTATAAAAGACAGTCGTCTCCTATAACTCTTTACATTCCACTGGAAGATGGATAAAGCCATGATGTAAAAGGATAAGGGGAAGCAAAAGCTAACAGTGCCTATGAACATTAATCTCTGCTATTAAATAATATCCGGAAGCCATCCCTAGGATCAAGTGGTCTTTTGAAAACCATTCTTTGCAAAGAATTGATACATTTTTTGAGCCATAGTCTGTGGAGCTGTATTTTTAGCTATGAGTGACTTAAACTCCAATAAGCACTTCCAAAGTAAGGTATCATCTACAGGAGGGACCACGGGATGAGCTATCCCAGTAAGTCTGCCTTTTGACCGAGGACGATCACTACTGGAATCAAGTTTTCCTTTCAACCCAGTACTATCTGTACTACTGTATGAAGTGGTTCTATATCTGGTGACAAAGCAGAGTTTGAGGAGGGTTGGTTAAAATCAAGGAATGAACATTGTGTACCACAAGACTTGGTTTCTATGGGCTGGGAATTTGACAAAGAACCAGAAGCTGCTACTGGCAATCCAGAAGTCTGCATCTTACTTGAAGGTGAAGGAGACCCTCGACCCACCCCAGCATAAGAGACAGACTGAGATGACCATGGACCCATCTTAGCAGCATATAATTTACGGGCTTCAGTAAATGTAGCATGATTATTCACCTTTACTTTGACAATCTCCTTCTCACGTATCCAATGGCTACAAACTTTAGAAGAACCTAAATGTGATCCCCTACAATTTACACAGGTATATGAAGCCAAGTCCTTCTGACAGGATCGAGTATCATGAGACTCAGCACACTTAGCACAAGAAATTTTATTAGTGCAATTACACATACCATGTCCAAAACGGAGGCAATGGAAACACTGCAAGGGGTTAGGATAATAAGGGTCAACATGGTACCGGAGATATACTCAGGACGAGTGGCACCCCCAAAAGTAAGGACTAAAAGGCTAGTAGGAGTTTTATCACTACCTTTGTTTAGTCGTCGAATGCCAATTACATTCTCCAATTTCATTTCTAGTAATAGATCATCTGTGCTCATGTGAAACAATTCTGGAGCATAAATGATACCCTGAGTAGTATTCAGATTTTTCGCAATTGAGACTTCTACTGGCACATTATTAAGAAGAGTAGTTGCGTTCAAAAGATCCCTAGTTTGAGCTGCATTGAAAGTATGGACTAGCAAGCTACCGGAACGACAGTAGGTGACAGACCTTACAGGTCCACCACAAATACACTCGATTGATTTTTTAATTGCAAACGGGTTTAGGCGGGTGAGGGTTGTAGAGCCCTTACTCACGATATACAAGTAAGAGACATGATCAGGAGTCAAAGTAGGTTGAGAAATCTTAGTAGTAGGCAATGAGGAGTCACTTGTGGAATCCGAGGACGCATCTCCCTGACCAGGAGACACTAACCCCGTAGAAAAATCTCGAACAGCTTTCTCTGTCTGACTGATAACTTCACTCATACCCATTAAGTCCCCATCAAGTGCAGTCGAGCTGTTTTGGTCATGCTGATTTTTACGCTTTTTGCTGGCAGAAGTACAATTTTTCAACTTATCACCCATGCTTAACCCGCGCAGAGAAAAGTCGGGCCTAGGCCAAAAGCCTAAGCTCAGCCACCAACCTCACAACAGAAAAACAGGCAAAGCCCAACAGTGAAGAGGCCCAACACACCACAAATAGTGTAAATGAGCAAACGATAAAATAATAACCGAAAGCTAAACAGCAATAAATACAAAAGGCAAACGTAATAATATTAATACAAAAGCGCAAAAGTCAATTCGCAAGAGCACAGCCAACACGTCCGATCGCCACGAAAGATCACCGACCAATCTAAAACATAATTTGAAAAAGTTTTTTGGAAGCAAGTGTAGTTTACGTCTGTCTGACGCAAAAGGGGACACAAACCACAATAGGTCAAAGATGGGGAACGTAAACTAAACTAGGATCTTTAGGAGACATTTTTTTAAATGAATCCATCAAATAAAACGTTAAAACTAACGAAAATATTACGACTTAACCTATCCAATCGTCAATATATATATATATATATATACACACACACACGAGGGTAATTCAATAAGTATCCGCACTTTTTGTTTTCACAATTTTATTTTCACATCTGATAGATTATAAACACATCTCTTCTCAACATAGTCTCCCTGTTTCTCAATACATTTAGTCCAGCGATCTACAAGCTTCCTAATGTCATTGCAAAAGAATGTTTTTGGCTGTGTCCGTAGCCAGTCATGCACCGCCTCCTTCAGGTCATCATCGCCTTGGAATCGCTGACCCCTCAAAGCGTCTTTTAGTGGTCCAAACAAGTAAAAATCCGAAGGTGCCAGGTCTGGACTGTAGGCTGGATGGTCGAGAACTTCAAATTTAAGTTCTTGAAGGTATTTTCTAGTCTGTGCAGCGGTATGAGGGCGCGCATTGTCGTGTAACAGAATAACACCTTCCGACAATCTCCCTCTCCGTTTTGTGCGAATTGTTTGCTTTAGCTCATTCCGAAGCATGTCAGAATACGATGCACTTGTTACTGTAGTTCCACGCTCTAGATAATGTTCAAGGATAGGGCCTCGTGTATCCCAAAACAGTGTTAGCATAACTTTACCTGCTGACGGCTGCGCTTTGAACTTCCTTGCAAAGCGAGATGTTGGATGCTTCCATTGCATGCTCTATCGTTTGCTTTCTGGTTCATAGTGATGGATCCAGGTTTCATCTCCAGTGATAATGCGCTCCAAAAAGTTTTCACCTTCACTATGATACCGCGCCAAAAGACGAGAGCAGACGTCCATACCTGGATCCATCACTATGAACCAGAAAGCAAACGACAGAGCATGCAATGGAAGCATCCAACATCTCCCGTTGCAAGGAAGTTCAAAACGCAGCCGTCAGCAGGTAAAGTTATGCTAACACATAAATCCCTCTCCATGATTTACCACGTTTCCTGACGTTATATAAGCAGCTTCAATTGCTTTCCTCATCCCCTTATCTAGTCCTTTATGAATGATCTTAGCTTCTTCCCAGTTTGGCAGGTGTCCGTACCTACCTGCGTGCAAGACGAGTGAGTTAGATGTTCGATGTAGACGCATGTCTGCTCTATGTTCATATAGTCTTTTTGGTAAGCCGCGCCCTGACTCCCCATAATAAACGGCAGAGCAGCCATTACATGGAATCTCGTAAACTACACTACCTTCATTAATACACTCATTTTGATTCGTCCTCACCATATCGCCTATCTTTATCCCCAAAGAATTGGCTAAATAAACTCCCGCTCCTCTTAGGAATTTATCGTTTGTTATGGGGAGTCAGGGTGCGGCTTACCAAAAAGACTATATGAACATAGAGCAGACATGCGTCTACATCGAACATCTAACTCACTCGTCTTGCACGCAGGTAGGTATGGATACCCACCAAACTGGGAAGAAGATAAGATCATTCATAAAGGACTAGATAAGGGGATGAGGAAAGCAATTGAAGCTGCTTATATAACGTCAGGAAACGCGGTAAATAATAGAGAGGGATTTATGTGTTTAGCCAAATTAATGGGAAAAATTATGGTGAAGTTAGCAGAAAGGGACGGGGCCAAGGAGCATCAACAGTAACCAGCCAATCAGGTGAAGCCGCGAGTGTTCGTCCAGTAGGTTTGGAAAAGATTGTCTGTATTTAAATATTGTGTATTTAACTCATGTTGTCATTCTGTGTGAGCAAGGCTTTGTGCCGAAACGTAACGGAATATAACTCCATCTCTTATCTGTCTTTTTCTACCACCCTCAAACCGCTCATTTGTCTATATTGATAACACACACACACACACACACACACACACACACACACATATATATATATATATACACACACAGAGTGTTTCATAACATGTTGGACACACTTTCAAGATGGATTCAGGACCTGAAAACAATGAAAAAGGTCTATATAAACATATGCCCGAAATCGCTTTGTTGCCAAGTTACAGCCCGTTTTGTGTTCCAGCAATTCTTTCCGCAAACTGTTTACAAACACTGCTTGCTGACAATGTTTGTGAGTGTGTACGAGACTTGTTTCATGTATAGCCTTGCCAATTGTAATGTTTCGTACACTCTATGACATGTTTCAATATCGTTGAGTGTAGAGCCATCAGTCAGTCAGAGGTGCAACGCGGTGTTTCACTGTTCGTATTCGTAACTTTTTACCATGAATAAGTGCAGTCCAGTGAAAAAAAAACCTTAAAAGTTTTTGTGCTATTCATTGATAGTGTGCATTTGAAGTGAGAATGGAGGATTATTCAAACAGAGAAATGGCAGACTTGCATCTCGTGTATGGACTTGCCGAGAGCAATGCGGCCGCACAAGACGTCTGTATGCGGAAAGGTTTCCGAATCGCCGTCTGCCAGATAAGACCTTTCAGAGAATATACGAACGTCTTGGTGATACAGGATCACTTAACAAGCGAGTTTTAGATGGTCGTAGACCAATTAGCGCCAGAACTGTTGAGTTAGAGGAGCGGGTCCTGAATTCCTGAATCGCGTGGAGGAACATCCTGGTGACAGCACCCGAAGAATAGCAGCAGCAGAGGGTGTAAGATAGTACAAGGCCTTACTGAAGCTGATTTCCCACCACGAGAGGCTTTTTGTACTTGGTTCCTTCAATAGTGTGCTCGCGATTCTCTTTTTCTATCCTCCGTGTTGTTTTCTGATGAGGCTGTCTTCACAAGAAATGGCGTGATCAATTTTCACAACACTCATCACTGGGCCGAAGAAAATCCGAATGCCATCATCCAGTCAAGGTACTAACAACAATTTAGTATCACTGTATGGGCAGGACTTATTGCCGACAACTTAATCGGTCCTTTTGTTTTGCCTGGAAAATTAACAGGAGAATCCTATTCCAATTTTTTAAGGAATGATTTAAGCGATTTACTAGATAAAGTTCCCCTTGGTGTCCGACGTCGTATGTGGTTTATACCTCATTTTAGTCGAGTAGCCAGAGACTATTTGGATGATCATTTCCATGATAAATGGATAGGCCGTGGAGGACCCATTGCGTGACCTGCTCGCTCCTCGGATCTGAATCCACTCGATTTTTACCTGTGGGGTCATCTGAAATCTATCGTTTCCGTGACACCCATTGACAACGTTGAAATGCTTCGCCAACGTGTAAAACAAGGATGGCAGAAAATCTGAGCAATATCTGGAATGTCTGAACGCGTCAGGCAGGCTATGACGAGGCGTGTTCAGGCGTGTATTCAAGCGCAAGGCGGTCATTTTGAGCACTTCCTTTAAAGGTAAGGCGGATACTTGCTGGAACACATAACGGGCTGTAACTCGGAAACAAAGCGATTTCGGGCATATATTTATATAGACTTTTTTCATTGTTTTCAGGTCCTGAATCCATCTTGAAAGTGCGTCCCACATGTTATGAAACACCTTGTGTGTGTATATATAAATTGACGATTGGTTAGGTTGAGCCGTAATATTTTCGTTCGTTTTAACGTTTTATTTGATTAGGCATACGGGGACAAAGTTGGGGAACGCAAACTACATCAGGATAATGTAGGAGAACGTAAACTACACTAGGATAATGTAGGGGAACGTTAACTACACTAAGCGCTACCCCGACTTATGAGCGCAGGACAAATGAGCGCCGACAAATGAGAGCCGACAATTGAGCGCCAAGACAAATAAGCGCAAGACAAATGAGCGCAAGACAATAACCTAACCTAACCTAACCTAACTACATTATTTTTAACATCCTTAATAAATATTGTTTTTTTAACATCCTTAATAAATATTAAATAACCTAATATTAAATTAAATAAATAACCTAATATTAAATTAAATAAATAACCTAATATTAAATAACCTAATCTAACCTAACTACATTATTTTTAACATCCTTAATAAATATTGTTTTTTAACATCCTTAATAAATATTGTTTTTTTAACATCCTTAATAAATATTTGTTCAAGCCTATTTTGTTTCTTTTATCCAGTTTTTATTTGCTTGCTCTCGCTCAATTGTTTTGCGCTCTTTTGTCTTGCGCTCTTTTATCTTGCGCTCTTTTGTCTTGGCGCTCAATTGTCGGCGCTCATTTGTCCTGCGCCCAATTGTCGTGTTGCGACACTAGGCCATCACAGGGGGACGTAAACTACACTTGCTCCGTTTTTTGACTACATCAATAATCGTAAGCCGATAAAAGATAACATAGGTCCCCTAGTGCAGTGGTTTCCAACCTTTTTTTGCTGCGACCCTAAATTGGCCACCAACAGGACCTCCCGACCCTCAGGATTATGATAAAATTTAAATATGTATATAAATATAAATTGAATTAAAAAATAATGAATATAGTAACTCTTCGCGACCCTACTTGAGGACCCCCGCGACCCTGATTTGGGGTCACCACCCGAGGTTGGGAACTGCTTTAGTGGACGCTAACGGCGCTTTGGCTTCCGACGCTCAGGCGATGGCATATATTTTTAACAACTTTTTTGCGACAGTTTTTACCGTAGAAGACGTAAATAATGTCCCTGACGTGGACGATATCGTTCCATTTAGTAGCGAGACTATTTTGAATGAAATAACTGTTTACAAGGGTGAGATTGCGCATTATATCGATAAGCTAAAAGTTAGCAAGGCTCCAGGCAGTGACGCGCTTTATCCTAGCCATTTGAAAGTTTTGAAAGACGTTATCGTAGGCCCATTAACAAAAATTTTTAACAAGTCACTGGAAGCGGGGATTATTCCTGAAGACTTCACATTAGCTAACGTTACGCCCATTTTTAAAAAAGGCGACCGCACAGTAGCTAGCAATTATAGGCCTATTAGCTTAACGTCAATTGTCGGTAAACTTTTGGAATCTGTAGTTAGGGATCGTATCGTCGACCACTTAGAGAATCGCGATTTGAGTAATAGTAGTCAGCATGGGTTTCGACGCCATAAATCTTGTTTAACTAATTTGTTAGCGTTTTATAACGAAATAGTGCGCGAATACGATAGGCATAGAGCTGCTGACGTTATTTATTTAGACTTTAAAAAAGCGTTCGATAGAGTTTCGCATAGAAGATTAATTGCGAAGGTTAAAGCACACGGTATACGCGGTCAGGTACTAACTGGTTAGACTGTAGGCCCGGGTAGGGTGGCAATAGCCAATAGGGGTAAAAATCCAAGTTGCCTGGAGGAGCGAGTGCGGTGGCGCGTTTGGTGCAGTTCCTGAAGAAAATCACTCAGGCAAATTTTTAGGACGTTTGATAAACATTAGGGGGTGGTACAAGAGTAACAAAGTTTCCACCATTGTCACTTACTAATTCTCTATTTTGTATACTTTGCAGGTAGATGAAAAATGGCGACTACTCTAAGAAAGAATGATGTTTTATGGCTACTGGAGACTTCTCCCAACTCATATGCCCTTACAGGAGCCAAATTGCCGTCCAAGCGGCAGGTCCTGGAACGATTCTTGTTCTTTCACCTGTCCGAATCTCGCCCTGTCAGAGAAAGTAGCCGACTGGTGATGACAGAGGTCGAACAGATGTGGAAGAATGCAAGTCTTCCGACTCAAGCTACGCACCGGGCACAAGACAAGCTGGAGAACCTCCATTCTGAGTGGAGAAACTTAAAGAAATTACGAGCGAGGCGTACCAAAACCCAGATGGACAAGGAGAAGGTCTTTCTAGAAGGTCTGAAAGGCCTGTTCGATTGCGCTCACGGTGATGCGCTCAAAATCATCAAAAATAAAGAAGACAAGCAGTTTCTTCTTGCGCAGCGTGAGCCTGGTCGTCGAGGAACTATAGGACTTGTTGATCAGAAGTATATTAGACAAGAGGAGAACAAAATGACGCGGCAGCGTGAGCAAGAGAAAAGAAAACGAAGGAACCTGAATGAACTCCAGAAGATGGACAGGTCCGTGGTTTTGGAGTCGAGCAGCAGTTCTGCAAACGAGGATACTGACAAGGAAGATGAGGTGAATGTCGGAGCAATAGGAGGCGCGTCATCTGCCACTCCCAAGAGGAAAAGATCAAGAGGGTTAAATCAGATTGTTACTCAAGAACTGGCGCAAGCGTTGGACCGCACAAAGATATCCAATCGCCGGGCAGTCCATGTTGTGGCCAATACCTTAGCAGCTGCTGGACAAAGTATGGAGCACTACGCATTGAATCGAGAGACAATCCGACTAGCTCGAATGAAATTCCGCCAAGTCATCGCGGACGAGCTGAGAAGGTCCTTTTCCCCCACGGTACCATTAACAGTTCATTGGGATGGCAAGCTCCTTCCAGACCTTACAAACAAAGAGAAGGTCGATCGCCTTCCAGTCCTGGTTTCAGGAGAAGGTGTGATGAAGCTGTTGGGGGTACCAAAGCTGCCATCATCAACAGGTCTGGCGCAGGCAACAGCAGTGCATGACATGCTGGAAGACTGGCAGTTATCTCCCGGGATCGTAGCCATGTCTTTTGACACGACATCATGTAACACCGGTCGCTTGAACGGCGCTTGTCAATTCCCTGAGCAGAAGCTCGGGAAGAAACTTCTCAATCTTGCTTGTCGTCACCACATCGCGGAAATAGTTCTCGAAAAAGTTTTCGAAGCCTTAGTAGCATGCTCTTCGGGACCAAAGATCAAGCTCTTTCAAAGATTGGCGGAGGTGTGGCCAAAGACTGTAAAGGATTCGTTTCTTTCTGCTGAGGGAGACCGTGAGGTGGTAGATCGGATGCACGCATTCAAGGAGAAAGTTGCAGAGTTTGTGCACGAACAATTGAGATCTCAGCAGCCTCGCGATGATTACCGTGAATTCCTGGAACTCGTACTGCTATTTCTCGGAATAAATCTACCACGGGGAAATCATATTCAAACTCCGGGTGTCCTCCACAGGGCACTCACGGGGAAACTCACGGACCAGGAGCTCCAGGGTGTTACTGACTTCTGCCTCTTTGTTGCAGAGATTTACGTTAAAGTTTGGTTCAATGCCCCGGTAGCCAGATATGCTCCGCGGTTGGACTTGGAGCTGATACAAAAGCTGGTGCAGTACAGACAAGTTAACCGACGCGTGGCAGAGGCCGCTTTGAAAGGGATCACTAGCCATCTTTGGTACTTAAGTGAAAAGTTGGTCGCTTTGGCCTTTTTTGATGAATATCTCAGCAGCGCGGTGAAAAGAGGCATGGTTGAGGCGCTCAAAAATGAAGAAAGGAGGAGTCCTTCGCCTCGTGTGACAATTGATGTGGGAGATGCTGAACATCTTTCTTTGGCAGCCTTTGTCACGAAGAACACATTGGCCTTCTTCCACCTGCTCCAGCTTCCCACATCCTTCCTCTCCAAGGATCGAGCAGTGGGAAGAGAAGATTTTCAACAAGCGAAACAGCGCGTCTCTGCCATCAGTGTTGTCAATGATCCCGCAGAAAGAGGAGTTGCCCTAATGAGAGATTTTAACGCTGTGCTGACCACACTGGAGGATCAACAGCAATACGTTCTTCAGGTTGTGGAGCAGCACCGGAAGATGTTCCCTGATGCCAATAAATCCACGTTCATTCGAAGCCAGAAAAATTAGGCATAATTGTAATCTATCAGATCACTACAAGCTATTGCAGTCCTATTTGAGGTTGTTTGAGTCTTATCAGAATCGTTCTTTTCAGTTTTTTGTTTTGTATAACTTTGAAGCTCACTCGAACACTCGTTTCCAATAGCCTAGAGCACAAAGTTCTTTGTGTCTTGTACCACCACTTAAAATAAGATTAGGAACTTGAAATTTGGCAGAATTAGTTTTTTCAATAAACCGAATAAAATGAGCACCCGCACATTTTAAATTTTGCGACTTCATTTTTTATTGCCACCCTACCGGGTGCAGGGGTTCCCAAATTGGTGTTCCGCGAACACTTGTATACCGTGAGAAGTGTTCCGCGGAACACAATTTGGGAACCCCTGGGGTTAGAGGAATGGCTTCGTGCCAGGAAACAGAGGGTCGTTGTTAATGGTAGGGAATCGGGGTGGTTGGATGTAGGTAGCGGTGTCCCTCAGGGTTCAGTGTTAGGTCCATTGCTATTCGTAATCTACATTAACGACATAGATGTAGGCTTGACCAGTAACGTGTCAAAATTCGCGGACGATACTAAAATAGGCGGTAAAGTTCTTAACGTGGACGAGAGAAATAGGCTCCAAGATGATGTAAATAGGATTATGGAGTGGACGGATAAGTGGCAGACAGAGATGGGCAAGATCACCAACTTTGGTGATCTTGAAGATCAAGATCAGATCACCAGAAAAATGTGATCTTGAAGATCCAGATCAAGATCGTGATCTTGAAGATCACTTTTCAAGATCACTTTTTA
The DNA here is from genome assembly GCA_023014485.1 of Bathynomus jamesi. NCBI lineage: Eukaryota > Metazoa > Arthropoda > Malacostraca > Isopoda > Cirolanidae > Bathynomus > Bathynomus jamesi. Next base: position 333,422 of record JAJOZX010002449.1, read on the forward strand.
AGATCACTTTTATATGAATTGAAAAAAGTTGTACTCTTGTAGAGTAAACAAAAACAAATTATTTTGTTAATCACTCCTGAAAAGTATCACTCCTAATACTCCCCTGAGGGCTGAGGCAATACAAGCATCGCATCCTACCCATGTCACCTGATCTAAACCACGGGGATTGACGATTCCCCTTTCAGTTTTTCAGGTGGTAAACTTAAAACTTAGTATTATCATAACTTATCAGCAAAGAAAAAACTATTAAATGACCTACATATAGTTTTTAGTTCTATTTTTCTCAATTCTCATTTCACCAGGTCCATAACCCATATCAATGAATGGTCAGCATATATAAGTAAACATTTTTTACATAGAATTTAATTTTACAGTTTTACTGCAGTACGCAATTACTGACAATATAAGGGTAAAAACCGCAAGTTAAGAGTGTTAATCTATGAACCATGCCAGCAAACGAAAACAACCGTTCCACTGGTGCAGAGGAAGGTAGCGTGGTGTTATACCTCTTGAAGATCTTCTTTATAGCAGGATACCTATCTAAAGAGTCGAGTGCCTTACTGGTGTCCTGCAAATAATTGAGGACTTCCAAGTCTTCCTTGTTGTTAGGAGCAGAGAATGAGCCGTCCATAGTTCTGAAGAAATCGTCTTCAGATGATGAGTCTGAGTTCACCGAACTATTACCACTGCTGTCAGAATTACAATTTCTTACAGCCATTTGCAGCTTGTCTTTTACTTGAGACTTGATTGCTTCATGATCGCCGAAATTAGGCCCTTGCAACAATGATATCCATCTAAGTTTGAAATACGGATGAGATACTGAGGCCAAAACGGCATCAGTTACCTCGGGGCTCAACGACAAAAAATGACCAAATCTGGCATTGAAGCCAGAGACGACTGCTGCCAGTAATGGCATGCAGTGTCTCAAGCGCAGGTCGTTTGGTTGGATAGGCTCCAATCTTGCGAGGGCATCTTGAGTCACTAGGACTGTTGGAAGAAGACAACCGTAGTAGCATTCTTTCTCTGCCTGTAATTTGTTGAGGGCTGCTGCAATTGGTTTTAGAACAGACAAATATTCTGAAATAAATTCCAATTCATTGTCTTTGAGGATGGGTAGATTCAGTTCTTCAAGAGCTACATTCACGTCGTTCTTATGTTTATTATTTGGCTTAATGAGTCGTACATTGAGTTCCATCGGGTGACACATGGGTACCTAAATTGGACGCCAGTTATTTCCTGTATTTTTTCTGCTGACTTGGGTTTACCAGCAGCATTCCACAGCGCCGAACATTTTCCCATTGCAGAAAGCTTTATCTTCTTTAGTCCAGGTGAATTCAGTCCTTTATCTGCATCAGTTGTTGCTACCAAGTTCAATGTGTGGGAGGCACATCGAATATGGGATGATAGTTTCACTGACTCCTCTCCATGCTCTCCTGAATGTTCAGGAAAGTTGCTGATGATAACCTCTTCATCTGAATCTTTTTCATCATCATCTTCATCTGCATCATCTTCATCAATGTCGTCAGTACGATTCTGAACACGAACACCGAACTCTTTAAAGCATTTCACCATGTTCGATGCATTGTCGGTGACTGTAGATACAACTTTTCTATAAGATAAACCATGCTCCGAGTTGATCCTGTCCAATATTCCAGCAATTTTATCAAAGCTATGTGTTCCACGAAATCTTCGGCATGCCAGTGCAGCTGATCCTCGCGACAAGTCATCATTGATCTGTAATGTAAGAATATAAAATCAATGTTTGTACGAACATTTTTTTAAGCTTAATTTAATAATATTGGTTAGACACGCACCAGCTAAACTGCGCCACCAAACATTGAAGAGAAGAACTATGTGATATAAAGGAGGCAATTCAGCGATGAGTCGCCTACCATACCACCACATCAGTGACCCATCCCATAAGAGCAAAATGTGGAAGAGTCCATATTCACAGCCTGTGAATATGGACTCTTCCACATTTTGCTGTGAATCAGACACAATGACAGATGACAGAATCAGTGAATTAGTGTGAAATTACTGTGAATCACAGCAAAATGAAGACTCACCAAATTAATGAATGAGGAACACATGTCGAATAATTGAAAAGATTATACTATAAGTCTATCAGACTATCAGTCTATCACCAATGGTCAATTTATCAATTATATAAAAATAATACACTAAATCAATAGCATACCCAATGCGCAGTGACTCCCATGAAACTGCGGTGATTAGTTGACCATATGTCGCATGTAACACACACATGGTCAACTGCTGCCAGTTTTGCTTGTATGTCTTCCTTCATTGTACTGGTTGTTGTTGCAAGAGATCTAGCAGGGTGCGTCTAGATGGCACCTGAACAGCCGGGTTGACGTCTGAAAAAAATATTTAAAAATTAAAACAAATACAATAGATTAGCTATGGAAAAAATATCAAAATATTTAGCTAGGCTAGCGATAGTCTAATGTTCATACAAATAATATGATTAATTATTTTAATCAGATATTAGCTATGGAAAAAATAGCAAAATATTTGAGTTATACTAACATGAAAGAAGATCCTTAAATTCATGTAGTTCAACTAGGCTCAATGGTAGGAGCCCATTAGCCACAAGCGAGAGAATCTTCTTTTCAAGGATATCCTTGCATATTGGTGGTCCTGGTTTTTGCTTGGAAATGTGGAACATGCTTAGTGTTGACTGCTTGGCAATTTTGGCAGGGCCAGCATTGCTGCCGCTGGCATCTTCTTCTTTAGCTGGACGCTTGCGAGATTTCTTCTCCGATTCATATTCACCCAAAAGATCCGAATGTAGTTTCTGCACAAGAAAATAAATTATTATCATGCGGAGAGACTTCTTGAACACCCTGTATAATATTTATCAGAGTATCAAACTTCTAGTTGAAATTAATACTTAACAAGATTCTAAAATTTTGTTATCTTTAACTAAAATTATTTTCACCATGATCAGTGCATTTTTATCCTATGTTAAATTGAAAGCCGAATTTCGTCCTTCAGTAACTAAATAGGAGAAATTACAGACATGGATCAGACAGAGAGAAAGACAGATACACCTGGCGTTTTATTATAGTTGGATATCGGCAGTTTTTAATGTAGTTACTAGTCCATAATCTATTAATATCTGAAGTGCACAATATATTCAAATGGACGTCTATGTAAATGTAGCATTAGTCTTGTATGGCACCAGTCACTTAAAATATGACTTGAACCATTATGTTAATGTTGCTACTTACTACTTAGTTACTAAGTAGTACTAACCCTGAGGTGCCTCAGAAGATTGCTTGTTGAGTCGAGGCCAGCAGACAGAATTGTAGTTTAGTTTGTACACTGCCTACAAATAACTTTGATACTGTTTCCAGTTTTTTCGACAATTTGAAAATATTTTCCGTTCAATAGCACAGATTGATCCTTATTACCAACATTGTTATCTAAATATATTGAATACTGTTCTGGTGACAACCTAGAATATTTGGTTCCCTTGGGAGCCTGTTGAAGTTGTAAAATTGCACTCATTATTAAAAAATTCAATCTGTAAATAAAATATGTTTAGAATTAATTTATTATGAATACGGACCTATAGGCTATATTTTATGCCTATATATAATAATATATTAATAGAACACTTTTAACATAATTGCACAGCAAATTACACTTTTTACGAGCCTAAATTCTACAGCAACTACACCTTCCATGAGCCCACGCATGACGCAAGTCACCCAACTAACAGAAAACATAAACAGTCGGTGTTGAACAAAGTTGCCACCAGATGTCGCTTGGACAAAAAACAAATGACATTCGCATAGCGGCATATTTAAGAATCTGAAATTAAAAGTGATCTTGAAGTCTAAAGTGATCTTCAAGATCAAGATCACAAGAAATAAAGTGATCTTAGATCAAGATCAAGATCACCATAATAAAAGTGATCTTCAAGATCAAGATCAGATTACGATCTTGATCTTCAAGATCACGATCTGATCTTGAAGATCAAGATCGTGCCCATCTCTGGTGGCAGATGCAATTTAACGTAGACAAATGTAAAGTTTTGCATATAGGTTCTCGTAACAACAATTACACGTACACGATGGATGATAGACAGTTAGCGAGCGTTGATGAGGAAGTAGATTTAGGCGTACGTGTATCTAAGGCTTTAAAAGTTAGGAACCAGTGCCTGGAGTCTTGTGCAAAAGCTAATAGGATGTTAGGCTTCATAGCGCGTAATTTCGAATTTAAATCAAAGAATATTATATTGCTCTTTTACAAGTCCCTGGTCAGGCCTCACTTAGAATATGCCGTTCAGTTTTGGTGCCCGTATTTGCGTGAGGATATTGATAGATGGGAAAGGGTTCAGCGACGCGCCACGAAACTAATTCCGTCATTGCGCAACAAGTCTTACGAAGATAGGATTAAAGAGTTAGACTTGCATTCACTCGAAACTAGGAGATTAAGGGGGGAGCTTATTGAAGTTTTCAAAATTGTTAATAAAATCGATAACGTAAATTTTGACAAATTGTTCATTTTCGATAATAGCAATACTCGTAATAACGGATTCAAATTACGTGGTAGACGTTTCATTACTAACATCGCTAAAAACTTTTTTACGTTAAAGTAATTGATAAAGGGAATAATCTTCCGCGTCCGTCGTGAACTCTACCAGCGTTAATATGTTTAAAAACCGTTTAGATAGGCATTTTAAAAATATTAACGTTGTTTAAAATAATAAAACAATGAGCAACAGGAACTCTGGGGGTAATGGTCGAGGTTTGAGTCTGTTGACGATTAATGCCAACTTGTGACATGCCAGCAATAAAATTATATTACAAACAAATTTAAATAATAGACTAACACGAACTTAGATGTAGCTCGTATCGTAAACTAACCCACTTTTTGTTATACTCTTCATATTATTTTTTTCCTTTTCTTATCTTTTTACTTGCATGTCTGTAGTTTGCATGGCATGACAGTGTTGAGTTAAAACTGTGTTTGCATGGTTTGTAAGCGTTCTTATTTTACTTCTTTTCACCTTTCACCCTTTTCCTATTCTCTTCGACTATTTTTCCGATTTGTTGGCAGTGGCCGGCAGATGATGATGGTGAGTCTCTCTCTCTCTTTTTCTGAATGAATGTTAACCCACGATTGATAGGTTTTGCTCTTAAACCCTTATTCTCTTCTTTTAACCCCCGACTCTCTGTTTTCTCTCGGGCTAACCTTAGAGTGGATCTTAGGGTCTTTGTTAGCCTTAGCTTCTGTAGATCTGTAGATCTTACACACTACATAATCTTTACAAATTAAAAAAAAAATGGCATCAACTTCAAGAGCCTCGGAGTCCCTCTGGGAGGGGACCATAATTGTCCCTACTTCTGGCTTCTCCCCTGCCGATACCGGGAACGCAGACCCGGGCAGTGGGGCTGGATCTGCTGCTACCGCCCATTCGAGATGTTCTGGACCTCTGACTGATTCACGTTTCTTAAACTTCTGCAACATTCGTGGCCTTTTCCCAAACCTCCTCATCTTTTCCTCACTGAAACTCAGGTGTCTGGGACAACTGACAGCATCCCCTTTTCTGTACCCTCTTACTTTCTCTATACTCAATTTCACTCCAAAGGTGGATGCTACGTATATGAACATAATGACCTAACTTGTTCTCGTATTCCCGATCTCGACTCTTTCGAATTCTATACTCTCTGGCCAGTGCCTGATTGAGGTCCTGTAGGCACTTCTGATAAAAAACTGTCTCCGATCAATCATGGGACGACAACGCTTGTCTTCCCTTGCACTACTCTCTAGTGAGAATGAGATTATGTGAAAAACATCATTTGAAGATGTTATTGCTGATTTTGCAATGAAAAAATCTCGAAAAGTTCATCTCTGATGTTAATTTCTTGCACTTTATGAAAAAAAAAAAAACGATTGACATTGACATGACTGCCTCTTTGTGTAGATACACTGTGCCTATCCTTGATATATATATATATATATATATATATATATATATATATATATATATATATATATATATATATATATATATATATATATATATATATATATATACCAGGTGTCCTAGAATTATCTGTACAATTTTTGGCTGTTATTAAAAGTCAACCATGAAGTGTAGAAATTCCAGTGTTGTCCCATTTTACAGAGAATCTCATTAAGTTTTTTCTGATAACAAGTTTTGACAAGTTTTTTCTTTTTTGTATGCGGGTGACAGACATTAATGATTTAAAAGCAAGAATCACAGCTGCTATTGAGCGAATTGATGTGGATATGCTGCAGCGTACATGGCAACATTTGGATTATCGATTGGATGTTTTGCGAATCACTGATGGTGCACATATCGAATGTTTGTAACAACGTTACTTTAATAAAAGAAACTTTTGAAAATACAGATTCTAAATAATCTTGTTTAAGAATTTTACGTGTTATCAAGAATTTTATTAAAAGATGAAATTGTACAGATAATTTTCGGACACACTGGAATTTCTAAAAAACTTGTCAAAACTTGGTATCAGAAAAAACTTAATGAGATTCTCTGTAAAATGGGACAACAATGGAATTTCTACACTTCATGGTTGACTTTTAATAACAGCCAAAACTTGTACAGATAATTCTCGGACACCCTGTATATATATATAGCAAGAAGAGATCTTTGTTACAGTTTTTATCATATAAATAAAAAAAAAGGGTAAAAAATTTGTTCGTAGGTTTTTTAGTTTTCGTCGGCCCTAGGCACAGTGCCTACTGGATAATACGGCGCTGCCTCTGGCTACGGCTTACATGCCAATCTCAAATTAAATACATCTCCGCTGTTTACCTTTCTCCTAATTCTACTGACTATCCAAAATTCTTTGACTACCTCACTTCCAAAGTGGAATACATTCTTTTCCGCTCTCCCTTTGCTGAAATCTCCATTTTAGGAGATTTCAGTGTTCAATGTTCACCACCACTTTTGGCTTTCCTCCCATTTCACTGACATCCCTGGTGAACTAGCTTACAACTTTTCTATCCTAAATGACCTAGAGCAGATTGTACAGTTGTTAGAAAATCTAGAAGAGGAAGAGCCATTGTTGATTGATGCAGCATTGCTTGTATATATTAAATTAAGAGGTGTATATACAGTATATCCATCTCATAATTGTAAGGTTAGTGAAAAATTCACTTAATTTAGAACTAGCATTTTTAGGCTCTTGTGGCATCATTGCTTGGGCACTCTTGTGGCATCATTTTTCTGGGACGGGCACTGGCGCGTCCTTTCTACTCGTTTGTTGAATGCGTCACTTACAGAGCGTGGTCTTATAGAGCGCTCTCTTGCAATTCAGTTTGGTTGTTTAGATACAAGATTGTTGCATCGTGCAATGGTACAGGTTGTGTTGTTGTTGCAAGGTTTAGAAAGAAGACCATAAATAGTGGTCCTTTTGTTTTTTTCTCAATTTTATGCAACTGTGGCCTAAAGTAGGCCCACATCGAGTCAGCAACTCTGAGGTAAGACCTAATAGGACCTCCAAGTCCGTAAGTTTGTTTTAGTTCAGCTTAACTTAGGCTATAAGTTAAAGTAGCCCCTCAGAACTTGGCCGTTCAAAGCTCAGCTGGGATTCTGAACCCAATAAAAATAAATAAAAATAGCATGGTCCTTCGAACTGGATTCTTGCCCAAGATTGAGTCAGTGACTATTTTTCGGCAAAGTTCTGATTGTACAAATTGTAGTCTAAGTTAGGTCTGGACGGGTTGAGCATAATTGAGTTAAGGTCCCAGGGTAGAAAGTTTGGTCGCCCAATTGCGAAACTTGGCCGCTAGTCTGTCATTGTTTTCGGCCTACATTTGGTTTTATTGTTCGTAGGCGAAGGTCGCAGACTTCAGTGCGCCAGTTACTTGGGTCGAAAATTTGATATTCCATACTTATGGTTGGTCAGTACCCCAACCAAACAATTCAGTTTATTTGTAAAAAGGCAAATTTTGAATTTGGTCAGTTTGGTTAAGTATTCTGGCCAATTCAGCTTATTTGGTATTGAGCCCAGTTGTTTGTTTGCATTGAAGATGAGTGCAGCTGAATTGAACAAGTTTAGAAAAAAGAGAAGCGCCTACAAAGGTCTAATTACAAAGGTCATTGCCATTATAGATTCTGTCATAGAGCAAAAGGATTTAAGCTTAGTGACTGCGCAGCTTTCCATATTAGAAACTAAAAAGGTTGCTCTAAGCGAAGTAAATGAATGTTAAAATTGAGGCTCTTATAGAAAACGATGAAATGGAAAATGAATTAATTTATTGATGACAATTAAAGCGTGCCACAGAACAAAAGAGTTTAGCAGCTCAGTACAATTAGAGACCAGGTCCTTTAATGAAACAGCACTCAACAACCAATGTTCATGAAGTTAAGGTTAACAGATCTGCAGTTCAATTACCGAGGCTTGCACTCAAAACATTTTCTGGGAGTATTCAGAATGGCAAGGATGGGCAGACAGTTTTCAGTCAGCAGTTCATTCTAGTCAAGTGTTAAGTGCTGTGGAGAAGTTTAATTATTTGTAGTCCCTCTTGGAAGGGGAGGCAGCAAAGACAATAGCAGGATTAGCATAAACAGAGGCTCATTATAATGTGGCTTGGGATATATTAAAGAAACGGTTTGGTAAGCCAAAGATCTTAATTAAAAGCCACCTCTGTGAACTTTTAGCTATACCTCCTGTTAATAATCCCAATAGTGTAAAGGAGTTACGGCAGTTATATGATGAATTTGAAGTTAGAACTAGGTCCCTGGACAACTTGGGTGTAGAAATGGAAAGGAATGGTGTAATGTTGGTCACTATACTGGAGTCTAAATTGCCTAGCTCAATTTTGCCTGAATTAAGTAGGGGACACTCTACAGAACATGTATACATCCCCCTTCAGCAGATGTTAAGCCTTTTAGGCACAGAATTAGCAAGACGAGAGGGAATTGAGTTTGCACAGTGGGATGTTAAACAAGAGGACAAAGGCAAGCAAAACACCAAAGTTTCTACAAAAAGGAATAGCCCAGGTACAGTGTCAGCTCTACATGCATCCTCTGAGAATAAATTAAAGGGAATCAAGGAATGCATATTTTGCGAAGGCAACCACAAGTCATATAAATGTGAAGTGGCTGAGGCTTTACCTATTGAGGAAAGAGAGGACAGGGTAACTAAGTCCACAGCATGTTTTAAATGTTTTTTAAAAGGTCACAGAGCAAGGTTTTGTAAGTTTAAAATTTTGTGCAAAAAATACCATGGCCGGCATCAGCCATTATTGTGTGAAAACACGTCTAGTAGGCCACCCCAGAAGTAGAGACATCAGTTGCACATGCCACCGCTATGAAAGGGAGTAAAAGTAAAGGGGGATTATTGCAAACAGCTGCAGCATTATTAATTGGGAATGATGGGGAAGCTACTGTAAGAGTGTTGTTTGATAGTAATAGCTAGTGTAGCTTTATTAAGACCAGAATTTCCAGAAATTTGAAGTTTAAAGAACTTAAGAGGTAAAATTTAAGAAATTTGGGTTTGGGGGTTCAGTTCAAAACCGAACCAAAGTTAAGAAGGTAGAAGTTCTGGTTAAGGGGTTGTTACCACAAGGTTCCCCTATCAAGGTCCAAGCTGTAGAGATTGAGGAACTTTGTGCTCAAGTCACTACTTGTTTAGATATGGCATGTGTTCAAGAAGTGCAAGTTAAAGAAATTAATTTGGGCAATAATACGTTTGAAGGAACAGAAGATATTAGTTTTTGATTGGAGCTGACTATTATTGGGACTTCATCATTGGTAACATTGTTCGCGCATCTCAAGGTCCTGTAGCTATTGAAAGTAAGCTAGGCTGAATGCTACATATTAGCTATTGCAATGAAATGGAGGTTAAAGCCCTTTTTGGTAAGATTGAGGAGAACAGCCATGGTTTGGAAAGGCATTTGAAAGCCTTTTGGGAACTTGAATCCAGTGGCATAAAGGACAAATAGGAGAAGCAGGCAAGTACAGTGAAGAGTGATGTTTTAGAGTAATTTGAAAAGGGTATTGGGTTTAGAGATGGTTGCTACAAAATTGGCCTCCCTTGGAAGGATTCTTGCAAACCCAGCTCAAACCTTCAGCTAGCTAATAGGAGGTTGGAGACTTGATTGCACAGGCTAAGGAAAAATGGGGTTGTTAAATGAATACAATGAGGCCATCCTAAGCTATGTAAAGGAGGGCTATGCTGAAAGGGTGTAAGGTGAGCTGGTGAGCCAGGAGGCACACTATCTGCCACACCATGCAGTGGTACGGCGAGACAAAACTACAACCAAACTGAGGGTAGTTTTTGATGGCTCAGCCAAGGACAAAGGTGGTGTGTCCTTGAATGACTGTTTGGATGCTGGGCCAAATTTAAGTGCTGATTTATTTTCCTTGTTACTGAGATTCAGGTTTGGTAGAGTAGCATTGACTGCAGATGTGAAGCAAGCCTTTTTTGAGGGTAAAGTTAAAACCAGAGGACAGAGATGCAGTAAGGTATACGTATCTGTAGGTGGATACGAAAGACTTGTTGGAAAATGAACCCAAGGTTCAAGCATATATGATAGAATGAAGTCAGTGTTGTTTGGCCTCAGCGCTAGTCCATTTCTATTGGCAGCTACTATGCAGTACCATTTTAAGAAATATTCTGAAGTCTATCCTAATACTAGTGAACACATAGGGCAAAATTTGTATATTGATGATTTGCTGTGTTCAGTGGATAATACAGAAATGACTAAACAGATATTCATGGAGGCTAGAGCTATAATGAGGGAGGCTGGCATGGAGCTTAGAAAATGGCAGACCAATCATTCTCAGTTACGACAGTTTATGAATCAGTCCCTTTGTAGGACCTGATGCAGCAGAAAGTATTGAGGATTCTGGTATTAAAGAGTTGTGGGCAATAGACACAAAGGTGCTAGGCATTGTTTGGCAGCAAGGAGAGGATTTGTTTACCTTCAATGGGAAATCTTTAGTAGAACTAACTGAGGATGAGACACGGTGGACAAAACGTACAGCTCTTAGTTTGGCTTCGAAGGTCTTTGATCCTCTTGGATTCCTGGCTCTATTTGTGATAAAGTAAAAAATTTGGTTTCAGAGCCTCTGGGAAATTGGACTTGGTTGGGACCAAGAGTTACCCGATCATATGGTGGGAAAGTGAAAATATTGGTTCAAAGAATTGGCACATCTTGGAGACATTGAAATCCCAAGATGGTACTTTGGAGAGTTGAACAATAGTCCAGATAATTTGGAGCTGCACATCTTTTGTGATGCAAATGAGGAAGCCTATGCAACTTGCATTTATATAAGAGCAGTGGCGGCTCGTCGGTAGACACTGCGGAACTGCAGCACCCCTAAATTTTTTATTTACAATTGAAATAATCAAGAACAATATAAGGATGAACTCACTGAATAACTTTTTCAATAATTTTTGAAACTTTTATTCATTGCTCAATGCTCATCCTTTTATTTCAGTAATTATTTCAACCCATTCTTAGAGACAGCACCCCTAGAATTTTTAGTCACGAGCCGCCACTGTATAAGAGGCACATTCAAAGAGGAAGTAAGTTGCAGGTTGGTTGCTGCAAAGAGCAGAGTAGCACCTTTGAAAAAGCTTTCTATTCCATGATTGGAATTGATGGGTGCAGTCACGCTATCATATTATTAGACAGACTCCACTATTGTTTGGCACTGGTTAAGAAGCCAGGCAAGGAACTGGAAACCATTTGTTGCCAAGAGGATGGAGGAAATTCAAGCACACACAGATCCCAAGCAATGGAAGCATTGTCCAGGCACCCAAAACCCAGCTGATTTACCAACACAAGGAATTTCAGTGAAAGATCTTGCACAGTCAAGTTTGTGGTGGAATGGGCCAGAGTGGCTAAAACTTGGAAGTGAAAACTGGCGTTCTAATCAGCCTATTGTAGGAGAATGCCAGGCTGAAGAAGGATGGGTAAGTAGAGTGTGTCAATTTTGTCAACTTTTTTCAAATCAATTTTGGTAGTGAAAATAGTGTCTTTTCATGTCAAAACTTGAAATTGGCCAACCAAAATGAAATAAAATAACCCTTACCTACATCAATTTTACCTTAAAGTTTCAGAAATTGACTCTTTTACTAAATAATAGGACATAAATTGATTAACTATTCATCTGTCACAGAATTATCCCACTGATCGCATATGGAGTGTTTTCAAGGTTATATAGTTGTTGTACAATGTACAAGTCACAACATGAATAGAACTGTCCCTCACTCTCAGTTCACAGTTGCCTCAGATGTCATAGACGGTGGTTTGCTGTTATTGCTCTTGTACCTACTTCATAGTTATTCTACTAGACGAATACTACAGTTTAACTGTAAGTATGGATTATTGATTATTACAATTATTTATTATTATCATATTCTTCTGTCTAATTATGTTGTAATCCCATGAAATATTTTTTATTGAATTTTAGAACATCGAATGACTAAACTTTGAAACATCGTAATTGATATAAAATACTTAAATGTTTTTCTTTCTTTTCAAATATTCCTAAGATGCCAAAATTGAAGACAAGAGGTCAGTCGTCATGCCACTTGAGCCTGTTAGTCGGTACAGGCAAGGAGCTTCCCGTATCAGAACTACCAACAGTGCGAGACATGCTGAGACTAGGGTTACTCCTTCGTGAACAAAATACAAAGGATAGAAGGAACTACACAGAGAAAGAGCTCATAAGGGACATGATTCCCCCTCTTCTGCATCAGTGGAAAAAAGCTAATGTGTTATTCAAACCACCTGTACTCAATCAGTATAGAACTATTGAGCTAAAATTAACAAAGATGTGGCACAAAGCAGTTGAGACATCACTTGGTAAAGGAAAACTAGCAAAGAAAAATAAATTTCTGCACACACTTGATACTCTTCTTGACATTTTTAACTGCCAGTGTCCCATAGAGTTGTGTTCTGAAGCCAATTGTTCTCCCTCATGCAGAAGAGAACCTCACCCTCACATTGAATGTCGCTGTCGTCGTGAGAAGAAGATCCCTGTTTTGGAGCTGGCTTTCATAAAGGCGCAGAGAACAAAGGCAGGAGGCCAAGGAAGTATACAGATTGGTTCGGCAGATTATTCAGAAACCAAAAAACAGATTGTTATTGCTAAGAAAAAAGAGAAAATCCGAGAGAGGGAAGAAAGAAAGAAAAAGAAGAGTGAAGAAGCCACCCAAAGAGATGAAGAGCTCTATCAAGAGGTTTCTCACTTCTTTGAAAGCTCTTCAGATAAACAGAAAGAAGCAACATCAGATGATGGCTCCAAAATGCCATCTGAACCTTCGCCGAAGAGAATGAAATACAACACTAAAGACATCTCAAACATTGCCCTTGCCAGTATTCGCCACCATACGAGGCTACGAGAGACTGCAGAGATTGCCACTGCCGCTTGGATAGATGCAGGCCTCATCAGCCGAGAGGATACATCCTTAGTGATAGATCATAATAAGATAAGAAGAGCACAAGAAAAAATAATGAAGGAAATATCTGATCAGCATGAAAAAGATTTGAAGGAGGAAGGTCTCTCTTGCCTTTTGTTTGATGGAAGAAGAGATGACACAAAAGTTCTCCTAGAGGTAGAGGGAATGGACAGAAAGTTTCCCGGTCTCATCAAAGAACAACACTACTATGTGTGTTCCGAACCTGGTGGCCGCTATTTGTTTCACTTTGTTCCTGAAGCAGAAGTAGAAGGCAAGAAACATGCAGAGGCAATTGCTGATCAAATAATATGTTGGCTTCAAGAAAGAAGACTTGACAGTTCACTGCAGGCCGTTGGTGGAGACTCAACTGCGGTGAACACTGGATGGCAGGGCGGTATTATGACGCATTTAGAGAAAAAACTTGGAAGAAGGCTTGTTTAGATTGTATGTGATTTGCACACAGGGGAACTACCTCTTCGTCGTCTCATCCAGGAACTTGATGGTCTTACAAAGAGCAACAACAAGTGGTCAGGCCCCCTTAGCAACATGCTAGATGAAGCAACGGAATTAGAAATAAATAAAAAATTTCCAAAGGTCGAAGTAGGCCCTCCCCTTCCAGTGTTGTGTGAAGAAGTTATGAAAGACCTCAGCACGGATCAATCTTACGCTTATCGTATTGTTCAAGCAATCAGATCAGGAGAGTTGCCTCAAAATCTGGCTCTCTTGGAGATTGGACCCGTAAGTCACAGTCGTTGGTTAACTACAGCGATTCGTTTCTGCAGGATTTGGGTTTCCAAACATGCACTGAAGGGCAAAATGCTACAGAATTTGATGTTGATTGTTGAATTTATTATTGGGTTTTATCTTCCTCACTGGTTCAATGTAAAACTTAATCCAATGTGGATGGAGGGGCCCAACCACAGCTTGTTTCAATTACAGCTACTGAGAACCCAAAGGAAAGTAGTGGTGGACATCGTGTTACCTGTGGTGAGAAGGTCCGCTTGGTATGCTAGGCCAGAGGCAGTTTTGCAAGCAATACTCTGCAGCCAATGTACCAAAGAGCGAACTGAGGCTGTGGAAATCATTCTAAAGCTTAGAGCAGTGGTTCTTAACCGGGGGGGCGCGCCCCCCTAGAAACAGGAATTTCTCTAATTGTATTTGTTATTCTCTTAACGAGAGCATGGGCTAATATTGAGAAGTTATTGAGAATGTTATTTTGATTGAAGGGGGGCGTGGAGGGAAGGACCAATTCCTAGAGGGGGCATGGTAGTAAAAAGGTTAAGAACCACTGGCTTAGAGGAACATCACTAGATGATGACCAGCTGGGAGACTGCTCTGTTCAGACAAGGATGGTACCTCCGATAAACGTCAATGCCACGAAATTGTCAGAATTAGTTAACTTGAGTTCGGAAGTTTTGGAGCCACCACTGACAACATGCATAACAAACAAAGATTTAACACAACTTAAAGAGGCCCCAATGCAAGTGCCAAAGTGGCCTTCTCACACTCAGAGCGTGGAGAGATGTGTGAAAATGGTCACAGAAGCAGCTAGTCAAGTTTACAGTCACGAGAGGCGAGAAGGCTACATCAAAGCGCAAGTAGCAAGCCGAATGCTGATGTCAAGGAACCGCAGCAAAAAGGACATGACTGCATTGGTTACTTTCAAATAAAGACTCTGAATGATATTTTATTGCCACTTTAAATGTTGATAGGATGTTTGCACACATTTGTTATTTTGTTACGAATTTACGGAAAAATGGAATTTTTAAATTAAAATTGATGTAGATAGGAATTATTTTTTATTGTTTTTGAAGCAAGGATATTATTTTGTATGCCAAATGATTACATTAAACTGCTACCAAATCACATGATTTTCAATTTAGTCATTTCACCCCCAAAATTGACACACCCTAATGGGTGAGTGAGATGAGAAAATGCACTGTGAAGAGTTGTCAAGTTATGCAGCAGGACCCCATATTGAAGTTTGAGGACATTAGCAGTTTGAAAAGGTTGTTAAGAGTCACAGCATGGGTATATAGATTTACAGACATTAAGGGAGAAACAAGAAGGGAAGGAATTCTGAACAGTAAGGAGATTCAGCAAGCCAGGCACTACTGGGTAGTATATGTGCAGAAGAAAATATTTGGTGAAGAGAAAATTGCTCACCAGCAGTCCATTACAGATTCTACTAATACATTCTGCTCTCAAAGACTTGGATGTGTTTTTGAATCAGGATTTATTGAAAGTAGGAGGTAGACTACAGTTTTCTGGGCTTCCAAAGGAGAAAAGACATCCAATTTTGCTACCTTCTGGGGGGCACTTTGTGGAACTTTTGATCCTGAATACGCATCATAAGTTGTTACATGCTGGAGTTAGAGAAGTGATAATAGAGATCAGACAGCAGTTTTGGATTCCGAAAATTAGACAAGTAGTAAAAAAGGTCTTGCATAGATGTGTGGTTTGCAAGTGTTGGAGTGCAAAGCCTTATCATGAAAAGGTGCTCCACCTCCAAGAGAACGGTGTGTCTATACTGCCCCATTTGATGTAGTTGAAGTAGACTTTGCAGGTCCAGTCTATGTGTATGAGCAAGGGGAGTCTAACAAAGGTTAATATGTCTTTTCACATGTGCTACTACCAGAGCAATCCATTTGAAGTTGGTAAGCAACTTAAGTAGTGATATATTTCTTTTGGCCTTTAAAAGGTTTGTGAACAGAAGGGGTTTCCCAAATAAAATCATATCGGATAATGCAAAACCTTCAAAAGGGCTAGAAAGGAACTCCAAGAAGTTTGGTCCTTGCTAAAAGAGGAGGGATTCCAATCCTACTTTTCACACCATGGGGTACAGTGGGAGTTTATTGTTGAGAGAGCACCATGGTGGGGAGGATTTTGGGAAAGGCTAGTGAGAAGTGTAAAGTGTCCATTAAAGAAACTTTTGGCTAATGCTCATTTGAGCAGAGAAGAATTCTGCACTTGTGTGAAGTAGAAGCAATGGTAAACAGCAGGACCATCACCTTTGTTTATAACAGTATGCAGAATGCAGAGCCAATGACACCAAATCATTTTCTTTGTGATAAACGATTAACATCAAGCCCCAGTTTGCCAGAAGAATTACAGCCTATCCAGAGCAGTCAAGAAGAGTAAACCAGAAGGTTCAAGTACATTGAAGAGCTACAAGATCAGTTATGGAAGAGGTGCCAGATGAAATACTTGCCAGAACTCAATTATTACCCATCGGGCAATGTAAAGGGCTCCAGTGCAAATTGTATCAAGGTGGGAGAAGTGGTAATGATTGGGGATGAAAGACCAAGGCAATGCTGGAAGTTGGCATAATTGAAGAGTTGTTTGTTGGCAAAGACATTTTAATTAGGTCTGCACTGGTAAAGACTTCGGGAGGAAAATTAAAGAGACCTATACAAAAACTCTATGCTTTAGAAATCAGCAAAAACACGGATAGTCAAGATGAAGCATTTGGGTTACAGCCTCATGGAGAAGGCTTGGCTAAACTTGCAGAAGGTAATGGCAACAATGCCTCTTCGGTGGGGAGTGTTATAAAATCTAGAAGAGGAAGCACCAGTGTTGTCTCAAGGCGATATGATGACTAACCTGACTGATGCAGCATTGCTTGTATATGTTAAGTTAAGGTGTATATATATCCATCTCATAATTGTAAGGTTAGTGAAAAATTCACTTAATTTAGAGCTAGCATTTTTGGGCTCTTGTGGCATCATTTTTTGGCGGGGAGGACACTGGCGCGTCCTTTCTACTCGTTTGTTGAATGCGGCACTTACAGAGCGTGGTCTTATAGAGAGCTCTCTTGCAATTCAGTTTGGTTGTTTAGATACAAGATTGTTGCATCTTGAAATAGTGCAGGTTGTGTTGTTGTTGCAAGGTTTAGAAAGAAGACCATAAATAGTGCCCCGTTTGTTTTTTTCTTAATTTTATGGAACTGAGGCCTAAAGTAGGCCCACATCGAGTCAGCAACCCTGAGGTAAGACCTAATAGGACCTCCAAATCCGTAAGTTTGTTTAGTCTAGCTTAACTAAGGCTATAAGTTAAAGCAGCCCCTCAGAGCTTGGCCGTTCAAGGCTCAGCTGGGATTCTGAACCCAATCAAAATAAATAAAAATAACAACAGCACCCTACTCGTATCCCCGATCGCCTTGGAGATAGGCCCAACATTTTGGATTTATTTCTTACCTCTCATCCTTCTTCTTACTCTGTGAAACTTTTCTCTTCTTTGGGCTCCTCCAATCACAATCTTTTATCTGTTTACTGTCCTTTCGCTCCAATTCGGCCTTTGGATCCTCCCAAGAGTAGGATCTAAAGCCTTTGATACTTCGGCGCCGCTGATTGGGAGGCCCTTAGACAGTACTTCTGTGATTTCCCATGCAATGATTACTGCTTCCGTGGCCGGGGCCATTCTGGGTGTGCAGAGCGCATCACAGAGGTGATTCTCTCGGGCATGGAGGCGTACGTTCCATATTCTATTCCTGCTACTAATGCAAAAAAAATCCTTGGTTTAACTTTACTTGTTCTAATGTTATGCGCAACAGAGAGGATGCTTTCAGAAGGTACCGTCGCCATCCAACTCCTAACTCTCACTCAGTTTATAGTTCTGCCCGGAATCTTGCAAAATCTGTTCTTCGATTCGCCAGAAATTTCTTCATCCGACAAAAATGTGAAAATCTATCCAATTCTAATTCTTCTCGCTCTTTCTGGCATCTAGCTAAGAACCTCTTCAACAACTTTACTTCCTCTTCTTTCCCTCCTGCTTTTCCATTCCGACGGCACAGTTGCCGTCTCTTCTCCTGACAAAGGTGAACTCTTCGCTCAAACTTTCGCCTCCAATTCAACCCTGGACGATTCCGGTGCTGTTCCTCCATCTCCTACCCCGTCTGACTTTATTATGTCTCAAATTAGAATCTCTTCTAAAGATGTTTTTTCTGCCCTATCTGGGCTCAACTCTAGGAAGGCGTATGATCCTGATGGTGTTCCTCCTGTTGTTCTTAAGAACTGTGCTTCTGTGCTGACACCCTGCCTAGGCAAACTCTTTCGTCTTTGTCTTTCATCTGGTACTTTTCCTTCCTGCTGGAAGTTCGCTTTCATTCAGCCTGTCCCAAAGAAGGGTGACCACTCTCAACCCTCCAACTATCGTCCAAATGCTTTGATTTCTTGCCTTTCCAAAGTTTTTGAGTCTATCCTTAATAGGAAGATTCTTAAACACTTTTCTTCTCATAATCTTGTTTCAGATCGTCAGTATGGATTCCGCAAGGGACGCTCTACTGGCGATCTTCTTGCATATCTTTCTGACTCTTGGTTATCCTCCTTTCGGGATTCCGGTGAAACTTTTGCTATTGCGCTAGACATATCGAAAGCTTTTGATAGAGTCTGGCACAAATCTTTAATTTGTAAACTATTCTCCTTCAGTTTCTCTTCTTCTTTCTGTGCCTTCATCTCTAATTTTCTTTCTGGTCGATCTAAAGCTGCAGTTGTAGATGGCCACTGTTCTTCTCGTAAAGTTATTAACAGTGGTGTTCCTCATGGTTCTGTCCTGCCATCCACCCTTTTCCTTTTATTTATTAATTATCTTTTAATTCATACTTCTTGTCCTATTCACTCCTATGCCGATGATTCCACTCTTCACTTCTCCACCCGCTTCCCAAAGCGCCCCTCACAGCAATCGCTTCATGATTCGCGTAGGACGGCTATGGGACACCTGATTTCTGATCTTCCTGCTACATCTGATTAGGGCAGAGAAAACCTTGTGGCTTTCAATGCCTCAAAAACTCAGTTCCTCCATCTGTCTACTCGTCACAATCTTCCACACTACTATCCATTTACGTTCAGCAACAAACAATTCAATCCTTCCTCTTCTCTTAACATCCTTGACGTTTCCTTTACCCGTGATCTTTCCTGGAAAGATCATATATATACTGTCTTTCTAAAACAGCTTCTAAGAGGTTAGGTGTGTTGTGCCGCCGCCTCCGCGGTTTCTTCACCCCCCCACTCAGTTGCTGTCTCTGTACAGGGGTCTTCTTCGCCACTGTATGGAGTATGCTTCTCATGTGTGGGGTGGTTCAACCCACACAGCCGTACTTGACCGGGTGGAATCAAAGGATTTTCGTCTCATTAATTCTCCGCCTCTTACTGATTGTCTTCAATCTATCTCTCTGTTCGCCACAATGTTGCATCACTCTCTCTTTCCTATCGCTATCATAACGGACATTGCTCTTTTGAGCTCTCTAACTGCATGCCTCCTCTTTTAAGGAGAGCACGCAGTACCAGACTTTTTACACTTTCTCATTCCTTTTCTGTCCAACTATCTAATGCAAGGGTTAATCGGTATTTTCAGTCTTTCATCTACTCAACCGGTCAACTCTGAAACAATCTTTTTCAATCCATCTTTCCTCCTGCCTATAACCTCCCATCTTTTAAACGCAGAGTGTTTAGGCATCTCGAAAACCCCGGACCTTCATTTTGGCTCTCTTTTTCTTCTTTTGCGGGCATTTGCCCTTGGCCCCTCCTTCCTGCATAAAAAAAACACCGATTTGATTTATAGTACTAAAATAAACAGAATTTACCACACCCACTGGGAACGATGCATCTACACTTTAGGTTAGCTCCCTGATAATGGCGTCGCTTGTCCCAACACACTCGTTTGTTTGTAAAATGTGAGTGATCCACTTGTGGGCATTACTTGAACCACCTATGAATCACAATCGGGTATGAAACACGTTGTTAGAAAAATATTATTATATACTTAGGTCACAGGTATTAAACAGTAAAGAAAAAAAAATATATATGAGCAATATCTTTATTGGCTGAGACCGAACTTTATCATTAACTATCTAGGAGATTCCTGTGAATTGCCCGGGAACTGTTTGATTATTTGCCTCTATTCTTTTCTTCTTTTGTTCCGCGACTCTTTTTCCCTTGGCTTGAATGTTACCGACTATCCTCCAGTCTTTTCGTGCGCTCTCTTGTTTCGTTCGTGGGTTCCCATCTGTGATTACGTCTCCCGCCAGAATGTTTTTAGGGCTTTCTGTACCGTGATCCTGTACTTACAAACAACTTTAAACATACTATTTAACGAGCTTTCCAAATTTCTAACTGTTTTATACCATTTAATTAACTTATGTGACCTATCTGACAATATTGAATAATTTTTATATTTATTTCAAGTACTATTTAAACACTAAGACTATTTACGAATCAGGGCCGGATTAAGCATTGTTAGGGCCGGGGCAATGAATATTTTCGGGCCGATGTCACTAGAAAAACACTAGAAAAACACAATTCTTTACCTGATACATCATATATGAGTGATGTGATCAGCTGACTGTGATCGATCAACAGAAAACGAAACAAAAACAAAGATGTGATTACAGAAAATGTATACTTTGTTCACATAAATGGGATACTAAACTAGGTTTTGTAGAAGCGGAAGCTAGAATTTTTTTCTTTCTCACGGTCGACCAATTACAGTATTTCAACGGTAGATTATAGCGTTTACATAGTTTCTTGGGGTCGGTCAGCATCTTGGGGCCGGTCAGCATCTGGGGCCGGGGGCAAATGCTCCCTTTGCCCCCATTATAATCCGCTACTGTGTAAGAATACATGATTGGACAAAATCATGGTATGGCATCACGTGACGTATTCTCACAACCCCATTGGTTAAATAAAAACGGCACGCGTTTCAGTAAGATCATGTTGAGATCTGTTCGGATGTTTACGTGCAAACAAACAAACAAACTTTATTTCAGGCTCACATATACAAACATTATACAAGTGGTCCAAACAAATTTAAGAGATAGTTTTCTGGAGCAGTGACTATGTAGGCAAATGGAACACTATGAATAATGAACATACAGTTGCCTTCGCCAATGCTTCCAGATTTGAGATGTATAAAATATATCGGATACCAGCTCACTAACCGTGGCTTTTGTTATCTTATTGTTTGATTCACCAAGCCTAGTGATAAATCTAAATACAAAATTGCGTATGACGACACTGGCACAGTTAGGCACCCTATTGACTACAAACAGCATACTGGCACTAGAAGGATCATCATTTATAAATCTAAGAGTTCTTAATAAGTTCCTAAAAATATTACTATAGACAACAGAGAGTTTCCTCATATAATAAATCCTGCAGTTCCACCACAAATGAGCTGTATGCATTGTGGCAAAAAAGTTTTGAACAAAGTCATCTTAACATCTAATGTATACATATGAAATTTTCTAAATTTCCCTGAGCATATATAAGTGTCTACATTGCCTTAGAATATCACAGTCACCTGAAAGACTATCAGTTAGTAAGTGGCCAAGATACTTAGTCTGGATCACTTCTGAGAGCACCATATCATTCAATTAAAATTCAGGAAATTTTATGTAGTGTACTTGTAATTCTTGGTTTTCATAACCATAATATGACTTTTAGTAGGCTTATATTTTATATCATTATCCTTCCCATACCTTTCGCAAACTTTCAGAAGTGTGCTGATCCCTTTTACAGATGGAGAAATAAGAACTACAGTAGATCATCTGCATCTATCAGATGATTAACAACCATTGTACCAAGATAGCAGCCTATTTTACAAGTGTTTAGTACAACGGATAGATTTATCCATATAAGCATTGAATAAGTAGCCAGATATCCCTCCCTGCCTGACACCATTGGCTACAGAGAATGGCTCTGAATTGACCCCATCCCATCTTACAATCATTGTCTGGTCATTATACTAGAATATTACTATACGGACCAAGTAGCCAGGTACATTACGATTTCCAAGTTTCATTAATGATTTGTCATTATTAACCTACCTACTGAGTAGGTAGGTAGTTAATCTAACAATTATATATTAAACTCCCTTTATGTCAATGACTGAGTGGATGAAACCAATTGGTTGCTGACCACAGTTAATCTTTACACCAGTATTTATATACTGTGTGATAAAGCGTACTTGGTAGCAGAGGCGTCGCTAGGCACTTAAAAGATTCGGGGCTCGGGCCCATAGGCCCACCCCCAAAATAATTAGGTATTTCAACATTTTGCAGAACACAAAATACAATGATGTACAAATGATGTATTGAACTACACTAGTAAGATGAAACAAGCTATACAGTTTGTTAAACAAGTTTAAACAGTCGCATAGTAACAGTGTAAATTTACAAATGCAAAACTATCCTGTAAAAACGTATAATTGGACGTCATAGTTTTAAATATTAAACTTTTTTTTCGTTATACAATATAAAATGTTTACTCAGAAGTTGTTCGGGAAGCATCAGTGTATACCTCCTGTTTTGTCTTTTAATAAAGTGGTCAATGATGGCATCTTCAGACAGATTCCAGCACACTTTTCTAACTCGAAAGCACTGCAAGGTTCCATCTTGCTTCTCAGCCAGGTGTGTAGACGTCTTAAAACACTGAATGACCTTTCACAGCTACATCTACTCACTGGGATAGTTAGTGCAACTTGTACCACATTTTTTAAGGTTGGAAACATGAAAGGGTCTAAAAGCTAGTACACCAAGTTTGGCAATTTTCCGCTGAGTTCTAGAACTCGCGGGAATTTTCGGCGTTTTAATATGATACCGATCACGGTTTTCTATTCTGATTTTTCAAAGACACCAAATGGATTCGGGGCACTGTCAAATAGAATCGGGGCACCGACCCCGTGTGCCAGCGCCTAGCGACGCCTCTGCTTGGTAGTATTGAAACAATGACACTATCAATCAACCAACCAACACAAAGAAAGCTGGGGGGAAAAAGACAGAACAAAGAACAGCGGCATGACGAGCAAGGGGCTTGAAACGGAATAAACACACCAACTAGAAGTACGCTCACCTAAATTAAGCAAATAGAAGAAGGATTCTATCATGAAGATCAGGCCTGGCTAAGGAGACCAGGACTTAGCTAATAACACTCGGTAAGTGAACCGTTGTATTTCTAAGCCCCAGTTTAGTGATAACAGTTTAAACTAGGTCCATTTAGATTAGGCCTACATTGTGGTCTAAGACCTAGCATCAACTCATAGTTTAACAAAGGTTACGGTAAATTACCCTAACCTAATTTGGTGAGAAATCCTACTGTGAACCTCAATTTACTCTACCCGCTCTGGACCACTTCCAGAAGGTTGATCCTACAAAGCTAGGCTTAACCTACTCTGCAGTTAGACTGGAGATGTTAGGGGTGAGTTAATTGGGGACCAATTCATGCAGAGCATTTTTCACAAATACATTAGCATTTCAAGGCTGGTATTTACAGATCATCATATATACATATGTACCATGTTTCTTTTTGAAACCAAATTGGTTTTCACTAGTATACAGGTAACATTAAAAAAGCCACGTATTTCTTTTGGAATTTACTTGAAGCCTACGTGGAATTTATATCCTAATTAACTTGTTTTTCACTTACGTCTAAATTTTACTATTTTTATATTATTAATAAATCCCCAAATATGCAAACCCACATGGGCAGATGGGCGGATGGAGAAGAGAACATGGAAGATGATGAGGACGACGAGACTGTTAGCGTAGAGGGAAGCGGATAGACGAGGCCAGAGCAAGCCTGGAACGAAAGGATGAGGAGGACAGCGCAGAAGAACAGGAGAAGTTCGAAGCGGAAGGGGGATAGCGGGGAGGAAAGGGCGTAGAGTCTGAGCAAAGATAACTCCCAACGAACGAATCGGGACTGGGCACGGGCCCCTCGTCTCCTGGAAGCTGATTTTGTCAGACTCCTGGACAGACAAGACCTCTCGCTCAAATAAGTAGTTCGGAGATTCCCACAGTTTGCACAGCGAAGAGGATTCGAGCAGAGAGCCATGCGTCGGGGACGCGAAACTAACACAAATACTAGGTGCACTGCGACACGTCTTACTAACGTGCCCGAACCTCTGGCAAGTAACGCACCGACGTGGTCTAGGGACATAACAGAGGACCGGGAACCGGAGGTAACTGGCCCTAATTTTCTCAGGTAACTGGCAAAAGTCAGAATCAACAAGGGGATGGAACCTTTGCCCCTTGGACTATACGGGTCCAAGGGGAACGGTAAACAGGGGTCACCTTCTCAGAAGAGAGGCAGGTGAGAAGATCCGACTCCGAGTATTCCAAGAGACAGGGGGTATGAACACACCCGAACAAGTGTTAAAGGAAGTGTGGAGAACAGTCTAGGGGAGCCGAGGCCAGGGCAGAGAGGGACGAAACCCTGGTACACTACCATGGAGAAGATTTCCACAACTTACACAATACGATTCATTTTATATAATAGCTCAAACGAAAAAATTTCAGAGGTCATTGTAAAACAGCAAACATATGTTTGTAGAACCGAGGGTAATTCTAGTACATTATTTAATCACATGTATGGCTCTAATTATAGTATTAATTGGGAAGGTTCTAAAATTCTAGTAAAAATAAAGAGGATAAAAGAATGAAATGGATGTTGTGTGTGCAGGGTAATTGTGATAGAAGAAAGTCTACAACATTAAAATCACAACAGCTAAAAAAGTAATGGAAATTACCTGGAGGAGCTTCCACAGCAGAAAAGCAAACATCACGCTAAAATTATGAAAGAGTTTAGTCCTACTAATAACTGAGTATCGCTCAGTACTCACAAGCCCATACAGTAAACAAGACATTACAAACAGAATCCATAGAAAGGACTTTTACGCCTAAGATAGAAGGAGGAAGGAATAGCAGTGCTTTACCGGCGTTTCGACTACCGGATCATATTGCGTCGATCTAAGATAGAGGAAACGAAAGATGAAGACTAGTGGTCTCGATTACAATTCTTGAAACTCTACTCCCTGAAAAGGAGACGCGAGTAGTAGACAATAGTATTCGTGTGGAAAATACTAGAGGGTTGTGTCCCTAATCTTAAAAATGAAATAGAAACACAACAGAATGAGAGAAGAGACAGATTCTATAGTGTTCCAACTGCGGTCGCCATGGAAACGAAGATGGAAAATACTCTCAGAATATGAGGCCTGAAACTTTTCAGTGTTCTGTGAAAAGAACTGAGGAACCTCCATCATACCAACCTGAATAATTTAAAGTACGAGCTGGACATGTTCTTGTGCGAAGTCCCTGACCAGCCTTACGTGGATGACTACGAAGGCAGGAGGAGATGGAAACCAATTCCCTCCTCTATCAAATCCGCAAATGAGGCGGAATGCTGCAGAAAGGTCGATTGCGAATCAATCCTGAACCGGCATTTGAAACCATACGGTGAAGTATCATAAAGTATATTATTGTATGCCTCAAGCAACAAATGTTATTTTCATGTGTCTTGTTTTTCTGTTGCGTTTGATTTTATGATGTAGCTAATTAGGTTATATAAAATAAATTTAAAATGAGCCATTACGCAGAATGCAGCTCCAGAAATCGCAATTATTACTTGAGTATATTACTTATGTATAGTGATATTCAGGACTGACGACCGAAATCGACAGAAATTTTCGAAATTGAGAAAATTTAAAGAACCAGAGGGGTTGGGGTGTTGGGGATGCACACACCATCTTCCAGTGTCAAAGTGCCCCTGAAGTCGTCCTTTTCACTGTTTGATAATAATACTGTTAGTGTTTCACAAATTCTTGATTAATTTTTTAATAAGTGGGCATACCCAGCGTGCGAATTTAGCGGTCGTCCGAGACGACCAAAACTTGCGCCGGACAACCAAAATAGGAATGGCTGGTTGTCCTTCGGACTACCACATTTGCTAACTTTATATGTAAATAGTCTAATTTTAAGAAAAGCGGCTTATAATTGCTGCAAACAAATACCACTAATATTGTAAATATTGGTGGTATTTGAAACATTCTGTTCATTTCAGATCTGTGTAGTACTCTGCTGTAACACATTAAGGTGGAATTTCATGCATAATAATTTGTTAAAATCAAATAGTTGACACAAATTTGAATTCATATCTTTAAAGAAATTTACTTTAACCCATCATGTGGAAATTATTTAGTAACATAGCCACCGGAAAAGAAATCTAAAGCCTCAGAAGAAAAATGGGTTGTGGAAAAACAGTACGACCAGACAAAGCTATATATTACTGGAATAGCAGTGCAGAGAAAGCCCGCCGTTCATTCCAGTCAAGTTATGGCAGCAGAATGCCCTCTACAAAAGAGTCTGATGATGAAGACTTAAATGAAAATTAGAGCAGCATTAGCTAACTGAAAATCATTTATATTTGTATTCATTTGTGTAAATAAACTATTATCCATGAACAGTTTTATATTTTGTGAAGGACAACCTAAATGATTCAAGGACTACCAACTCTGCAAATTTGGTTGTCCTGCAGAGAACCATTTCAAATAGCTTAAATTTGCAGACTGCATACCTCAAATGAAATATGTCGTCTATAAAGTATGTGCTTTTCAAATATTTTAAAATTCTTTTTATAAATATTTTGCACTTTCCATAAAAAATACTACTGCACTTGAATAATTTGTAATTTATACACTGTTATACACAATTAAACATTAAACTTGTTTTCATTTTCATTTTTACATGCTAAATAATAATAATTAATTAATTTTTACATATTAAATAATAATAATAATTAATTAATTTTTACATATTAAATAATAATAAATAATTAATTTTTACATAGTAAATAATAATTGTGTGTGAAATCTTTATTGAACAAGGTGATGAAATTGAGATTGATTACTGGTTCGTTATGGCTCAATACTCCCGCGCAAAATTGTAGTTTATATTCATCGGGAAGTGAATACTCGAAGGATCAAATTAACTGAAGTTATAGTATTATAATTAGTGATGCACCACTTCCAGGATTTAGCCGATGACGATGCTGATTCCATGAAAAACTACCGGTGCCGATTCTTTGCCAATATTTAAAGTAATTGGTTTTCCTTATGTTGAAGATATTTTCTGTCTTTAACAATATAAACAAATTTTTGAAAGTCCCTGGTGGCCAATTTGAATAAAAAAAAAAAAAAAATGGATATATAATTTGGGTTTATAAAAATATTAAAATAGTTAAAATAAAGTAAACATATAGTCTGGAAGCCGTGGGGTGGAACCAAATTTTTTGGTTATAGTTTTTTCTGTGTTGATTATTTATCTTTGGGATGTATATAATGATATCCATGTGGGTATGAAGTTCTCACCTTTCGGCAATTTTAGATATCCAAGATGGCCGCCACAAATACAAAAATACCCTATATGGCATATCTCCATAACCTGACAAAGTAGAAACTCAAATAAAGCAATTTTTTATAGGTATTTACACACAAGAATGCACTATTGTCAGTATTTGTTAGGCAAACTAAATGGAAAACATGCTAGTGATCATATTTATGGTGAAAAACAACTATCATCAACAAAATGGTATTCCCAGAAACGCATATCTGTCTTAACAAGAATGATGATTCTAACTACATGGCTTATTATGCCTTCAAAAACAGTACTGGTCAGAGGAGTGATCAATAATTACTAAATATTATTTTCAAAGATACTCGAATGATATCACCCCTTAAATTGCTCTTGATATAAAAAAACGTGTGGAGTTTAACTTTTTTGTCATCAATTACATGTATATCAAATATTTGTACAGCATATACATATATTTACCATCATTAAAATTACTACATTTCTACAGCATATTACACAAACTGGGTCAGATTTAACTTTGTAATGCACATATTAAGATGCTAATTTTTGGACTCTCTGGTATTAAGGTAGTGTCTCATTCAAGTAAATCATTCCCTGTCTTGTTCATCTTCATCTTTTAATTGTTGTATTTATTTAGTGTGATCATTGAAGCATGCGTTGCCTCCTTGACATGAACAGAAAACTGTGCATGCCAGACTGGAGCTGTTGCAACCACACTTCTGTGTTTTACAGGACAGCTCACTGTCACATGAGCATTTCATTAATTTGAGCAACTCTGCCGGGAGAAGAGGGGTGTCATCAGGGACGGTGGTGAGTGTTAGACAGTTGGAGTCATCCTCTCTTGACCAGCCATATACGGTCGGATCTAATGCTGGTGGGTCTGGTTCCAATGCGATTTGAAGGTGGGCTCGAGCAACATTCTTCTTCAAGGCTTCATTGGTAGGCGGCAGAGAGGCAAGCTTTGGAGCACAAGCCATGCTTTTGCCGACGTTTGTGGACCACACTTTCACTCGAGCCTCCATCATGGACTGACACCGAGACTGGCCGTAACAAGCTAACATAAATGATTGAGCTTGGTTTGTGACGTCAGGTATGGCTTTGCTAGTTTCACCTAAGTAGCTCAGTTGATGAAGACCTGCTCTTAGCATTTTCAGAGCTACACCCTTACCAACACCAAAGTACACTGCTACTGTATCACAACCAGTGAGCCCATGAGCCAGCTAGCATGTCGGGGATGATGGCACAGTGCTTCCTTACAGTAGCTACAGGCTTGGAGCAATTACATTATATAGAATCAATTACAATTACTCTTCCAAAGCTTCAATTACAATTACACAAAATAATGTAATTAATTACTGAATTTCAATTACAATTACAATTACTCCAAGTGTTGACTGTCAGTTTTTAGAATGGTTAACTAGGGAGAAAAAGCAAACTAGAATTTTCCATTTGTAAAATGGATGCTTCTTTTCTATTAGCATATTTTCCTTTAATATCACTGATTAACAAAACTAAACTTTTTTTCTGGTTCCTGCATAAACATAGCTGATCCTAAATGAATTTTTCACGCTAAGTTCGAATCTGTTTTCAGAATTTTTCTATCACATGGAGGTTTTGAGAAAAATGCAGTTTTATGCAAGTATAAACAATTTATTTTATTATACAAATAGAGCTAAATAAACATAACTAGAAAGCTACTGAAACGATTTCGTGGAATATTTTCGCTTGTATGATGTACGAGGAGCTTCTTTTAACAATGACCAACAGTAATCAGCTAACATATTAGGGTTCCATCTGCCCTGGTACCGTTTTTCCAACTTTAAAATATCCTGATCGAAGCGCTTGCCATGCTCATCACTCATAGCTCCCAAATTCTCAGGAAAGAAGTCTAAATGGGAGTGGAGAAAGTGAATCTTTAAGGATATGCTACACTCCATTTTATGGTATGCTACCAGCATTCTTTTAACTAAATCTGTGTAGTTTAGTGCTTTGTTGTTACCTAAAAAATTGGTCGCGACAGATTTAAAACACTCGCCAAACATTTTTTCTTTTCCTTCTAAAACTGCATCGAATTCATCATCATTCATCAATTCTTGTATTTGGGGGTCCCACAAATACTCTTTCTTTTATTTTCGCTTCGCTGATTTTGGGGAAATTTTTCTTTAATGTATTGAAATCCTCTGCCGTTTCGATCCATACCTTTCACAAAATTTTTCAGCAGTCCTAACTTTATATGCAAAGGTGGTTTTGGTTCAACAAGGCTTCTATGCAAAATGTTTTTTTGACCTTCTACTAGTTGTCTAGTTGGCCAATCGCTAACAATGTAATGTTCAAACTTAGCACAGCTGTCCCATTCACATAAGAAACAGCAATATTTCGTATACCCCAGCTGCATTCCCAAAAGAAGAGCTATAACTTTCAGGTCACTACAGATGTTCCAGTTATATTTATTGTATTCTATGCTGTTTAAAAGATATTCCATATTTTCATATAATTCTTTTAGGTGAAATGGATGAGCAATGGGAACTGATGGAAAAATATTCCCATTTTGTAGCAGAACAGCTTTCAAACTCAATTTTGATGAATCAGTGAACAACCGCCATTTTTCAATTTTGTGTTCGTGTGCAAGTGCTTCCATCAGGGCATTAACATCATTGCAATAACAAAGATTTTCTTTCATTGAAAAAAAATGGACAAATTCTTTTTCCAGGTTACGAAACAGACTTATGTTTGTGTTTTTCTCCAAAAGATTCCACCCTTGTAATCTTGAACCAAGTACCTCAGCTTGATTTTTAGATAGGTTTAGATCTCGAACTAGATCATTGAGCTCCGCTTGAGAGATCATGTGTGGCTGAGTTAGGGTGGAAGGATTGAAATTTGGATCATTAGTAGGACCTGCTCCAGCACTTACCTCTTCATCATCATCATCTTCATCCTCTACAGTATATGTTTCGGGTGGTACTGGAACAGGAAGATCTGGACCATGAGCGACAGGTCTTATTGCCAATGCCAAATTAGGATATAGAATGGATTTCTTTTTTTCTGCAGAGAATCCTGATGTTTTAGTTATACAGAAATAGCAGTCATTTAAGTGATCCTGTTGTTCTCTCCAAATCATTGGTATTGCGAAAGACAGATGAACGCGCACCTTTTAATCAATCCACTGTCGGAGAGGTTTGCACATGAAATGCAACAAATATGGGGTGCCCATTGTTTATCTTGATCTCCTACCTTGCATCCGAAGTACAAATGATAAGCTTTTTTATAAGACTAGTAAAGCACCTTTTCTGAATTTTAACAGTAAATTCTCCACAAATGTAGCAAAAATTGTCGGCATCATTAACACATCTACAAGACATACTTATTATTTTTTACCGATTTTTTTAACTATTTTAGGTAATCCGTCAATATTCCAAGCACTTATTTCACAATGACCTGTAAAAAATGAAAGTAACATTAATTAAAGGTAACTATAAAAAATAGATAGTTACCTTTAATTAATGTTACTTTCATTTTTTACAGGTCATTGTGAAATAAGTGCTTGGAATATTGGCGGATTACCTAAAATAGTTAAAAAAAAAATCTGTGAAAACTATTAAGTATGTATGATTTGGAGAGAACAACCGGATCACTTAAATGACTGCTATTTCTGTATAACTAAAACATCAGGATTCTCTGCAGAAAAAAAGAAATCCATTCTATATCCTAATTTGGCATTGGCAATAAGACCTGTCGCTCATGGTCCAGATCTTCCTGTTCCAGTACCACCCGAAACATATACTGTAGACTGTAGAGGATGAAGATGATGATGATGAAGAGGTAAGTGCTGGAGCAGGTCCTACTAATGATCCAAATTTCAATCCTTCCACCCTAACTCAGCCACACATGATCTCTCAAGCGGAGCTCAATGATCTAGTTCGAGATCTAAACCTATCTAAAAATCAAGCTGAGGTACTTGGTTCAAGATTACAAGGGTGGAATCTTTTGGAGAAAAACACAAACATAAGTCTGTTTCGTAACCTGGAAAAAGAATTTGTCCATTTTTTTTCAATGAAAGAAAATCTTTGTTATTGCAATGATGTTAATGCCCTGATGGAAGCACTTGCACACGAACACAAAATTGAAAAATGGCGGTTGTTCACTGATTCATCAAAATTGAGTTTGAAAGCTGTTCTGCCACAAAATGGGAATATTTTTCCATCAGTTCCCATTGCTCATCCATTTAACCTAAAAGAATTATATGAAAATATGGAATATCTTTTAAACAGCATAGAATACAATAAATATAACTGGAACATCTGTAGTGACCTGAAAGTTATAGCTCTTCTTTTGGGAATGCAGCTGGGGTATACGAAATATTGCTGTTTCTTATGTGAATGGGACAGCTGTGCTAAGTTTGAACATTACATTGTTAGCGATTGGCCAACTAGACAACTAGTAGAAGGTCAAAAAAACATTTTGCATAGAAGCCTTGTTGAACCAAAACCACCTTTGCATATAAAGTTAGGACTGCTGAAAAATTTTGTGAAAGGTATGGATCGAAACGGCAGAGGATTTCAATACATTAAAGAAAAATTTCCCCAAAATCAGCGAAGCGAAAATAAAAGAAAGAGTATTTGTGGGACCCCCAAATACAAGAATTGATGAATGATGATGAATTCGATGCAGTTTTAGAAGGAAAAGAAAAAATGTTTGGCGAGTGTTTTAAATCTGTCGCGACCAATTTTTTAGGTAACAACAAAGCACTAAACTACACAGATTTAGTTAAAAGAATGCTGGTAGCATACCATAAAATGGAGTGTAGCATATCCTTAAAGATTCACTTTCTCCACTCCCATTTAGACTTCTTTCCTGAGAATTTGGGAGCTATGAGTGATGAGCATGGCGAGCGCTTCCATCAGGATATTTTAAAGTTGGAAAAACGGTACCAGGGCAGATGGAACCCTAATATGTTAGCAGACAGTCAGGGGTGCTCACACCCGTGCCCGCGGGCACACGTGTGCCCGCCATGGATTTGAATGTGCCCGCTGGTTTATTTTGGAATATCCGTGCTAAAAGTTTACAAAGACGTCTCTTTAAGAATCAATTAGAAGAAAGCAATTCTGAACATACAGATCTTTTATTGCACACTAATGTAAGATGGCTCAGCAGGGGCTTATTTTTACAACGATTTAGGGATTTACTGACTGAAATCAAAGAGTTTCTGGCTGTAAGAGGTGATAATTATAATCAGTTGGAAAATAAAGTTTGGTTACTTGATTTAGCTTTCTTAACTGATATTACTGCTAAATTGAGAGACCTCAATGTTGAACTCCAAGGCAAAGATAAAAACATTGCTCAAATGATTAGTGCTATAAATGCTTTCCAGCATTCTCTAAAACTCTATTTGTCACAACTGCAACGTTCGGAACTGAAACACTTCCCTAATATGTTGACAGAGCTACTTAACCAAGAAAATAATTTTTAGAATTTTAACAAAGACCGTTATGCAAAAGAGATAGGGAATCTCATTCAACAATTTGAGCAACGTTTCATAGACTTTGAAAAATTAAAACCTATTGTGGAATTTATGTGGTTTCCATTTGAAGAAAAAGTTGATATTGAGGAAATCGCAACAAAAATATCAGCATTATTTAAATTGGATATAGCTAACCTAGAACGAGAAGTTTTATTCCTTCAAAATGATCTGGAAATTAAAACAAGGGCCTTCAGTACCAATTTTGGAGCTTATTTGCTGAAGAAAAATATCCTCTGCTGAGAAAATGTGCTATGTACTTGACCTCAATTTTTGCCTCCACATACCTTTGTGAATCAGCATTTTCCAAGATGAAGATGCTTAAATCAAAGTACCGGACTGTTTTGACAGATGAGCACCTTGATGACTGTTTAAGACTAACAGTTACCAATTACACGCCAAATTTCAAAGCCCTTGCTGAATTAAAGCAGTGTAAGCCATCAACTAGCAATTAAATGTGAGTATTATCTTCTATCACTTGTATTTATTTTTAGTTCATAAATTAGGGGAAAATTTTGGTGTTTGTGCCCGCCAAAGATAATAGTTAGCAAATTTTGCCCTAAGGTCTCCGAAGTCTGAGCACCCCTGTGTTAGCTGATTACTGTTGGTCATTGTTAAGAGAAGCTCCTCGTACATCATACAAGCGAAAATATTCCACGAAATCGTTTCAGTAGCTTTCTAGTTATGCTTATTTAGCTGTATTTGTATAATAAAATAAATTGTTTATACTTGCATAAAACTGCATTTTTCTCAAAACCTCCATGTGATAGAATCGTGGCAAATAGCATGAAGTCGCAGTAAATTCATTCTGGCTGAAATTAAATTGTGCAAAGGATTGGTAATATCTACTGAAACCAGGGATGGGAAATCGAAATCTTTTTCGATTCAAATTCGAATCCGATTTTCACGCAATTAGAAATATAGATTCGAATTCGGATTCAAATTTTTCGGTTTTTATCGATTCGAATTTTTTTCCGATTCGGATTATTTCTTTTTCGATTTCGATCCGATTCGAATCCGATTCGGATCCAGGCCTAATTTTTCTTGATTTTTATGAGTTCATTTAATAAAATTATACCTATCATCGTTGTTTTAGTCAAGGGGTGGCTATTATTAATAAGTTTCATTTTTAATAAATAATACAGATAATTCTCAGTCTATTAACGATCTAAGTAATAACTTTAGATTTACTCTTAATAAGGTGCAAAAAAAAAATCATTCATATAAGCTAATTTATTAAACAATTAAGGCTCATATATACAAGAAATATTAATTATAGCATACATAAAAATTAAAATATGATAATAATACTTTAAGAAATATATCCACTGTATAGATACAAATTTACAAATTAAAATTAGCCCTGGCAACTAAGATATTTTCAATGTTCGAAGGAAAAAGGTTATTTCTTTGAGGAGCGTGTGAAATTGTCACTCTCGGACAATACCAAAATTTAAGGATTAGGATTAGCACCTTAATGGATGGAGTATAGGATTAGTATGATTTTTGTCCGAGCAAACAGATTCTCGGAAAGGTCAGTCTTTACCTGTGGTGAAACCGGAAACGTTAATAAGCCTTATAAGTTATTTATAAGTTATAACCAAATTTTTAAAATCCGGATCCATATTTTTTATCGATTTGAATTCGAATTCGGATTCATCGTTTCTTTTCGATTCGGATCAAAATTTCGATTCAGATCCGCGCCCGTTTTTCGATTCGAATTTTTTTCGATTCAGATTTCTCAAAAAATATCGATTAATTCCGATTATCGATTCGAATCCGATCCGATTTCCCATCTCTGACTGAAACAGATACTATTAAATATATAATTTGGCTGGTGTAATAATTATTGATATGATTTATTTTTTAAACTAATTTATGGCCGGATTCTAAAGGATCGCCATTATAAAGTTAAGGATCACCTGAAAATCAGGGCCCCCAGCTTTTTCTAGTTAGCTTTATAAGGCTAACTAACGAAAATATCACGACCTAACCTAACCAATCATCAAGGGCGTACAGTTGGCCTAATGATTGGTTAGGTTAAGTCGTGATATTTTTGTTAGTTAGCGTTATAAGGCTAACTAAAGAAGGCTGGGGACCCTGATCTTCAGGTGATCCAAAGTTAATGCAAGTTGTATAACAAATCAACAACCAATGTGCATCAAACATTCTAGAACGAAATGCTCGTTTGATTGTTCTGCGTGCGTGCTATTTGCCACGATGACAAATCAAGCGTGGGGGGGAGATAACCTACAAGCAGTGGTGGGCACCGTTAACCAAAAAGTTAACTTCGATAACGATAATCCGTTAACCCCAATTTTTAACTCCGATAACGATAATCCGATAATTTTACTACAAAGTTAACGGAAGTTAACGATAACTATTTCTTTACTAACATTTAAAAAAATCAAGGAAAAATGCTTTAAAACCCATAGAAAATGTTTATTTATGCAAAATCCAACAATAAATAGGTATTTAACTGTATTTTTATAAAGTTCTGGTCAGACTGAGACTCAGAAGTGCCTGAGACAGAGGCGATCTCAATGTCGAGAACTTCTTGGTGCTCCATGGTTGAAGTTTAAAAGTTGTAGAGAATGCTTGGTAAGAGAGAACTGAACGCTGTCTAGTTGACGATAATACAGAAGAACCTAAAAAAAGTAAAATATCATCGTATAAAATATGTAACTAAACTAATAAAATATTAATTCAAACAAAATAGCAAAATTAATTCAAAATAATATTAATTATAATAATATTATAATATATAATATATAATATTACGTTATATAAAATATTTTATTTTACTAACCTTTTTCTGTGAATTTTCAATAGAAGTAATTTTTCTCTATGTAATTATTTTATCTATGAATTATTTAGTCTATAAAATAAAAATACTTTGTCCATGAATTATTTTGTCTATAAAATATTTTGTCTATGTAATATACGCAATTGTTATTTAATTCGACGACAATATTACAATCAGTGAATAAAAACTATTATTCAAATTTTACATACTATATATAGCCTACTTTTTTAGAGATTTACTAACGCAGTGTAAAAATACTTATTCATTAGTCATTACTATAAATTAATTTTTCTCAACCGTACATTTTACCATATGTATCTCCATACGTATTAATATATATATAATATTATAGGACTTTTACTAACGTTAAAAGAACCTTCTTACCTTCAATAAAAAGCGCACAACCTCCCCTTGCGAGATCTGGAAGCAAACTGAAGTTATGGCTGTTTGAATTCATTCGCGGAGCCAGTGTTGCCAGATCTACAGATATATCTGTAGATCTACAGATTTTATGAAGCAATTCAGATTTTCAGATTTTTTCAATAATTTATGCATAATCTACAGATTTTTAATCCAGCAAGCAATCATTATTATTTACTTCCAAAATTTACAACAAGGAAATATTAGGCCTACAGTCTCAATCAATAGGACACAAATGTTCTCGGTATTCAGTTTCAGAAGTCGAGTCGACTCGCTTCTGACTACGATATACATGCCGATTAAATCATTTAATCGGCGCTGATTGGTTGATATTCCCTCTACGTCATGGTAGCATGGAATGTTTTTGTTTTTGTTGAAAAAAAATGATATTTATCTGTTTAAATCTAAAAAGGATTTTTTTTGGTTTCATTTATGTGTATGAATTAAAGAAGTATTCCGGTGTTCTTATAGTTATTACAGCAATAACCAAAAGGTATTTCCTTTGTCACAAAGTAACGGAATTCAATTTGTTTACTTTCATTTACTTTACTTTTTTTATGTTAAAGTGCCATATTTATATAAGTTTATAAAATAAAGAAAATATTATACAAGATTTTATTGATAATACCTTAAGACAGTAAATTAAATAAAAATATGTCAAAATTATTATTTAGATAAATATTATAAATCTACAGATTTATACAGATTTTTTAATCAGATTTATCAGATTTTTAAAAATTCCATCTGGCAACACTGCGCGGAGCGGTGATCTTCCGTGAATGACTCCTCGCAGTTAACGTGTTAACGGACTTTAACAGACTAAATATCGAGTTATCGGAAGTTAACTGGTCCGATAACGATAAATGGAAATTAACTTCCGTTAATAGTCCGTTAAAAAAAGTTAACTTCGTTAATTAACTGTTATCGGATTAACGCTTTAGTGCCCAACACTGCCTACAAGTACCAATTCTGAAAACAAATTCGAACTTAGCGTGAAAAATTCATTTAGGATCAGCTATGTTTATGCAGGAACCAGAAAAAAAAGTTTAGTTTTGTTAATCAGTGTAATCAGCAAAGAAAAAACTAGAACCGAGAATTTTGGGTTAGGTTAAAAATCCGGCTTTGGCTTCCAGACTAATAAGATAGTTTAATATATAAATTATAAAGTACAACTTGATATAGAATTATTATTAATGCAGAGTTGGAGATTAGAACAGTTTATAATATTCAGAGATTAACCAGTTGGAGAAAATGTAAATTTATGGGCAACTTAACTTATTAAGCTTTGCCTTTTTCGTGAATGTTATATATTTTTATATAATTACACTTGGAAATGAGTATAAATCACCAGTGTGTTTTTTGTCCGTTCAATTTTCTATAAATATACAATAGATTTTGTTTTGTAATGAAAATTTTAAAATTTCAAAGAATCTGCTAAATTTGGCCGATGGCGATGGCGATGCCGATTGATCAGTACACCACTAATTATAACAGTTAAGTTCTAATAAAAAGTCACGGTCATAGTAATTCTTGTGATGATATTAATTACGTGGTTTGGGTCGTTTACCCCAGAAAGTAAAAGTTGATCCTAACTAAATAACTGCGTCTTCAGCCTAGCTCAAATTACTCCAAAAAGGACAGTAGCCTAATTTTGAGTGAATCTTAAAGATACAGTCTAGTGTAAATTACTCCAAAAAGATGGAGAATAGTCCTGACAATCCTAACATTCAGCCTAATGTAATCAGTAATAAAAGCTTAGAAAACTAGTTCGCAGAATTTGGCTACAAATTTCACCGACTCAACGTCTCAGAGTGAAGTTGTCGTGGACAAGATTCACACGAACCAGTAAACTATATGCAGGGGTGCTCAGACTTCGGAGACCTTAGGGCAAAATTTGCTAACTATTATCTTTGGCGGGCACAAACACCAAAATTTTCCCCTAATTTATGAACTAAAAATAAATACAAGTGATAGAAGATAATACTCACATTTAATTGCTAGTTGATGGCTTACACTGCTTTAATTCAGCAAGGGCTTTGAAATTTGGCGTGTAATTGGTAACTGTTAGTCTTAAATACACTCATCTATGTCTCTCTTTAACTGCATTTTTAAATCTTTACCCATCTCTTCTGTTCGTCGTGTAACAGTGGGTCTGGAAAGTTGCATGTCTTTAATAGCGGAGATTATTTCAGATTTGTTTTTAAACTGATCAAACAACGAGTCTGCTGCATCCAAAAATGCTTCTTTTACAAATGCACCATCATCAAAAGGTTTCATGTGCTTCGTTAAACTGTGACACACTCGGAAAGATGCAATGGTAGCTGCCTTTGATTTCTCAATTTTCTTTGTAAAAACCAATTGTTGGCTGGTAAGTTGGGATTTCAATTCTCTTATTTTTGCCCTGCGTAGTTCACTATTAACTGGGTATCTTGTTTTATAATGATTATGATTAGCTTTAAAATGCCTTTCAACATTATATTTTTTGGCAACAGCTAGAGTAGATTGGCATATTAAGCATATACATTTAGAATTTATGTTGAGAAAAAGTAAATATCTTCCCATTCACTTTGAAAATTATACGTCCTTATAGTCTTATCACTGGTTCGTGTCGCCATTATGAAGCCCTGTCAATAAAAATAAAATTAAATAATGTAATTTTAAAAAAAATATTTTGCGATCTAGCCACTAATATCAGAGGCTGAACTTTACCACTTGAAACTTCAAAATCGGACACGCTGCCGGTCGAAATAATGCTAAACTTTTAATACTAAATGTGAAAACGTCAAATTACGTAAAAAACGACTTAAAAATAGACAAATTTCAAATTCGCATCCACACACAAGATGACACGAACGGTGAACGGTCGACATGATGCTAAACTTTTAATACTAAATGTGAAAACGTCAAATTACGTAATAAACGACTAAAAAATAGACACATTTCATGTTCGCATCCACACACAAGGTCACGCGGACAGGTCAAACGCGGAACTAAATATCGATCCGCCCACTCATCTTTATAAAATCAATAAAAATTCGAAAAGACACAGAAAGCCTAGCGGGTCGTTTCTAAAATGCCTTCTGATTGGTTGTATTTTCACGAAACACCCAATCAGCCAACTCGATTCATTATATCCGTTGAAATAGAATCGTCGCTTTAAGCGACACAGAAATTGGCGGAGCAAAGCAATGGTTTCAGACATGTTTTAAACATGTATGTGAGCGCTCTGCTCGCATGTAAAAATTCATTTCTAGTAATTTTTATATTGCCAGTTAAGATTTCATTTAGGCCGGCTATTCCAAAATAAACCAGCGGGCACATTCAAATCCATGGCGGGCACACGTGTGCCCGCGGGCACGGGTGTGAGCACCCCTGCACGGTATATACAGTGTATACTAATAAGTAGCAGAAGTTATTCGCAAACCTGTTTACGATGGGAAAGTGGAATATATAAATTAAACAAATTTGCACTCCATAACTGACATAAATAAATACAACTAAAAAGAGTCTTAAAACGAAGAAATCTTAAAGCTCTAAAATAGAGTAAATAACCACATTTAAATGGAAGAAAATCAAAATTAAACAAGTTGCGAAACAAGGTTTATACCATTCTTCATAAACGAAAACTCAAAAGGCAAGTGAGTCCTGGCAGAAAACCTGGTTGTCAGACCAGCAAACATCGTGCGGTTGGTTACGCGAGGAAGCCTCTTTCATTTGGAGAATTAAAAGTAAAGAACTTCTTTCCGCATCACTTTTACAACAAAATTTTGTCTGAAATTGTGGAAAGTTTCCACAAATTGCTATATTTTATCACTTAATGCGGAGATCGCATTAACGTTCATATTATTCATATGGATAAATAAATCCTTCACTTATTCAATTATATTCAAATAATTTAATTTCGATGAATAAAATTTATCTACCCATAGTAGCTATTTTAGATGAACTTTTTTTACACTTCGATATATATCAACTCTGTTAAACCGAATAAATGACTGTGATATAACAAATTTAATTCATTGTTTTTGTGATAATCGGGTGGGTAAATAGCGAGTGACATTCCATATTTCTTCAAAGGGTACCGTAATTTAGAACTTGCACCACTCCCTTACAAAAATCCTGGATCCGCCCATGCTGTTGGAAATTCTTCCCTCCCAATAATATTAACGATAAACACAACCAACCAACTCGCTTTGACCTTTTAACGATGTTTAATGATAATAGTAATAATTTGTTGAAGTCCATATTGTGTCTGTCATTACTTTTTTTTTCATGCAAATAGGGGCCAAGGAGAAGCGCCCGCAAAAAGAAGGAGCGAACTGAAATTAAGGTCTCACAATGCTACTTTTTAAAATTTTATTTTGAAAAGATTGTGTGGTGTGTAAAATGCATGTATGTGTAGTGAAGAATAAAGAGAGAAGTGTGTGTTTGAGAGCATGCTGGACTGCTCACAGGGTAGATGAGACGGAAAAAGATCAGCTGAAGAGGACAGTGATAGGAGAAACGAGAGCTCCAGCACTCCCTGTCTCCTGCCTAACATTCCTACTGGAGTACTTTCCTGGTCGATTGGTGTTTACAATCTCCTCCATATAACTTGCTGTTACCTTGTAATTCAACTTAAATCATAGATGGTTCATGAAGTATTAGAATAATATTTAAATTTATTTTTGATCTTACGAAAATTAATCATATTTGCTTTAATTTTTTGCTGCCTTGTCAATTTCACGATTAACAGTTAAAAAATACCATCTCAAAATTTAGTTGATTATCCATATTTAAATTACAAACTTCTCATAAATAAACTTAAACTTTTATTTATCATTAATAATAATAATATTAATTAATCTTATTAATCATATTATTTACTATAGATAAGGGGAGTGTGAAATCTACCAGTCGTAACTAAAGTTTCAATCATTTACTTTCTTTATTTAAAACTAAATTTATTTTGAAAATTATTCTCATTTTTGTTTAAATTATTTATTTATATATTCAATTTATATACACACATTCAATATCCATTGACAATTCATTTGCTAAGTTAAGTAAAATGGGCGCAAAAGGTTAGAGTGCAATGCAATTACAAATGTTGGTCACTGTTGTAAAGGGGTCAGGGGAAATGTTGCAAGAGGTTATGCAACTATAGGGGAGGGGTTGTCCCCCAAGCTGCAATGAAGGGAACTCCCCCAGCATACAGGGGGAGGCCACCTGACCACTTTAAGGGAGAAGTTGGGACGGCCTCACCCACAAAGGGGTATACCTAACCTAAGAGAGAAAGGAGAAGGAGAGAGGAGTGTTCGCCTGGCTCCTGTCAAGCGCATATTGTTTGTTTTGTTTGTTTTTTTCTGTTTAAGGTGCTTTCAACCCTGCTGGATTATTGACACCATTTTTTTTTTTTTTTTTTTGTAGAGAAAGGTGGTGAAAGAAGTAGTAGAAGAAAAGATGATCTTCAAGCGCATATTGAGAGTTCATCCTAGCGCCCGCTGTCTTATAAGGTCCTCATCAGCCAGCTGGCTAAGAAGGCTTCTTAGAAGGCGTAAATGGCTTGTTCAGGTGTCCATTATTAGGGTTGAGTTGCCAGATTGCGCTGTTTATTTAATTAAAGCATATATTCTTGACAGTTGGCTCAGAAATCTGCCAGTTAGCATAATCCGTCAGTTGGATTAATCCGCCAGTTGGCTTAACCCGCCAGTTGACTTAGAAGACCTAGAAGACCTGTACATATTAATAACCTTCGAACGAATTAAAAGCGCACACAAACGCACATACACTCCCCGATTATACTCCCATAAAGCCCCTATTATTACACACACATATATATATATATATAATATATATATATATATATATATATATATATATATATATAATATATATATATATATATATAAACTGATGCATGCAAAGTCCCAATAGCAAAATATATACGAGCACATGTGCACAACCACCACACAAAAAGCACCACATCACCACCAATCGTCTAAGTCTAGACTTTTAGGAGCTCATCCCATCAACACCACGCAACCGATATGAGGGCTACAACCAATCGTCTAAGTCTAGACTTTTAGGAGCTCATCCCATCAACACCACGTAACCGATATGAGGGCTACAACCAAGCGTCGAAACTTAGACGATTGGTGATGAAGCAGTATTACATAACCACCACCGCTTTACTTATGAGGAAGCTTCTAACAGTGGCTGTATCCTCCAGCGCGGGACATGTCAACGCGAAGAAGCGGCGGGCGACGTCAAACCGAAACATCAACGCGCTGGTGGCCAAACTTCCTCAAATCTCCGTGCAGCGGGCTGTCTACGGTTGGACAGACTGGCAGTCGACGGCCTGTTGCGTTGCACGGTCAGAGTGTCGATCGGCTCCCGGGGCCGAACCTATTCTCAGCGTGCTATTTTTTCATTTATGGGGAGCAATTGCGTGCTCCCCGGACTACTCTTACTCTCCGGCGACATTAAGACTAAGCCAGGCCCCACTACAACTTACACATGTCACCATACACAAAGACATAGACACAATAGCACCATGAGACACATACAGAAGCATAATATTAACATATTACAGTACAACGTAGATGGCCTCACAAACAAAATCATGCAGCTTAGGGAATTCGTACACAAACAAAACATTCACATAGCACTTATACAAGAAACAAAACTAAAACGCACACACAAAACACCCACCATCCCTGACGTCACGGTGATCCGTCAAGATCGTACTGGGGGTCACGGGGGTGGACTCATCACTTACATACGTAAAAGCATTAGCTACACTGATGCTACCCAAAATATTACAAACACAATCCAAGCAGATAACACGATAGAAATACGTACAGGCA
The DNA here is from genome assembly GCA_023014485.1 of Bathynomus jamesi. Classification (NCBI taxonomy): domain Eukaryota; kingdom Metazoa; phylum Arthropoda; class Malacostraca; order Isopoda; family Cirolanidae; genus Bathynomus; species Bathynomus jamesi. The sequence continues at coordinate 376,590 of JAJOZX010002449.1, forward strand.
GTTAACATTAAACCCAGCGCAAAACACAACACCACACTAATCAACATTTACATCTCACCAGGTAGTTCACCTCAGGTGCCAGCCAATTACAATCCACACCTACACAATCTGGCCTCTCTCACTAATGTCATTTTAGGAGGAGACTTCAACGCTAAAGACACTAGTTGGTACCTGCACAACCAAAGCAACACCAGAGGCACCAACATAGCCACACAACTAAACAGCCTCTTCATTCTTAACAATACAGAAGAACATACACACATACCACATCAAGCAGGATGCTCAAACTCCTCCCCAGACATAACGTTCTGTTCCCCCTCACTAGCAACACATACACACTGGCGAACAGAAAAACAACTGTCATCAGACCACTTGCCCATCATCATTACAACACGTTCTACACTCTGTCCCAACAGCCTTAGGCACAATTACAGAAGTTACAAGAAAGCTGATTGGGAACAGTTCAAAATACAGACTGAGGAACAATTCACCACATTAAACAGCACACCCATCATAAACATCAATACAACACTCAAGACATTTAGTCAGATCATCAATAATGCAAACAAATACATACCCAAGGGCAACATTAGGAAATACAACCCAAATTACACTAGAGAAATAACCCACCTCACAAGGCAACGTAACAACCTCAAACATAACACAAACACCACACACAGAAGCCATAAAACAACAGATACAACAGCTCAACCTAGAAATAAACAACAAACTCAAAGAAAAACAAACAGAAACATTTAGGGAATTCATAACAACATTAAACCACTCCACAGATACATCCAGGCTATACAAGACTATAAACAGCATTACCCACTCTAACAGTGGCATTCACACCTCACACGCGGCTATCTGTCACAGCCAAAATAATATCCCAACATATACACAACAAGCTAACATTCTAGTTAATCATTACACAAAGATAAGTCACTTAAACAGAGACAACAACCAGAAACACACAGACAGACAAACAACCAGACACAAGAAAACCTACAGACTCGACACGACCATTACACCCTTCAATACAGATCAGACCATCAAGATCATCGAAAACATTAAGAATTAGAAGGCGACTGGACCAGACAACATATCTAACATACACCTTAAACACTTGGACCCACAGGGAATACTAGCTCTCACAAACATCAGCACATATTCATACCAACACTGTATTATTCCTGACATATGGAAACAAGGTAAAATTATTACACTACTCAAACCAAACAAAAATCCAACAAAACCAGCTTCTTATAGACCCATTACTTTACTATGCACACCTTCCAAAGTAACAGAAAGACTAATCTTACAAATCACCAACCCACACATACCACTATCGCCTACTCAACATGGATTCAGATCTTACCACTCAACCACGACATTACTCACTAACCTCACGCAGCACATCATAGATGGCATCAACTCCGGACGACCAGCTCAACGTACACTATTAGCAAAATAGACATTAGTAAAGCATTTGATGCTATCCCACGCTTCCCTCTCATAAACAAAATACTCAACACAAACATGCACAATAACACCAAAAAGTGGCTGAGCAACTATCTTTCAGGAAGATACTCACATGTCACATTTAATGGCAAGTCATACAAAAACAAGCTTTTTCCAAACGGGGTCCTTCAAGGCTCTGTTCTCTCACCAACACTGTTCAACTTATACATGCATGACATTCCAACACCCATAGATAACAAGCTTACCTTATCATCATATGCAGATGACATCACTCTAACATCGACACCGCTACAAATAACCTACAAACATACATAAACAGTGTACAAGACTGGCTCACACAATAGACTCAAAGTAGCACCCACAAAATCAACCATCACCTTGCTTACAAGCAACACAAAAGAACACCAGATAAATCCACAGCTTACACTAAACAGCACCAACATTCCATACACTCACAGGACCAAAATACTTGGGGGTCACATACAACACATCATTATCCTTTCCAAACCGCATTCAGGACATTAAAAAAATATGTACGTCAAGACTTAACACGCTTAGGGTACTAACAGGCACAAACTTTGGACACCAGCAGGAAACAACATCACTCATATACAAACAATATAGTTGCTCAGTTATGGACTATGCTAGCCCATGCTGGGCACCCATTATCTCACACACACATAAACACCTTACAGACAATACAAAACAACGCACTTCGTATCATTACAGGATGCACTCAAACAACACCAATAGAACACCTGCACACAGAAACAAAAATACTGAAAGTTAGGGAACATTTAGACATGAGGGGAACACAATTCATGGCAGCAGCGACAACTAACTAACCCACAACACCCTTGCCACTACATGTACAATCATGCACCGACACCTCGCACCATTAAGGTAACACCAGAGAGACATTATAATCAAATACTCCATTCCATACCACGCCCCACAGACATCACACAGTATAGAAAACACATACACACACACCTAACCCACAAAGCACTGACACGACTCGGTCCGAATGCGGCCCTAGGTGCGAAGCCACCACCCATTAACAGGTCAGAGATCAGCCTGACTTACAGACATATAAACACAGAGTAGACAACTCCACAGACGACACCTGCCACCTGTGCCAGGACACACAAACAATTGAACACATTATGACAGACTGTACCGCTCTAGCACAACATAGAACACAACACAACATCCCTAGTACGATGAACGACTGACAACTCCGAAGAGGGCGAGTACCCTACGTGCCGTTGGTTTGCTCGATCAGGATGGGCTGATCAGCTAATCAACGCCAATAGCTTTTACGTTGAGTTTCTTGTCGCGTAAAAACACGATGCCAATTTGACAATTAGTGGGCGATCTTTTACACAAAAAAACCGAATAAGATAAACTAAGTTTAATATAAAATCAAATTTTTATCATAATACACAATTTTATCCTTAAACTATAACATAAAAAATATTAATATGATTTTTAAAACAAAATAGAAATTAAATTAGGGGTAACTTATTAATTTTTCCTCTTTTATCCAATTATTGTGTTTCAATATAAATTTATCTTTAAGACACCAATATATCTTTAAACCTTGTTACAAAAAAATAGTAATATAATTTTTAAAACAAAAAAAAATTAAATTAGGGGTAACTTATGAATTTTTCCTCGTTTATCCAATTATTGTGTTTCAATATAAATTGATTTTTAAGACACCAATATATCTTTAAACCTTATTGCAAAAAATTATTAATATGATTTTTAAAACAAAATAGAATCTATTTCGTAGTAACTTATTTATTTTCCGCTTTTGGCCAATTATTTTGTTTCAATATAAATTTATCTTTAAGACATCATTATATCTTTAAGCCTTAATACAAAAAATATTAATATAACTATATTAAAAATAGATTGTATTTCGGGATACCTATTTCATTTCTCGTCTTTCGCCCAAGTAGATTCTATTTCGGGGTAACTTATTAATTTTTTCTTTCATCTAATTATTTAGTTTCAAGATAAATTTAACTTTAAGACAAATATATATAAAGAACGACGCTTGTGTAGAAGAAACGTCCGCACAAGATGAGGAAAGAGAACGAGCAAATGAAAAATGAGGCACCTCCCAGGAATCGAATCCGGGATCATCCAATTGCCTGTCGGATATGCTAACCACTGCACCAAGGTCCCCGATCAGTCACAACTCGTAATTCTTCTACATACGAGCGGAATCAAATGCCCTGAGGGGGCACCTACTCATGCCGTACATATATACATTTTAACTGCAAATAACACACAGTATAATTAATGTAAAGAACGACGCTTGTGTAGAAGAATTGTGTAGAAGAATTGGACGATCCCGGGTTCGATTCTTGGGAGGTGCCTCATTTTTCATTTGCTTTCTCTCTCCCCATCTTGTGCGGATGTTTCTTCTGCACAAGCGTCGTTCTTTACATTAATTATACTATGTGTTGTTTGCAGTTAAAATATATATATGTACGGCATGAGAAGGTGCCCCGTCAGGGCATTTGATTCCGCTCGTATGTAGGAGAATTACGAGTTGTGACTGATCATGGACCTTGGTGCAGTGGTTAGCATATCCGACCGGCAATTGGATGATCCCGGGTTCGATTCCTGGGAGGTGCCTCATTTTTTATTTGCTCGTTCTCTCTCCCCATCTTGTACTGACGTTTCTTCTACACAAGCGTCGTTCTTTACATTAATTATATTGTGTTGTATGCAGTTAAAATGTGTATAATAAAACAATTGATAAATTTTTTTTTGCTCTAGAAGGACGCATCAGATTGAAGAAATTGCAACAGATCGGCGACTGGAAGCAAAACCAACCTACCAACCTGTGTGATGACAGATAAATTTCAAAAAACACCTGACATCTGTTATTTTTGTTTTAAATACACTTCCATATGCCCCAGTTTGTTTGACACCTCAGAAAAACAAATTTTATTTTCCATCTAACTACAGTATCTATCTATCTGTCTGCATGTCTATCCATCTATCTATCTATCTATTTATATATATTGGCTATGTGCGTTGGAGAGCGCAAGAGAGCAACTCGCTCCTCCACCAAGCGGCTATGTGTGGCAGAGAGCGCAAGAGAACAACTCGCGTCTCCACCAAGCCAGTCCTAAAGGCAGGGACCACCAGCTTGACCTTCATGCGAAGAGAGAACGACGCACGGAAACACATCGTAGTGTATACACATATTTATTCATGCAGTTATTCGTGATTCACTGTCGTCAATTGAATTAACATAACTTACTAACTGTTACCATTGCGCACTTATCCGTGATTGTGACATGATGTTAACCGTGATTTGGTGGTGTTTACATTCGTGGGTCCCTCCCGCCATCACACCACAATGCGCCTCAGTCAGTGTCTTTCAGCGCTGCCAAAGACAATATTACGGGGGATATAAAGATCAGCAGAAAAATCAACGAGTGGTACCAAACCTCAAACTAAACCCAATTACCATCCAAACAACGCTGGACAATAGGAAAGGCAGAATATGTAGTGGTCCCAAACTAAAGGCCTAACAAGGGACCTCCTCAACACTGAAGGAAACTAGCTAGGATGTCAGGGGACCAAGACTTTTTAACCAGCTTCCAAAGGACCTCAGAAACGTTCCACGGGTCAAAGTTGAAGTCTTCAAGAGAAGACTAGATGCCTGGCACAGGACGGTACCAGATGAGCAGGGTGTACCTAGCTATGTGCGGTGGGGCACGCAAGAGAGCAACTCGCTCCTCCACCAAGCCAGGCCTAGAGGCGGGGGGCCACCAGCTTGACCTCCGTGTGAAGAGAGACCAAGCAGAGGGACACTAACAAAATGGTCAAAAGACAACAATATGACATTTAACACCGAGAAATTTCAGCTCTTGAGATATTGTAGAAATGAGGAAATTAAACAGATTGCATATTATGCCAGATGAGCCTGGTGTACCTAGCTATGTGCGGTGGGGCGCGCAAGAGAGCAACTCGCTCCTCCACCAAGCCAGGCCTAGAGGCGGGGCCACCAGCTTGACTTTCGTGCGAAGAGAGAACGAGGCACAGAAACGCAACGGGGTGTATATACAGACATTTTATTCATGCAGTTATCCGTGATTCACTGTGGCCAATTGAATTAACATAACTTACTAATTGTTACCATTGTGCACTTATCCGTGATCGTGACATGATGTTAACCGTGATTTGGTGGTGGTTACATTCGCGGGTCCCTCCCGCCATCCCACCACAATGCGCCTCAGTCAGTGTCTCTCAGCGCTACCAAAGACAATATTATGAGGGGTACAAAGATCAGCAGAAAAATCAACGAGTGGTATCGAACCTCAAACTAAACCAATTACCAGCCAAACAACGCTAGACAAGAGGACAGGCAGAATATGTAGTGTTCCCAAACTAGCGATACTTTAAAACTTGGTGCACCAAGTTTTAAAATATTAACAAGAAAGATCCCCGATTTTATGATCCTTAGAAACTGTGAGGGGTATGGGAAATGCCTGAGTAACTCAGGACGGTACTATGCGCTCGGCTTGGAGTGGAAAGCCGTAGTACTACAGCACAATAGTAACACTGGCCCTGGGTTTTATGATACATCCTGGGATATTGTCAGAGACTTAAATGGTCGTTCCTCAGGGCCGTCGCAACAGTCAAAGTTGAAGTCTTCAAAGAATGCTAAATGCTTGTCTCAGTACAATACCAGATGAGCTGGGTGTACCTTGTTAATTTGTTATGTACGGCAGAGAGTGCGAGAGAACATCTCGTTCCTTCACCTGAGTGCAACATGCAGATTACACAGAATCAGACAGTGTCTCGCTTGATTGAATTAACCAAATAAACCTAATTCTAATTTTAATCAATGTAGAGCATGATGGCCTAACCTTGCATCTGATTGGCTAAAGGGGGCTTTCTCAAGGTAGATGAGTCATCAGTTAAAGATGCAATTAAATCTTACTTAAATACATTATTTCCACACATCAGATTAAGGGGCTGTTATTTACCCCACTAACAACAGTACGTACCCATTTTGTAATGTAAACTCAATAGTGAAGCGTTTATTTCAAAAGCATGTGAGGGGTATGGGAGATGCCTGAGTAACTCAGGACGGTACTATGCGCTCGGCTTGGAGTGGAAAGCCGTAGTACTACAGCACAATAGTAACACTAGCCCTGGGTTTTATGATACATCCTGGGATATTGTCAGAGACTTAAATGGTCGTTCCTCAGGGCCTAAGACTCTTAGGTAATAAGTGAACATGAGAACACTATGTTGGTCGCAGATGGGCCATGAAAAGAGATAATTATTTGAGAGAGTAGGCAAATTGTTCTTACATATTAAGTTTCAAGATAAGGCTTTCCATTCTACAATTAAGTTATACCCTTCAGGAGGCTTCTTATTGCCGCTGAGGAAGTTTAGAGAAAATTATATATGAAGATAGCCATGGGCGTCCGGAGGGTGGGGCAAGAGGGGGCAGTTGCCCTCCCTTGGAAATTTGTGTTTGCCCACGCAACGACTTCTATAATTCTACTGCAGCTCAGTCAGTGTTTCCACATTCAAGGAAATGTCGTTTACTTTACCTTTACTTTACCGAAGTGCAGTATCGTTGAACTTAGAAGTGTTAAATAAACTATACTGAAAGATATAGTAATGGAATTATTTGCAAAGATCATTATATTGAGTGTTTTATTTATTTTTTTCTCTCGAAAACCTTTTGGTCAATTTCACTGAAACTTACACGATTATAGTTAATCATAGTATCATATAACATAAAAAATGGACTTGACTGGTAGAAAAAAAAATGCATTTTTTTTTCTACCTAATAAAGAACTAATAAGAACTAAGAACTAATAAGTTAGTTTTGCCCCCCCCTTGCGAAAAATCCTGCGGACGCCCCTGAAGATAGCTAATAAAAATAAATAAACGAGATTTGTCTGAGATTGAAGATATCACAGTTCCTTAATGGTCTAAAATAATATACTATTGCATTCAGGATACTTTTGGCTACATTTTTTGGGCATAAGAGGAAAATGCATTGTCACAGCGATAAGACGCCTCAGTTTGTACTGTATCCTGACAAGCTAGAGCAGCATTTCTTAACCTGGGGGAAATTTCAGGAATCCAGGGGGAATTTACGGCAGAACTTTGTTTGATCATATAATTAGTGTGCATTATAAGTCTTCTAATGTTATTAAATTTTGTCTTCGAGGCTATTTTTTTCCGTATCCTAATGGAGGGGGAAATCGGGTAGGGCGAACTGGTCGAAGGGGGTATGGAAAACTGATGAGTGGGTAGTTGGGAGGTAACGAAAATGGTTCACTGAGTAGGTAGGTAGTTAATCTAACAATTATTAAATTCCTTTTATGTCAATAACTGGGTGGATGAAACCAATTGGTTGCTCACCAGAGTTATTCTCCACACTAGTATTTATATACTGTGTGAGAAGAGCGTGCTCGGTAATAGATATACATTACCGATCAACCAACCGGGGAAAAAACCAAGACAACGCTGGTGGAAAAAGCCCCGCGAAAAGGAGAACAAAGGAGAACGAAAACGAGGAACGGGGCGAGAAGGACGGAACTGGGGAAGGGACAAGAACAGACACCGAAGAAAGATCCCCACCAGCAAGTACGCTCTCGACAATTATACAGGAAAGAAAAGAGACTCTCTAATAACTAGCAGTAAGTGACTAATTGTGTTTTTAACCCAGCAAATTAAACTCATTAAATTAAGCTGGGTCAGACAACTTAGGCCTACATTGTGGCCTAAGACCCAGCATCAACTCATAGCTTAACAAAGGTGAAGGTAGATTGCCCTAACCTAGTTTGGTGAGGAATCCTACTGTGGACCTCAATTTATCTGCCCGCTCTGGACCATTTCCGGAATCTCTAGGCTGACCCCTACAGGGCTAGACTTAATCTACTCTATAGTTAGACTGGAGATATAAGGGGTGGGTTAATTGTGGACCAATTCATACAGAGAATTTTTCACATTGGTGGTCCGTGTGTGGGGAATTTACAAACCTTAAGCTTACTTAACAAAAATTGCAGAATTAGGCTAAATGGTCTAGCCTAAGCCTAAGCCTAACCTAACAAACTTGCCTAATTAGGTCTACAACCTAGGGCCTAACTAGGAAACATTTACATTTAAGGAGTCTCATTCTCTTATAAGCTTAGACCTGAGTGACACATAAGTACTTGGTGGGGATTAAACCAAATTTAAAACTTGACTGTTTTGTCTGTGCTCTCTCTTCTCTGGTAATTTCTTCTTGTCCTATATTTCATTACGATCCCCAGTTAAACAATTTTGACTTAAACATGGACAGTGCGGAATTGAAAAAGTTAAAAAAGAAAAGGGGGGCAAAGTTGGGAGCTGTTACAAAGGCCGTGAACACTTTTAACAATATTACACAACCAGGTAAGGAAGATTTAGAGTGTGTAATTCTTAAATTGGAAACTAAAAAGAAGGAAATAATAGCCATTGATGAGAGTATTTCAGAGTTAGTTGAATCCGAAATGGCTGAAGAACAATTGATAGACCTTTACGCTGATAATGATGATCAGGTAATCTCAATTGAACAGCAAATAAGGAGACTACGGTCTCGTTTGACTGACTTAATACCAAATAAACCTAATTCTGATTTTAATCAAAGTAGAGCTAACCTTCAACAAAATTTAAGTGGCATGCTAAATCCTGAGTCACAAGAATTGAGGGCTCAGTTACCCATTTTGCTAGTACCAACATTTGAAGGGGACACGGTACAATTCCCATCTTTCATTGACAAATTTGAGAGTTTAATAGGTAATAAATCTTATATTTCAACTGTTGAAAAGTTTAGCTACTTAACTAGTTTCCTTAAAGGCCCAGCCTATAACCTGATAGCCTATTTACCAGCCGTAGGGAATTCATATGAAGTAGCTATTGATCTCTTAAAACGTAATTACATTAATAAAGATGAGATTGTATATGAATTATCTCAACAAATTTTTGATTTTGCACCCATAAAAGATAACCATAGTGATATGGACAATTTTTATACAAAATTAGAAGCTATTATAGGACAACTGGTTAGCAATGAGATAGATATTAAAGCTTCATCTTGGATTATACAAGGCATAGTTCTTACGTGCCTTCCTTTGAGGGTTAAAGATATTTTAATTCTAAAGACGGGAGAAAATTATCCTAATCTTGAAAGTATCAGAAAACACTTTCCCAATATCCTAACTAATTACAAATTGAGAGATATTCCAACACAAAATAAGACCCAGACTATGGATAAACCAAAGACTGTTCCCAGAGACCAACTAGCTACAGCCAAACAGACAAAACTTGATACTGTAGAATCAAATGTGACCAACTGTAATACACGAACACCTACATTACAGAACTTTAATGTAACTGCTGCCTCAATTTACACACTACATTGCAAATTTTGTGCAAGTAATGAACACAGTAGTACTGGGTGTGACAAATATTCAGACTTTAACCAAAGAGCTAAAAGGTGTGAACAGTTGAACCTATGTAAAAAGTGTACTGGCTAGGGACATTATAAGAAAGACTGTAAATCTAGGTTAAGATTCAAGTGTAAGTTTTGTAAAAGTTTACGACATGTCTCATCAATGTGTGATTCACCAAAGTGTCCAAACAATGGTACTCAAACTCAAAAGATACCTCCACCAAACAAAGGTAATCAAGAAAATGCCACTTTCATGGGACATTCTGTTTGTTCAAACAACGTAACAAAAAACACTGAGATTCTTTTACCAACTATTACTTTGGACTTAGTGAATAGTGAGGGTAGCACCACTCCAGTGAGATGTCTTATAGACTGTTGTTCTCAACAAACATTTGTTTTGCAAAATGTAGTTAATAAATTGGGTTTGACACCAAACCCGAATGAACAAAAACTCAATATTGCATCCTTTGTTAAGGATAACTCGGACAAAAATAGCTATAAGACAATTGACCTGGAACTACATTTAGAAAATAAATTAGAGAAAATTGAAGCAGTTATTATTTCTAAAGTAGGACAAAACAAACTGGTTATACCCAAACTAGAAGAAACCATAAATCATTTAGGAAAACACTACAAAATAGCTGATAGACATATCACAAACAACACAGTAGCTAACATTGAAATGTTAATGGGGGCAGATTATATTAATCTTATTCATAAGGGCATAGTGAAGATAGGTAATGGTATAGCTATTCAGACTCCATCAGGGATAGCCCCTTTGGGTGACCTATCCAAATACAACCTAGACCTAAACCAAAATAGTTCATGACCAACAAATACTATGTGCCTCAACTCAGTCCTACATAACACCTGTAAGAATAGCAACACTTTGAATAATATTATCTCAACTGAGAACATTAATTCATCATTATCAAATGAAACTTTGGATGAGGCAATTCAAACTTTATGGTTGCTAGAATCTGTGGGTATACATGACACAAATCAAACTTCAGAAGATCAGTTAATGGTAGAAAGATTTGAAGACACCATTCAGTGCAAAGACAATAGTTATTTTATTGAGTTACCTTGGAAAATAAATTGTCCAACTTTAAGAGATAATCTCAAAGTAGCTAAAGGACATTTATATAAAGTAATGAAAAAACTCAAACAAGATAATAATATTAAAACATATAATGATGTCTTCAAAGAACAGCTACAGAAAGGCTTCATTGAAGAAGTAACAAATAACCCTTTTAAAAAAGATGGTTGTCATTATTTAACCCACAGGGGGGTTTATCGACAAGATGCCCCAACAACAAAACTCAGAGTAGTATATAACTGTAGCCTCAAAGACAGTGATAAACACAGTTTGAATGATTGCCTGATTGAGGGTCCTAATCTCATTTCTGACCTTGTGAAGATCTTACTGAGGTTCAGGTTAGATAAATATGCCGTACAAAGTGACATTTCAAAGGCATTTTTGAGAATAAATCTTAAAAATGAATATGATAAGAACCAACTTAGGTTCTTATGGTTCAAGGATCCATTTGATTTGAATAAAGGGTTCATAACCTATAGATTTAATGTTGTGTTGTTTGGAGCCAATTGCTCACATAGCCTATTAGCATTGACAATTGGACATCATTTGAACCAGTTTAATAACTCTTTAACATTGAACTTCCTTAAGGAACATTTTTACGTAGACAATCTAATAGGCTCAACAACAACAAAATCTGAATTATCTGAAGTCTATGAACACTCTCAAAACATTATGCAACAAGGTAACTTTGAACTTAGAGAGTGGATTTCAAATGATGAGGATTTAAACAAAAAAATTTTAAAGGATAATAATGGTCTTACTGAGCCATCAGACAGAGTTAAAACTTTAGGTATGAACTGGTATTTGGATGCAACTTCTAACAGTCATGATTCAATCTGTACTAAAGGTTTTAAACTTGATGAGGAAGCAAATACTAGAAGACAAATATTATCAGAGGCTTCCAAAATATTTGATCCTATGGGTCTATTCCTGCCTTCAACAATAAAATCAAAGATTCTCCTCCAAGAAATTTGGAGGACAAATGTTGGGTGGGATGATCCAATAACAAATGAAAATCAAAAATCTTGGAAGAAGTTAGCTGCTGATTTAACAAAAGTGCAGAACATTAAAATTCAAAGGTGCTGTGGGTTTAGGGATAAGCCCCAGAGACTTCATGTGTTTGCTGATGCAAGCACACAAGCTTATGGGTGCTGTGCGTATCTTGTAAGTCCTACAGAAAGTCATCTAATTTATGCAAAAGGGAAAGTTGCACCTCTCAAACCTACCCGAACCATACCTCAATTGGAACTATTGGCTGCTGCATTAGCCATTAAAACCATTTCATTGCTTAAGGATGCTTATCATGATGATGTGAACATAACTGATATCCACATCTGGCTTGACAGTCAGATTTGTCTTGCCTGGATACGGAATGATAGCATTAATAGTAAGAATATCTTTGTAAGAAATAGGCTAAAAGAAATAGCTGAAGCTAATGAAAGCCTACAAGTAAACTTTCACTATGTTCCAACTAAACAAAATCCAGCAGACTTTCTGACCAGAGGTTTATCCTACAAGTTGTTGAAGTCAAACAAAACTTGGTTTATGGGACCTAAGTGGCTCTGTAATACAGACCAATGGCCTGTGGAACAAGTTAACTTGATATTAAATTTAATCTTTTCAAATGAAAAGGTTGAACCAATCACTAATTATGAAATTTATTCTGATTTCAACAAACTTGTCAGGGTTACAGCCTACTGTTTGAGGTTTGCTCACAACTGTTTAACTACAATTAACAAACAGCTAAATAAAAACAATCATAATTATACAGAAGTTGCAACCAAATACTGGATAGGCCATGCACAACAAAAAGAGTACAATAAAGAGTTAGAACTAATGGGAAACAAACAAAAGAACCTGTACCATCAGTAGTTGTGGATCTAAACTTGTTCAGAGATGAGGAAGGCCTTCTAAGGTGTAAAGGGAGATTAGACAAATCAAAACTGTCATACAAAAGCAAACATCCAATCCTTTTACCTAGATTTAGCTATTTGACAACATTAATCATCAGAAAAACACACAATGATGTATATCATATGGGGGTACCACAGACACTAACTACATTAAGAAAAACTTATTGGATACCCAAGGGAAGGATCACTGTTAAAACAGTCCCGAGTGAGTGTGTCACATGTAGGCGTATTCATGCTAGGCCCTATAGGAAACCAAATCCTCCTGCTTTGCCAGAGGAGAGAGTTACTCTCAACAGACCCTTTGAGACTGTAGGCATTGACTATACAGGAGCATTGACTGTAGGGGTGGGTGACACTGAACAAAAAATGTACATTGTACTGTTTACATGTGCTGCCTCACGAGCTGTTTATCTGGATGTTGTGGAGGACCTTACAGCAGAATCTTTTGTTGCTGTCTTTAAGAGATTCTGTGCACGACATTCAGTACCAAAGACAGTTTGGACTGACAATGCTACATATTTCAAGGCTGGTGAACAAGTCATCCACGACTTGTTAAGCGACGAACTCACACAATTATATATACAAAATTCAAACATAAAGTGGAAGTATATTCCAGTTGCCTCTCCTTGGTATGGTTCTATCTGGGAGAGGAATATACAAACAGTAAAGAATTGCTTGAAGAAAGCAATTGGTAAAAAACAGATACACTTATTTGAGTTGCTCACTCTCCTGGCTGAGATTGAGAACATCATCAACAATAGACCACTCACTTATGTGAGTGACAACATTAATGACCCGGAACCATTAACTCCAAATCATTTGATTCGGGGAGAACAAGTTAGTCTCCTGCCGGACTACAATATAGACTCTTCAGAAGACCCAAACTGGACTCAACGACATGATGAGCTCCAGACTAAGTTACAACATTTAACTAGAGTTAAAGCTCATTTCATTAAACAGTGGAAAACTGAGTACTTGATGGGTCTAAGGGAGAGACATAAACAAATGACTAAGAAGGATTGGTCTGACACAATTAAGGTAGGGGACCTTGTTCTCATACATGACAGTACTCCAAGACAATACTGGCCTCTGGCTAGAGTTTTAGAACTCAGACCAGGGCAGACGGGGTAACAAGAGTGGTCAAATTAAGGACTTCAACGGGTGACACAACAAGAGACATTTCTCTTTTGTACCCTTTAGAGTCTGGACCCAAAACAATGGACTTTGGAGAACCTTCTCCACTGACAGTAACAACTGGAGACACTGAACTTCCATGTAACTATTCCTTTGACAGTAGGAGTGGTAACGCATCCTACTACAACATTGACAGACACAAGACCTCAGCGACAAACAGCATTAAAGGCGCGACTATTTTTACAACAAAAAATAGATGCTGGGGAATTGTAATTTTATCTTCTAACTTTCACTTTTTCTTTTCTTATGGTAAAGACCATAGACAGTTTCATCCTATGGATGTATATTTTCTCTTCTAGTTAAATGCTACACCTTCTCCATGAGAAGGTGAGGATAGGCACTGTTAATCAGATTAACAGGCATTTACAGTCAAATAGTTAGCTAGTCTACACTCAGACATAAAAATTGGTGACAATGACACCAAAATTTTTATCTCCCGGGGCCCCCAGTCAGGGCCGGATTAAGACCTTTAGAGGCCCTACGCACTTAAAAGATTTTGGTGCCCCATATACCCCGCCTCAGGAGGCGCTGAGTGGACTTCGTGGGAGCAGCGCACCCTTGAGGCAGAAGCGCTTTAAGGTAAATTTAAGGTAAATATATATGTAATTCAAAATATAAACAAAAATAAACCATAAAATAAAATTTTATTTTTTGAAATGAAACAAAACTTACAGTAAGATGGAAAATAATGTTTATTTTTGTATACTTCCACTTTATTTATATTTGAAAAGTTTTCTCCTACTTTTTTTAATTGCAAAGTCTTTGATCAGATCCTCAAAACTAATCTTACGTAACACATCTGCTTCTATACTTAGTAGAGATAAGGCATCCAGCCTGCCTTGTTGCATAGTTGTTCTGTTGGTATTTTTAATATACTTCAACTGAGAAAATGAACGCTCAGCTGAGCAATTTGTGACCATTAATGTTAAAAATATACGAAAGGCAATTTCTACATTTGGGAAGGCACACTCAATATTGTCTTCTACAATTATTTTATAAAGTTCAGCATGACTGAATCTTGTTTTTACATTTTTTTTTGCACTGAACTTATGGCACACATATGAGTGAAACTGCTGAAGCTCAGCAGAGAAATTAGTGTTCAAGTCCTCTGGGTAAGCATCAATCATCTTTTTACAACCCTGAGAATACCTTTCAATTTCAGTAGATGATGAAGTGGTGACATTATGTGGCACATCACTTAGAAAAGAAAATCTCTCTGCTATTTCTTTGTATATCTCTCCTCTTCTTCTCATCTCAGTTTCAAGTTTGTCAACAATTGTGTAAAAGGTGGTGATAAGAAATTTATCTCTGGCATTCAGATATACTTCTGGTGCATCTCCGTCATTGGGTACCTTCTTTCTGATACGTTTGCGAGTTTGAGCTGCCTTGTAATCAACATCTGGTAGCATTTCCTTTGTAGCTGCTTCATATCTTTCAAATTCATCTCGTGAAGTGCACAGTTGGTCAGCTAATGATCCATACAGATCTGCACATGTTTTTAAGTTCACATCCTTATTCTGTAGAACTTTGCTTACTCTATGAAAATTTTGCAAAATCTCATCCCAAAAATTCAACATAAAAACGAATTCTAGCTCTTGCATCTTATTTGCAATATTATTTGCTTCTCTTCTAGTGTCTCCCTTTTGTGACTGGTCTTCAGCTATACATTCTAACGCTTCTAAAATTTTAAGGAAAGATTTCAAAATTGCTGCTGTTGCCATAGCATGTGCCTCCCATCTGGTATCAGAGAGGGATTTTAAGACACTTTCATTTCCAATACAACCTTTAAGAATTTCCCACCTGCTGGTTGAGGCTAAAAAAAAGGTATAGAGCAACTGCACTGTAGAGAAGAAATTAACCGCCTCTTGACAGCAGTCAACAGCACTTCGGCCTACCAGATTTAGTGAATGGGCTGCACAGGGCACATATATAGCAAACTTGTTTG
Source organism: Bathynomus jamesi (assembly GCA_023014485.1). Classification (NCBI taxonomy): domain Eukaryota; kingdom Metazoa; phylum Arthropoda; class Malacostraca; order Isopoda; family Cirolanidae; genus Bathynomus; species Bathynomus jamesi. The sequence goes on from JAJOZX010002449.1 coordinate 392,696, forward strand.
TTTCTAAAATTTTTTGCTGCATCCCCTTATAACGCCCAGACATGTTGGCAGCGTTGTCGTAAGATTGACCCCTACATTTTGAAAAGTTTAGCTTACAAACTTCACGTAAGTACTGCAACACCTGATTTGCCATTTCCTCACCAGTATGGCTTTTCATTTTCAGAAAGGTTAAAAAGCGTTCAATAGGCTGTCCATCTTTTAAGTACCTAAGTACAACACTTAACTGATCGATATGTGATAGATCTGGTGTTGAATCAACTGACAAACTAAAATAACCAGAAGATTTTACTTCGTCAACAATGAGTGCGTGGACCTTTTGAGCCATTAGTTGAATGAGTTCCTCACAGGTGGTTTTGGACAGGTAAGAAGGATTTCCTTTGCCAGAATTTCCATATTTCAAAATGTGACCTGCTAAAAATGGATCAAACCGGCTTATGAGCTCAAGCAGCCCTAAAAAATTCCCATTCTGCAATGATCCAAATCTTTCTTCTGTTCCTCGAAAAGACAAGCCACGTTCAGCTAACGTACAAATAACAGCTATGACACGCCTCAAGACATGTTCCCAGTAATCACACTCTTCCTGAATTTGTTTTTCCAACTGTTGTCCCAACCCCGCACCTTGTCTGCGAGTTAAGTATGTTAGCATAGAGTCTCGGTGAGTAGTGCTTTTTTCATGATGATCAATTACAATAGTATTTCGCCAGTCACTGAACCCTTCTCTTATAACAAAATGTGAGACATTTTTAGGAGCAAACAGTTTACAAACATAACAGTAAACTGATCCTGTTGATGGTGAATACAATAACCACTCTCTCTTGTATTTCTCACCATTGGCTTTTGTCCCAACGAAAAGTTTTTGTGAACAGTATCTTGCTGGTTTGCCACTACTGAAATGCCGGTAAGACTTGTCAAATGGCCCATTGTGGTGTTGACAGTCACTGGGTCCACAAGCAATCCAATAAGCCACATCATCAGCAGAGAAATCAAGCCACAACCCTGGATCTTTTGCTATATTTACTTCATCTTCTGCAGACTGATTCATTTCACCACCATCACCATGGTCCACTAAACTTTCATTTTCAGCAATTATTTCAACCCCAGAATGTCTTGTAAAGCAACTTGAATCAACATTTGCAGTAGAGGTATCAAGAGAATTTACAGGCAAAGTGAGATCAGTAGTGAGACATGTGGTAGATGAACCTGCTTGTGACACCTCGGTGATTCCAACGTCATCATATTTTGATTTTGAAGTGATCAAAGTGGTATTTGTGTCCACTTCTGATGACGGAGATTGGTTTTGATTCAGAATCGGTATATCATGTTGACGTTGTGGTCGTGGAACTTGTGTGAAGAAATCAGTCAGCTTTGCAGTCTTGGACTCTAAATCCAAAGTCTTCTCTTGTTTCTCTTTTGATAGTTTTCGCTTTTGTGCACCACTTAACTGAACACGTTTCATCTTGGTTCTTGGGGTCTGTAAAATACAGAAATAAAAAGAATATTTTATTTGTATATTATGTGGCAATCAACACAGTTACACATATCACAATCTTGGCTTTGTTCTTTTATTCTCAGAAAGACAAAATGGGAACCGTACACAACCAAAGTGGCAATTTAAATATAAGTGGCAATTAAATATAACTCAACCGAAATATCAACTCGAAATGTTGAATACAAATCAAATCGAAAGAAGGAACCAAAAGAAGGAACCGAAAGAAGGAACCGAAACCTATAAAATAAAAATACTTAACATTAGAATTAATAATACGCAATCTATAAAAATATCAATATTAACATTTCACTATTAACGAGCCACATTTTATATTTACATTTATTTATTTATTTAAAACACAATATTTAATTATAGGAAATATGAACATTTGCTTAGGGCCTAAATTGTCCTAACTACGTTTGATGTTATATATACATTACAAATTATTCACTCTGGTTATTACAATCTAAATTCTTTTATACTGTTATGACAATAGATAAATAAATTATAAAATAAAGATACGTGTATGATAAAATATTGTTATATATACAAATAAAGTACACTTCATAGACTTACCCTAGAGAAGAAGAGAGAGCAACAGATAAACTTCTTCAACGCTAATTAACTTAGGTCAGTATATCTTATTATTATAATGGCCGTGATAAACATCACTTGATACAACAGCAATATAGAGAGTTTATAGTTTCTTTTATTTTAATATTAATTTATATTACAATTCTATAAACCTAAATCTTTCTGTAAAACAATACCAAATGATTATGTAAAATATATATTTAATATTATATGCACAAATCACACGTTCAGAATAACTTCCTATAGCACACGAAAATATTTAATCTATATGTATTTTTAATATGGCGCTCAAAGATTTGATATAAACAAAATAATAACGCAAAGCGTAAAGTGTGTGATTACAACGAAATATATTTATTCTCTCAAAAGGGTTGTTGTTCACTACAAATTCAAACAATGAAAAAAAATAAATACTATATATGAATATATATAATTCAGTTTTCAACAGCTTATAGGCTATAAGCCGCGATTATAATAGTATAATAAATCCATGGTAAATCCGACAATGGAAAATTTCTGTGGTGCCCCCCTTCCCTTGATGCCCTAAGCACGGGCTTATTTTGCTTAATGGTTAATCCGGCCCTGCCCCCAGTATATGGAAAACTGATGAGTGGGTAGTTGGGAGGTAACGAAAATGGTTCACTGAGTAGGTAGGTAGTTAATCTAACAATTATTAAATTCCTTTTATGTCAATAACTGGGTGGATGAAACCAATTGGTTGCTCACCAGAGTTATTCTCCACACTAGTATTTATATACTGTGTGAGAAGAGCGTGCTCGGTAATAGATATACATTACCGATCAACCAACCGGGGAAAAAACCAAGACAACGCTGGTGGAAAAAGCCCCGCGAAAAGGAGAACAAAGGAGAACGAAAACGAGGAACGGGGCGAGAAGGACGGAACTGGGGAAGGGACAAGAACAGACACCGAAGAAAGATCCCCACCAGCAAGTACGCTCTCGACAATTATACAGGAAGGAGAAAAGAGACTCTCTAATAACTAGCAGTAAGTGATTAATTGTGTTTTTAACCCAGCAAATTAAACTCATTAAATTAAGCTGGGTCAGACAACTTAGGCCTACATTGTGGCCTAAGACCCAGCATCAACTCATAGCTTAACAAAGGTGAAGGTAGATTGCCCTAACCTAGTTTGGTGAGGAATCCTACTGTGGACCTAAATTTATCTGCCCGCTCTGGACCATTTCCGGAATCTCTAGGCTGACCCCTACAGGGCTAGACTTAATCTACTCTATAGTTAGACTGGAGATATAAGGGGTGGGTTAATTGTGGACCAATTCATACAGAGAATTTTTCACATTGGTGGTCCGTGTGTGGAGAATTTACAAACCTTAAGCTTACTTAACAAAAATTGCAGAATTAGACTAAATGGTCTAGCCTAAGCCTAAGCCTAACCTAACAAACTTGCCTAATTAGGTCTACAACCTAGGGCCTAACTAGGAAACATTTACATTTAAGGAGTCTCATTCTCTTATAAGCTTAGACCTGAGTGACACATAAGTACTTGGTGGGGATTAAACCAAATTTAAAACTTGACTGTTTTGTCTGTGCTCTCTCTTCTCTGGTAATTTCTTCTTGTCCTATATTTCATTACGATCCCCAGTTAAACAATTTTGACTTAAACATGGACAGTGCGGAATTGAAAAAGTTAAAAAAGAAAAGGGGGGCAAAGTTGGGAGCTGTTACAAAGGCCGTGAACACTTTTAACAATATTACACAACCTGGTAAGGAAGATTTAGAGTGTGTAATTCTTAAATTGGAAACTAAAAAGAAGGAAATAATAGCCATTGATGAGAGTATTTCAGAGTTAGTTGAATCCGAAATGGCTGAAGAACAATTGATAGACCTTTACGCTGATAATGATGATCAGGTAATCTCAATTGAACAGCAAATAAGGAGACTACGGTCTCGTTTGACTGACTTAATACCAAATAAACCTAATTCTGATTTTAATCAAAGTAGAGCTAACCTTCAACAAAATTTAAGTGGCATGCTAAATCCTGAGTCACAAGAATTGAGGGCTCAGTTACCCATTTTGCTAGTACCAACATTTGAAGGGGACACGGTACAATTCCCATCTTTCATTGACAAATTTGAGAGTTTAATAGGTAATAAATCTTATATTTCAACTGTTGAAAAGTTTAGCTACTTAACTAGTTTCCTTAAAGGCCCAGCCTATAACTGATAGCCTATTTACCAGCCGTAGGGAATTCATATGAAGTAGCTATTGATCTCTTAAAACGTAATTACATTAATAAAGATGAGATTGTATATGAATTATCTCAACAAATTTTTGATTTTGCACCCATAAAAGATAACCATAGTGATATGGACAATTTTTATACAAAATTAGAAGCTATTATAGGACAACTGGTTAGCAATGAGATAGATATTAAAGCTTCATCTTGGATTATACAAGGCATAGTTCTTAGGTGCCTTCCTTTGAGGGTTAAAGATATTTTAATTCTAAAGACGGGAGAAAATTATCCTAATCTTGAAAGTATCAGAAAACACTTTCCCAATATCCTAACTAATTACAAATTGAGAGATATTCCAACACAAAATAAGACCCAGACTATGGATAAACCAAAGACTGTTCCCAGAGACCAACTAGCTACAGCCAAACAGACAAAACTTGATACTGTAGAATCAAATGTGACCAACTGTAATACACGAACACCTACATTACAGAACTTTAATGTAACTGCTGCCTCAACTTACACACTACATTGCAAATTTTGTGCAAGTAATGAACACAGTAGTACTGGGTGTGACAAATATTCAGACTTTAACCAAAGAGCTAAAAGGTGTGAACAGTTGAACCTATGTAAAAAGTGTACTGGCTAGGGACATTATAAGAAAGACTGTAAATCTAGGTTAAGATTCAAGTGTAAGTTTTGTAAAAGTTTACGACATGTCTCATCAATGTGTGATTCACCAAAGTGTCCAAACAATGGTACTCAAACTCAAAAGATACCTCCACCAAACAAAGGTAATCAAGAAAATGCCACTTTCATGGGACATTCTGTTTGTTCAAACAACGTAACAAAAAACACTGAGATTCTTTTACCAACTATTACTTTGGACTTAGTGAATAGTGAGGGTAGCACCACTCCAGTGAGATGTCTTATAGACTGTTGTTCTCAACAAACATTTGTTTCGCAAATGTAGTTAATAAATTGGGTTTGACACCAAACCCGAATGAACAAAAACTCAATATTGCATCCTTTGTTAAGGGTAACTCGGACAAAAATAGCTATAAGACAATTGACCTGGAACTACATTTAGAAAATAAATTAGAGAAAATTGAAGCAGTTATTATTTCTAAAGTAGGACAAAACAAACTGGTTATACCCAAACTAGAAGAAACCATAAATCATTTAGGAAAACACTACAAAATAGCTGATAGACATATCACAAACAACACAGTAGCTAACATTGAAATGTTAATGGGGGCAGATTATATTAATCTTATTCATAAGGGCATAGTGAAGATAGGTAATGGTATAGCTATTCAGACTCCATCAGGGATAGCCCCTTTGGGTGACCTATCCAAATACAACCTAGACCTAAACCAAAATAGTTCATGACCAACAAATACTATGTGCCTCAACTCAGTCCTACATAACACCTGTAAGAATAGCAACACTTTGAATAATATTATCTCAACTGAGAACATTAATTCATCATTATCAAATGAAACTTTGGATGAGGCAATTCAAACTTTATGGTTGCTAGAATCTGTGGGTATACATGACACAAATCAAACTTCAGAAGATCAGTTAATGGTAGAAAGATTTGAAGACACCATTCAGTGCAAAGACAATAGTTATTTTATTGAGTTACCTTGGAAAATAAATTGTCCAACTTTAAGAGATAATCTCAAAGTAGCTAAAGGACATTTATATAAAGTAATGAAAAAACTCAAACAAAATAATAATATTAAAACATATAATGATGTCTTCAAAGAACAGCTACAGAAAGGCTTCATTGAAGAAGTAACAAATAACCCTTTTAAAAAAGATGGTTGTCATTATTTAACCCACAGGGGGGTTTATCGACAAGATGCCCCAACAACAAAACTCAGAGTAGTATATAACTGTAGCCTCAAAGACAGTGATAAACACAGTTTGAATGATTGCCTGATTGAGGGTCCTAATCTCATTTCTGACCTTGTGAAGATCTTACTGAGGTTCAGGTTAGATAAATATGCCGTACAAAGTGACATTTCAAAGGCATTTTTGAGAATAAATCTTAAAAATGAATATGATAAGAACCAACTTAGGTTCTTATGGTTCAAGGATCCATTTGATTTGAATAAAGGGTTCATAACCTATAGATTTAATGTTGTGTTGTTTGGAGCCAATTGCTCACATAGCCTATTAGCATTGACAATTGGACATCATTTGAACCAGTTTAATAACTCTTTAACATTGAACTTCCTTAAGGAACATTTTTACGTAGACAATCTAATAGGCTCAACAACAACAAAATCTGAATTATCTGAAGTCTATGAACACTCTCAAAACATTATGCAACAAGGTAACTTTGAACTTAGAGAGTGGATTTCAAATGATGAGGATTTAAACAAAAAAATTTTAAAGGATAATAATGGTCTTACTGAGCCATCAGACAGAGTTAAAACTTTAGGTATGAACTGGTATTTGGATGCAACTTCTAACAGTCATGATTCAATCTGTACTAAAGGTTTTAAACTTGATGAGGAAGCAAATACTAGAAGACAAATATTATCAGAGGCTTCCAAAATTTTTGATCCTATGGGTCTATTCCTGCCTTCAACAATAAAATCAAAGATTCTCCTCCAAGAAATTTGGAGGACAAATGTTGGGTGGGATGATCCAATAACAAATGAAAATAAAAAATCTTGGAAGAAGTTAGCTGCTGATTTAACAAAAGTGCAGAACATAAAAATTCAAAGGTGCTGTGGGTTTAGGGATAAGCCCCAGAGACTTCATGTGTTTACTGATGCAAGCACACAAGCTTATGGGTGCTGTGCGTATCTTGTAAGTCCTACAGAAAGTTATCTAATTTATGCAAAAGGGAAAGTTGCACCTCTCAAACCTACCCGAACCATACCTCAATTGGAACTATTGGCTGCTGCATTAGCCATTAAAACCATTTCATTGCTTAAGGATGCTTATCATGATGTGAACATAACTGATATCCACATCTGGCTTGACAGTCAGATTTGTCTTGCCTGGATACGGAATGATAGCATTAATAGTAAGAATATCTTTGTAAGAAATAGGCTAAAAGAAATAGCTGAAGCTAATGAAAGCCTACAAGTAAACTTTCACTATGTTCCAACTAAACAAAATCCAGCAGACTTTCTGACCAGAGGTTTATCCTACAAGTTGTTGAAGTCAAACAAAACTTGGTTTATGGGACCTAAGTGGCTCTGTAATACAGACCAATGGCCTGTGGAACAAGTTAACTTGACATTAAATTTAATCTTTTCAAATGAAAAGGTTGAACCAATCACTAATTATGAAATTTATTCTGATTTCAACAAACTTGTCAGGGTTACAGCCTACTGTTTGAGGTTTGCTCACAACTGTTTAACTACAATTAACAAACAGCTAAATAAAAACAATCATAATTATACAGAAGTTGCAACCAAATACTGGATAGGCCATGCACAACAAAAAGAGTACAATAAAGAGTTAGAATTCTTAACTAATGGGAAACAAACAAAAGAACCTGTACCATCAGTAGTTGTGGATCTAAACTTGTTCAGAGATGAGGAAGGCCTTCTAAGGTGTAAAGGGAGATTAGACAAATCAAAACTGTCATACAAAAGCAAACATCCAATCCTTTTACCTAGATTTAGCTATTTGACAACATTAATCATCAGAAAAACACACAATGATGTATATCATATGGGGGTACCACAGACACTAACTACATTAAGAAAAACTTATTGGATACCCAAGGGAAGGATCACTGTTAAAACAGTCCTGAGTGAGTGTGTCACATGTAGGCGTATTCATGCTAGGCCCTATAGGAAACCAAATCCTCCTGCTTTGCCAGAGGAGAGAGTTACTCTCAACAGACCCTTTGAGACTGTAGGCATTGACTATACAGGAGCATTGACTGTAGGGGTGGGTGACACTGAACAAAAATTGTACATTGTACTGTTTACATGTGCTGCCTCACGAGCTGTTTATCTGGATGTTGTGGAGGACCTTACAGCAGAATCTTTTGTTGCTGTCTTTAAGAGATTCTGTGCACGACATTCAGTACCAAAGACAGTTTGGACTGACAATGCTACATATTTCAAGGCTGGTGAACAAGTCATCCACGACTTGTTAAGCGACGAACTCACACAATTATATATACAAAATTCAAACATAAAGTGGAAGTATATTCCAGTTGCCTCTCCTTGGTATGGTTCTATCTGGGAGAGGAATATACAAACAGTAAAGAATTGCTTGAAGAAAGCAATTAGTAAAAAACAGATACACTTATTTGAGTTGCTCACTCTCCTGGCTGAGATTGAGAACATCATCAACAATAGACCACTCACTTATGTGAGTGACAACATTAATGACCCGAAACCATTAACTCCAAATCATTTGATTCGGGGAGAACAAGTTAGTCTCCTGCCGGACTACAATATAGACTCTTCAGAAGACCCAAACTGGACTCAACGACATGATGAGCTCCAGACTAAGTTACAACATTTAACTAGAGTTAAAGCTCATTTCATTAAACAGTGGAAAACTGAGTACTTGATGGGTCTAAGGGAGAGACATAAACAAATGACTAAGAAGGATTGGTCTGACACAATTAAGGTAGGGGACCTTGTTCTCATACATGACAGTACTCCAAGACAATACTGGCCTCTGGCTAGAGTTTTAGAACTCAGACCAGGGGCAGACGGGGTAACAAGAGTGGTCAAATTAAGGACTTGAACGGGTGACACAACAAGAGACATTTCTCTTTTGTACCCTTTAGAGTCTGGACCCAAAACAATGGACTTTGGAGAACCTTCTCCACTGACAGTAACAACTGGAGACACTGAACTTCCATGTAACTATTCCTTTGACAGTAGGAGTGGTAACGCATCCTACTACAACATTGACAGACACAAGACCTCAGCGACAAACAGCATTAAAGGCGCGACTATTTTTATAACAAAAAATAGATGCTGGGGAATTGTAATTTTATCTTCTAACTTTCACTTTTTCTTTTCTTATGGTAAAGACCATAGACAGTTTCATCCTATGGATGTATATTTTCTCTTCTAGTTAAATGCTACACCTTCTCCATGAGAAGGTGAGGATAGGCACTGTTAATCAGATTAACAGGCATTTACAGTCAAATAGTTAGCTAGTCTACACTCAGACATAAAAATTGGTGACAATGACACCAAAATTTTTATCTCCCGGGGCCCCCAGTATATGGAAAACTGATGAGTGGGTAGTTGGGAGGTAACGAAAATGGTTCATTGAGTAGGTAGGTAGTTAATCTAACAATTATTAATTCCTTTTATGTCAATAACTGGGTGATGATGAAACCAATTGGTTGCTCACCAGAGTTATTCTCCACACTAGTATTTATATACTGTGTGAGAAGAGCGTGCTCGGTAATAGATATACATTACGATCAACCAACCGGGGAAAAAACCAAGACAACGCTGGTGGAAAAAGCCCCGCGAAAAGGAGAACAAAGGAGAACGAAAACGAGGAACGGGGCGAGAAGGACGGAACTGGGGAAGGGACAAGAACAGACACCGAAGAAAGATCCCCACCAGCAAGTACGCTCTCGACAATTATACAGGAAGGAGAAAAGAGACTCTCTAATAACTAGCAGTAAGTGACTAATTGTGTTTTTAACCCAGCAAATTAAACTCATTAAATTAAGCTGGGTCAGACAACTTAGGCCTACATTGTGGCCTAAGACCCAGCATCAACTCATAGCTTAACAAAGGTGAAGGTAGATTGCCCTAACCTAGTTTGGTGAGGAATCCTACTGTGGACTCAATTTATCTGCCCGCTCTGGACCATTTCCGGAATCTCTAGGCTGACCCCTACAGGGCTAGACTTAATCTACTCTATAGTTAGACTGGAGATATAAGGGGTGGGTTAATTGTGGGACCAATTCATACAGAGAATTTTTCACATTGGTGGTCCGTGTGTGGGGAATTTACAACCTTAAGCTTACTTAACAAAATTGCAGAATTAGGCTAAATGGTCTAGCCTAAGCCTAAGCCTAACCTAACAAACTTGCCTAATTAGGTCTACAACCTAGGGCTAACTAGGAAACATTTACATTTAAGGAGTCTCATTCTCTTATAAGCTTAGACCTGAGTGACACATAAGTACTTGGTGGGGATTAAACCAAATTTAAAACTTGACTGTTTTGTCTGTGCTCTCTCTTCTCTGGTAATTCTTCTTGTCCTATATTTCATTACGATCCCCAGTTAAACAATTTTGACTTAAACATGGACAGTGCGGAATTGAAAAAGTTAAAAAAGAAAAGGGGGGCAAAGTTGGGAGCTGTTACAAAGGCCGTGAACACTTTTAACAATATTACACAACCTGGTAAGGAAGATTTAGAGTGTGTAATTCTTAAATTGGAAACTAAAAAGAAGGAAATAATAGCCATTGATGAGAGTATTCAGAGTTAGTTGAATCCGAAATGGCTGAAGAACAATTGATAGACCTTTACGCTGATAATGATGATCAGGTAATCTCAATTGAACAGCAAATAAGGAGACTACGGTCTCGTTTGACTGACTTAATACCAAATAAACCTAATTGATTTTAATCAAAGTAGAGCTAACCTTCAACAAAATTTAAGTGGCATGCTAAATCCTGAGTCACAAGAATTGAGGGCTCAGTTACCCATTTTGCTAGTACCAACATTTGAAGGGGACACGGTACAATTCCCATCTTTCATGACAAATTTGAGAGTTTAATAGGTAATAAATCTTATATTTCAACTGTTGAAAAGTTTAGCTACTTAACTAGTTTCCTTAAAGGCCCAGCCTATAACCTGATAGCCTATTTACCAGCCGTAGGGAATTCATATGAAGTAGCTATTGATCTCTTAAAACGTAATTACATTAATAAAGATGAGATTGATATGAATTATCTCAACAAATTTTGATTTTGCACCCATAAAAGATAACCATAGTGATATGGACAATTTTTATACAAAATTAGAAGCTATAGGACAACTGGTTAGCAATGAGATAGATATTAAAGCTTCATCTGGATTATACAAGGCATAGTTCTTAGGTGCCTTCCTTTGAGGGTTAAAGATATTTTAATTCTAAAGACGGGAGAAAATTATCCTAATCTTGAAAGTATCAGAAAACACTTTCCAATATCCTAACTAATTACAAATTGAGAGATATTCCAACACAAAATAAGACCCAGACTATGGATAAACCAAAGACTGTTCCCAGAGACCAACTAGCTACAGCCAAACAGACAAAACTGATACTGTAGAATCAAATGTGACCAACTGTAATACACGAACACCTACATTACAGAACTTTAATGTAACTGCTGCCTCAACTTACACACTACATTGCAAATTTTGTGCAAGTAATGAACACAGTAGTACTGGGTGTGACAAAATTCAGACTTTAACCAAAGAGCTAAAAGGGTGTGAACAGTTGAACCTATGTAAAAAGTGTACTGGCTAGGGACATTATAAGAAAAGACTGTAAATCTAGGTTAAGATTCAAGTGTAAGTTTTGTAAAAGTTTACGACATGTCTCATCAATGTGTGATTCACCAAAGTGTCCAAACAATGGTATCAAACTCAAAAGATACCTCCACCAAACAAAGGTAATCAAGAAAATGCCACTTTCATGGGACATTTGTTTGTTCAAACAACGTAACAAAAAACACTGAGATTCTTTTACCAACTATTACTTTGGACTTAGTGAATAGTGAGGGTAGCACCACTCCAGTGAGATGTCTTATAGACTGTTGTTCTCAACAAACATTTGTTTCGCAAAATGTAGTTAATAAATTGGGTTTGACACCAAACCCGAATGAACAAAAACTCAATATGCATCCTTTGTTAAGGGTAACTCGGACAAAAATAGCTATAAGACAATTGACTGGAACTACATTTAGAAAATAAATTAGAGAAAATTGAAGCAGTTATTATTTCTAAAGTAGGACAAAACAAAACTGGTTATACCCAAACTAGAAGAAACCATAAATCATTAGGAAAACACTACAAAATAGCTGATAGACATATCACAAACAACACAGTAGCTAACATTGAAATGTTAATGGGGGCAGATTATATTAATCTTATTCATAAGGGCATAGTGAAGATAGTGTAATGGTATAGCTATTCAGACTCCATCAGGGATAGCCCCTTTGGGTGACCTATCCAAATACAACCTAGACCTAAACCAAAATAGTTCATGACCAACAAATACTATGTGCCTCAACTCAGTCTACATAACACCTGTAAGAATAGCAACACTTTGAATAATATTATCTCAACTGAGAACATTAATTCATCATTATCAAATGAAACTTTGGATGAGGCAATTCAAACTTTATGGTTGCTAGAATCTGTGGGTATACATGACACAAATCAAACTTCAGAAGATCAGTTAATGGTAGAAAGATTTGAAGACACCATTCAGTGCAAAGACAATAGTTATTTTATTGAGTTACCTTGGAAATAAATTGTCCACTTTAAGAGATAATCTCAAAGTAGCTAAAGGACATTTATATAAAGTAATGAAAAAACTCAAACAAGATAATAATATTAAAACATATAATGATGTCTTCAAGAACAGCTACAAAGGCTTCATTGAAGAAGTAACAAATAACCCTTTTAAAAAGATGGTTGTCATTATTTAACCCACAGGGGGTTTATCGACAAGATGCCCCAACAACAAAACTCAGAGAGTATATAACTGTAGCCTCAAAGACAGTGATAAACACAGTTTGAATGATTGCCTGATTGAGGTCCTAATCTCATTTCTGACCTTGTGAAGATCTTACTGAGGTTCAGGTTAGATAAATATGCCGTACAAAGTGACATTTCAAAGGCATTTTTGAGAATAAATCTTAAAAATGAATATGATAAGAACCAACTTAGGTTCTTATGGTTCAAGGATCCATTTGATTTGAATAAAGGGTTCATAACCTATAGATTTAATGTTGTTGTTGTTTGGAGCCAATTGCTCACATAGCCTATTAGCATTGACAATTGGACATCATTGAACCAGTTTTAATAACTCTTAACATTGAACTTCCTTAAGGAAATTTTTACGTAGACAATCTAATAGGCTCAACAACAACAAAATCTGAATTATCTGAAGTCTATGAACACTCTCAAAACATTATGCAACAAGGTAACTTTGAACTTAGAGAGTGGATTTCAAATGATGAGGATTTACAAAAAAATTTTAAAGGATAATAATGGTCTTACTGAGCCATCAGACAGAGTTAAAACTTTAGGTATGAACTGGTATTTGGATGAACTTCTAACGTCATGATTCAATCTGTACTAAAGGTTTTAAACTTGATGAGGAAGCAAAACTAGAAGACAATATTATCAGAGGCTTCCAAATTTTTGATCCTATGGGTCTATTCCTGCCTTCAACAATAAAATCAAAGATTCTCCTCCAGAAATTTGGAGGACAAATGTTGGGTGGGATGATCCAATAACAAATGAAAATAAAAAATCTTGGAAGAAGTTAGCTGCTGATTTAACAAAAGTGCAGAACATAAAAATTCAAAGGTGCTGTGGGTTTAGGGATAAGCCCAGAGACTTCATGTGTTTACTGATGCAAGCACACAAGCTTATGGGTGCTGTGCGTATCTTGTAAGTCCTACAGAAAGTTATCTAATTTATGCAAAAGGAAAGTTGCACCTCTCAAACCTACCCGAACCATACCTCAATTGGAACTATTGGCTGCTGCATTAGCCATTAAAACCATTTCATTGCTTAAGGATGCTTATCATGATGTGAACATAACTGATATCCACATCTGGCTTGACAGTCAGATTTGTCTTGCCTGGATACGGAATGATAGCATTAATAGTAAGAATATCTTTGTAAGAAATAGGCTAAAAGAAATAGCTGAAGCTAATGAAAGCCTACAAGTAAACTTTCACTATGTTCCAACTAAACAAAATCCAGCAGACTTTCTGACCAGAAGTTTATCCTAAAGTTGTTGAGTCAAACAAAACTTGGTTTATGGGACCTAAGTGCTGTAATACAGACCAATGGCCTGTGGAACAAGTTAACTTGACATTAAATTTAATCTTTTCAAATGAAAAGGTTGAACCAATCACTAATTATGAAATTTATTCTGATTTCAACAAACTTGTCAGGGTTACAGCCTACTGTTGAGGTTTGCTCACAACTGTTTTAACTACAATTAACAAACAGCTAAATAAAAACAATCATAATTATACAGAAGTTGCAACCAAATACGGATAGGCCATGCACAACAAAAAGAGTACAATAAAGAGTTAGAATTCTAACTAATGGGAAACAAACAAAAGAACTGTACCATCAGTTTGTGGATCTAAACTTGTTCAGAGATGAGGAAGGCCTTCTAAGGTGTAAAGGGAGATTAGACAAATCAAAACTGTCATACAAAAGCAAACATCCAATCCTTTACCTAGATTAGCTATTTGACAACATTAATCATCAGAAAAACACACATGATGTATATCATATGGGGGTACCACAGACACTAACTACATTAAGAAAAACTTATTGGATACCCAAGGGAAGGATCACTGTTAAAACAGTCCTGAGTGAGTGTGTCACATGTAGGCGTATTCATGCTAGGCCCTATAGGAAACCAAATCCTCCATGCTTTGCCAGAGGAGAGAGTTACTCTCAACAGACCCTTTGAGACTGTAGGCATTGACTACAGGAGCATTGACTGTAGGGGTGGGTGACACTGAACAAAAATTGTACATTGTACTGGTTTACATGTGCTGCCTCACGAGCTGTTTATCTGGATGTTGTGGAGGACCTTACAGCAGAATCTTTTGTTGCTGTCTTTAAGAGATTCTGTGCACGACATTCATTACAAAGACAGTTTGGACTGACAATGCTACATATTCAAGGCTGGTGAACAAGTCATCCACGACTTGTTAAGCGACGAACTCACACAATTATATATACAAAATTCAAACATAAAGTGGAAGTATATTCCAGTGCCTCTCCTTGGTATGGTTCTATCTGGGAGGGAATATACAAACAGTAAAGAATTGCTTGAAGAAAGCAATTAGTAAAAAACAGATACACTTTTTGAGTTGCTCACTCTCCTGGCTGAGATTGAGAACAATCATCAACAATAGACCACTCACTTATGTGAGTGACAACATTAATGACCCGGAACCATTAACTCCAAATCATTTGATTCGGGGAGAACAAGTTAGTCTCCGCCGGACTCCAATATAGACTCTTCAGAGACCCAAACTGGACTCAACGACATGATGAGCTCCAGACTAAGTACAAACATTTAACTAGAGTTAAAGCTCATTTCATTAAACAGTGGAAAACTGAGTACTTGATGGGTCTAAGGGAGAGACATAAACAAATGACTAAGAAGGATTGGTCTGACACAATTAAGGTAGGGGACCTTCGTTCTCATAATGACAGTACTCCAAGACAATACTGGCCTCTGGCTAGAGTTTTAGAACTCAGACCAGGGGCAGACGGGGTAACAAGAGTGGTCAAATTAAGGACTTGAACGGGTGACAAACAAGAGACATTTCTCTTTTGTACCCTTTAGAGTCTGGACCCAAACACAATGGACTTTGGGAACCTCTCCACTGACAGTAACAACTGGAGACACTGAAACTTCCATGTAACTATATCCTTTGACAGTAGGATGTAACGCTCCTACTACAACATTGACAGACACAAGACCTCAGCGACAAACAGCATTAAAGGCGCGACTATTTTTTATAACAAAAAATAGATGCTGGGGAATTGTAATTTTATCTTTAACTTTTCACTTTTTCTTTTCTTATGTAAAGACCATAGACAGTTTCATCCTATGGATGTATATTTTCTCTTCTAGTTAAATGCTACCTTCTCCATGAGAAGGTGAGGATAGGCACTGTTAATCAGATTAACAGGCATTTACAGTCAAATAGTTAGCTAGTCTACACTAGACATAAAAATTGGTGACAATGACACCAAAATTTTTATCTCCCGGGGCCCAGTATATGGAAAACTGATGAGTGGGTAGTTGGGAGGTACGAAAATGGTTCATTGAGTAGGTAGGTAGTTTAATCTAACAATTATTAAATTCCTTTTATGTCAATAACTGGGTGGATGAAACCAATTGGTTGCTCACCAGAGTTATTTCCACACTAGTATTTATATACTGGTGAGAAGAGCGTGCTCGTAATAGATATACATTACCGATCAACCAACCGGGGAAAAAACCAAGACAACGCTGGTGGAAAAGCCCCGCGAAAAGGAGAACAAAGGAGACGAAAACGAGGAACGGGGCGAGAAGGACGGAACTGGGGAAGGGACAGAACAGACACCGAAGAAAGATCCCCACCAGCAAGTACGCTCTCGACAATTATACAGGAAGGAGAAAAGAGACTCTCTAATAACTAGCAGTAAGTGACTAATTGTGTTTTTAACCCAGCAAATTAAACTCATTAAATTAAGCTGGGTCAGGACAACTTGGCCTACATTGTGGCCTAAGACCAGCATCAACTCATAGCTTAACAAAGGTGAAGGTAGATTGCCCTAACCTAGTTGGTGAGGAATCCTACTGTGGACCTCAATTTATCTGCCCGCTCTGGACCATTTCCGGAATCTCTAGGCTGACCCCTACAGGGCTAGACTTAATCTACTCTATAGTTAGACTGGAGATATAAGGGGTGGTTAATTGTGGACCAATTCATACAGAGAATTTTTCACATTGGTGGTCCGTGTGTGGGGAATTTACAAACCTTAAGCTTACTTAAACAAAAATTGCAGAATTAGGCTAATGGTCTAGCCTAAGCCTAAGCCTAACCTAAAAACTTGCCTAATTAGGTCTACAACCTAGGGCCTAACTAGGAAACATTTACATTTAAAGGAGTCTCATTCTTATAAGCTTAGACCTGAGTGACACATAAGTACTTGGTGGGGATTAAACCAATTTAAAACTTGACTGTTTTGTCTGTGCTCTCTCTTCTCTGTAATTTCTTCTTGTCCTATATTTCATTACGATCCCAGTTAAACAATTTTGACTTAAACATGGACAGTGCGGAATTGAAAAAGTTAGAAAAAAGAAAGGGGGCAAAGTTGGGAGCTGTTACAAAGGCCGTGAACACTTTAACAATATTATACAACCTGGTAAGGAAGATTTAGAGTGTGTAATTCTTAAATTGGAAACTAAAAAGAAAGGAAATAATAGCCATTGATGAGAGTATTTCAGAGTTAGTTGAATCCGAAATGGCTGAAGAACAATTGATAGACCTTTACGCTGATAATGATGTCAGGTAATCTCAATTGAACAGCAAATAAGGAGACTACGGTCTCGTTTGACTGACTTAATACCAAAATAAACAATTCTGATTTTAATCAAAGTAGAGCTAACCTTCAACAAAATTTAAGTGGCATGCTAAATCCTGAGTCACAAGAATTGGGCTCAGTTACCCATTTTGCTAGTACCAACATTTGAAGGGGCACGGTACAATTCCCATCTTTCATTGACAAATTTGAGAGTTTAATATGTAATAATCTTATTTCAACTGTTGAAAAGTTTAGATTAACACTAGTTCCTTAAAGGCCCAGCCTATAACCTGATAGCCTATTTACCAAGCCGTAGGGAATTCATATGAAGTAGCTATTGATCTCTTAAACGTAATTACATTAATAAAGATGAGATTGTATATGAATTATCCTCAACAAATTTTTGATTTTGCACCCATAAAGATAACCATAGTGATATGGACAATTTTTATACAAAATTAGAAGCTATTATAGACAACTGGTTAGCAATGAGATAGATATTAAAGCTTCATCTTGGATTATACAAGGCATAGTTCTTAGGTGCCTTCCTTTGAGGGTTAAAGATATTTTAATTTCTAAAGACGGGAGAAAATTATCCTAATCTTGAAAGTATCAGAAAACACTTTCCCAATATCCTAACTAATTACAAATTGAGAGATATTCCAACACAAAATAAGACCCAGACTATGGATAAACCAAAGACTGTTCCCAGAGACCAACTAGCTACAGCCAACAGACAAAACTTGATACTGTAGAATCAAATGTGACCAACTGTAATACACGAACACCTACATTACAGAACTTAATGTAACGCTGCCTCAACTTACACACTACATTGCAAATTTGTGCAAGTAATGAACACAGTAGTATGGTGTGACAAATATTCAGACTTAACCAAAGAGCTAAAAGGGTGAACAGTGAACCTATGTAAAAAGTGTACTGGCTAGGGACATTATAAGAAAGACTGTAAATTAGGTTAAGATTCAAGTGTAAGTTTTGTAAAAGTTTACGACATGTCTCATCAATGTGTGATTCACCAAAGTGTCCAAACAATGGTACTCAAACTCAAAAGATACCTCCACCAAACAAAGGTAATCAAGAAAATGCCACTTTCATGGGACATTCTGTTTGTTCAAACAACGTAACAAAAAACACTGAGATTCTTTTACCAACTATTACTTTGGACTTAGTGAATAGTGAGGGTAGCACCACTCCAGTGAGATGTCTTATAGACTGTTGTTCTCAACAAACATTTGTTTCGCAAAATGTAGTTAATAAATTGGGTTTGACACCAAACCCGAATGAACAAAAACTCAATATTGCATCCTTTGTTAAGGGTAACTCGGACAAAAATAGCTATAAGACAATTGACCGGAACTACATTTAGAAAATAAATTAGAGAAAATTGAAGCAGTTATTATTTCTAAAGTAGGACAAAACAAACTGGTTATACCAAACTAGAAGAAACCATAAATCATTTAGGAAACACTACAAAATAGCTGATAGACATATCACAAACAACACAGTAGCTAACATTGAAATGTTAATGGGGGCAGATTATATTAATCTTATTCATAAGGGCATAGTGAAGATAGGTAATGGTATAGCTATTCAGACTCCATCAGGGATAGCCCCTTTGGGTGACCTATCCAAATACAACCTAGACCTAAACCAAAATAGTTCATGACCAACAAATACTATGTGCCTCAACTCAGTCCTACATAACACCTGTAAGAATAGCAACACTTTGAATAATATTATCTCAACTGAGAACATTAATTCATCATTATCAAATGAAACTTTGGATGAGGCAATTCAAACTTTATGGTTGCTAGAATCTGTGGGTATACATGACACAAATCAAACTTCAGAAGATCAGTTAATGGTAGAAAGATTTGAAGACACCATTCAGTGCAAAGACAATAGTTATTTTATTGAGTTATTTTGGAAAATAAATTGTCCAACTTTAAGAGATAATCTCAAAGTAGCTAAAGGACATTTATATAAAGTAATGAAAAAACTCAACAAAATAATAATATTAAAACATATAATGATGTCTTCAAAGAACAGCTACAGAAAGGCTTCATTGAAGAAGTAACAAATAACCCTTTTAAAAAGATGGTTGTCATTATTTAACCCACAGGGGGGTTTATCGACAAGATGCCCCAACAACAAAACTCAGAGTAGTATATAACTGTAGCCTCAAGACAGTGATAAACACAGTTTGAATGATTGCCTGATTGAGGGTCCTAATCTCATTTCTGACCTTGTGAAGATCTTACTGAGGTTCAGGTTAGATAAATATGCCGTACAAAGTGACATTTCAAAGGCATTTTTGAGAATAAATCTTAAAATGAATATGATAAGAACCAACTTAGGTTCTTATGGTTCAAGGATCCATTTGATTTGAATAAAGGGTTCATAACCTATAGATTTAATGTTGTGTTGTTTGGAGCCAATTGCTCACATAGCCTATTAGCATTGACAATTGGACATCATTTGAACCAGTTTAATAACTCTTTAACATTGAACTTCTTAAGGAACATTTTTACGTAGACAATCTAATAGGCTCAACAACAACAAAATCTGAATTATCTGAAGTCTATGACACTCAAAACATTATGCAACAAGGTAACTTTGAACTTAGAGAGTGGATTTCAAATGATGAGGATTTAAACAAAAAAATTTTAAAGGATAATAATGGTCTTACTGAGCCATCAGACAGAGTTAAAACTTTAGGTATGAACTGGTATTTGGATGCAACTTCTAACAGTCATGATTCAATCTGTACTAAAGGTTTTAAACTTGATGAGGAAGCAAATACTAGAAGACAAATATTATCAGAGGCTTCCAAAATTTTTGATCCTATGGGTCTATTCCTGCCTTCAACAATAAAATCAAAGATTCTCTTCCAAGAAATTTGGAGGACAAATGTTGGGTGGGATGATCCAATAACAAATGAAAATCAAAAATCTTGGAAGTTAGCTGCTGATTTAACAAAAGTGCAGAACATTAAAATTCAAAGGTGCTGTGGGTTTAGGGATAAGCCCCAGAGACTTCATGTGTTTACTGATGCAAGCACACAAGCTTATGGGTGCTGTGCGTATCTTGTAAGTCCTACAGAAAGTTATCTAATTTATGCAAAGGGAAAGTTGCACCTCTCAAACCTACCCGAACCATACCTCAATTGGAACTATTGGCTGCTGCATTAGCCATTAAAACCATTTCATTGCTTAAGGATGCTTATCATGATGTGAACATAACTGATATCCACATCTGGCTTGACAGTCAGATTTGTCTTGCCTGGATACGGAATGATAGCATTAATAGTAAGAATATCTTTGTAAGAAATAGGCTAAAAGAATAGCTGAAGCTAATGAAAGCCTACAAGTAAACTTTCACTATGTTCCAACTAAACAAATCCAGCAGACTTTCTGACCAGAGGTTTATCCTACAAGTTGTTGA
The DNA here is from genome assembly GCA_023014485.1 of Bathynomus jamesi. Taxonomy (NCBI): domain Eukaryota; kingdom Metazoa; phylum Arthropoda; class Malacostraca; order Isopoda; family Cirolanidae; genus Bathynomus; species Bathynomus jamesi. Next base: position 413,760 of record JAJOZX010002449.1, read on the forward strand.
AGTCAAACAAAACTTGGTTTATGGGACCTAAGTGGCTCTGTAATACAGACCAATGGCCTGTGGAACAAGTTAACTTGACATTAAATTTAATCTTTTCAAATGAAAAGGTTGAACCAATCACTAATTATGAAATTTATTCTGATTTCAACAAACTTGTCAGGGTTACAGCCTACTGTTTGAGGTTTGCTCACAACTGTTTAACTACAATTAACAAACAGCTAAATAAAAACAATCATAATTATACAGAAGTTGCAACCAAATACTGGATAGGCCATGCACAACAAAAAGAGTACAATAAAGAGTTAATTCTTAACTAATGGGAAACAAACAAAAGAACCTGTACCATCAGTAGTTGTGGATCTAAACTTGTTCAGAGATGAGGAAGGCCTTCTAAGGTGTAAAGGGAGATTAGACAAATCAAAACTGTCATACAAAAGCAAACATCCAATCCTTTTACCTAGATTTAGCTATTTGACAACATTAATCATCAGAAAAACACACAATGATGTATATCATATGGGGGTACCACAGACACTAACTACATTAAGAAAACTTATTGGATACCCAAGGAAGGATCACTGTTAAAACAGTCCCGAGTGAGTGTGTCACATGTAGGCGTATTCATGCTAGGCCCTATAGGAAACCAAATCCTCCTGCTTTGCCAGAGGAGAGAGTTACTCTCAACAGACCCTTTGAGACTGTAGGCATTGACTATACAGGAGCATTGACTGTAGGGGTGGTGACACTGAACAAAAAATGTACATTGTACTGTTTACATGTGCTGCCTCACGAGCTGTTTATCTGGATGTTGTGGAGGCCTTACAGCAGAATCTTTTGTTGCTGTCTTTAAGAGATTCTGTGCACGACATTCAGTACCAAAGACAGTTTGGACTGACAATGCTACATATTTCAAGGCTGGTGAACAAGTCATCCACGACTTGTTAAGCGACGAACTCACACAATTATATATACAAAATTCAAACATAAAGTGGAAGTATATTCCAGTTGCCTCTCCTTGGTATGGTTCTATCTGGGAGGGAATATACAAACAGTAAAGAATTGCTTGAAGAAAGCAATTGGTAAAAAACAGATACACTTATTTGAGTTGCTCACTCTCCTGGCTGAGATTGAGAACATCATCAACAATAGACCACTCACTTATGTGAGTGACAACATTAATGACCCGGAACCATTAACTCCAAATCATTTGATTCGGGGAGACAAGTTAGTCTCCTGCCGGACTACAATATAGACTCTTCAGAAGACCCAAACTGGACTCAACGACATGATGAGCTCCAGACTAAGTTACAACATTTAACTAGAGTTAAAGCTCATTTCATTAAACAGTGGAAAACTGAGTACTTGATGGGTCTAAGGGAGACATAAACAAATGACTAAGAAGGATTGTCTGACACAATTAAGGTAGGGACCTTGTTCTCATACATGACAGTACTCCAAGACAATACTGGCCTCTGGCTAGAGTTTTAGAACTCAGACCAGGGGCAGACGGGTAACAAGAGTGGTCAAATTAAGGACTTGAACGGGTGACACAACAAGAGACATTTCTCTTTTGTACCCTTTGAGTCTGGACCCAAAACAATGGACTTTGGAGAACCTTCTCCACTGACAGTAACAACTGGAGACACTGAACTTCCATGTAACTATTCCTTTGACAGTAGGAGTGGTAACGCATCCTACTACAACATTGACAGACACAAGACCTCAGCGACAAACAGCATTAAAGGCGCGACTATTTTTATAACAAAAAATATGCTGGGAATTGTAATTTTATCTTCTAACTTTCACTTTTTCTTTTCTTATGGTAAAGACCATAGACAGTTTCATCCTATGGATGTATATTTTCTCTTCTAGTTAAATGCTACACCTTCTCCATGAGAAGGTGAGGATAGGCACTGTTAATCAGATTAACAGGCATTTACAGTCAAATAGTTAGCTAGTCTACACTCAGACATAAAAATTGGTGACAATGACACCAAAATTTTTATCTCCCGGGGCCCCCAGTATATGGAAAACTGATGAGTGGGTAGTTGGGAGGTAACGAAAATGGTTCACTGAGTAGGTAGGTAGTTAATCTAACAATTATTAAATTCCTTTTATGTCAATAACTGGGTGGATGAAACCAATTGGTTGCTCACCAGAGTTATTCTCCACACTAGTATTTATATACTGTGTGAGAAGAGCGTGCTCGGTAATAGATATACATTACCGATCAACCAACCGGGGAAAAAACCAAGACAACGCTGGTGGAAAAAGCCCCGCGAAAAGGAGAACAAAGGAGAACGAAAACGAGGAACGGGGCGAGAAGGACGGAACTGGGGAAGGGACAAGAACAGACACCGAAGAAAGATCCCCACCAGCAAGTACGCTCTCGACAATTATACAGGAAGGAGAAAAGAGACTCTCTAATAACTAGCAGTAAGTGACTAATTGTGTTTTTAACCCAGCAAATTAAACTCATTAAATTAAGCTGGGTCAGACAACTTAGGCCTACATTGTGGCCTAAGACCCAGCATCAACTCATAGCTTAACAAAGGTGAAGGTAGATTGCCCTAACCTAGTTTGGTGAGGAATCCTACTGTGGACCTCAATTTATCTGCCCGCTCTGGACCATTTCCGGAATCTCTAGGCTGACCCCTACAGGGCTAGACTTAATCTACTCTATAGTTAGACTGGAGATATAAGGGGTGGGTTAATTGTGGACCAATTCATACAGAGAATTTTTCACAGGGGGAAATGACACGAAAAAGGTTAAGAACCGCTAAGCTAGAGCAATATTAGAAAGAGGTATAATAAACACTAAATTGGATTTATTAACAGTAGTGTTGTATGCCCTCATCAAACCTGGACCAGGTTGTTTGCATAACAAGTTAAGTGATTTATGAACTGTTGAAGACCGTCCTACTTTTGACCCCTCTGCAGCACCCCGCCTCATTCAGGTAATTTGATATAAGAAAAAGTTGCTTTCTAGACAAGGGACTTTGAACAACACCTTGGCCGGATGAGTGCTGAACAATACGATAGTCGTATCTGCGCAGGACAAACAGATGGAGAGAGAGAGAGAGAGAGAGAGGAGAGAGAGAGAGAGAGAGAGAGAGCTTTGAGTGCATTAGTATTATTATTATTTTAACCCTTTACTTGCCTACGTCCCTATTTTGGGTGGGCTTTGCCCTTTCACAGTTACAGTAGCTTTGAGTTGTTCAGCAGCTTCTGGTCTGCTAAATTGCACTATGGTTGCCTCCAATCTTCTACGTTTAGTTGTGTTTGTGACAATACGCTGATTTAGAATATAGTTGTATGTTTGATTTGGTGTTAGCACTTCTTTAAATTAATTTGGCTGAGTAATATGGCAATGATGGAGTGCGTTTAGAAAAATAGTTGCCAGATTCTCCACACATAGTTATTACACAGTCATTAGATCACATAAGTTATCAAACAGGTAATTCCAATTAACTTAGTATATACAATATGCTGTAGGGTATATATATATAATATATAAGAAAAATGTGCTTTTGCGTAATTAGCTGTAGATATGATAGTTATGATACTTCAAGTAAAATTGCTATACTCGATGTTTAAAACATCACTTTCAATGCTTAAGTTGGTGGATGTTGACAAAGTTCCTCATTTCTACCAGTCTCAAGAGTTGAAATTTCTCGGTGTTAAATGCCATACTGTTGTCTTCTGACCATTTTGCTACTAGTGTCCCTCTGCTCCGTCTCTCTTCACACGAAGGTCAAGCTGGTGGCCCCCACCTCTAGGCCTGGCTTGGTGGAGGAGTGAGTTGCGCTCTCCACCGCACATAACCAGGTACACCTGACTCATCTGGTACCGTCCTGTGCCAGGCATCTAGTCTTCTCTTGACGACATCAACTTTTATCCCTGTAACGTTTCTGAGGTCCTTAGGAAGCTGGTTAAAAAGTCTTGGCCCCCTGACATCCAAGCTATTTTCCTTCAGTGTTGAGGAGGTCCCTTGTTAGGCCTTTAGTTTGGTATCACTACATATTCTGTCTTTCCTATTGTCCATCGTTGTTTGGCTGGTAATTGGTTTAGTTTGAGGTTCGATACCACTCGTTGATTTTTCTGCTGATCTTTGTACCCCTCATAATATTGTCTTTGGTAGCGCTGAGAGACACTGACTGAGGCGCATTGTGGTGGGATGGCGGGAGGGACCCACGAATGTAAACACCACTAAATCACGGTTAACATCATGTCACGATCACGGATAAGTGCACAATGGTAACAATTAGTAAGTCATGTTAATTCAATTGACGACAGTGAATCACGGATAACTGCATGAATAAATGTGTGTATACACTACGATGTGTTTCCGTGCGTCGTTCTCTCTTTGCATGAAGGTCAAGGTGGTGGTCCCTGCATCTTGGGCTGGCTTGGTGGAGGAGCGAGTTGCTCTCTTGCACTCTCCACCGCACACAGCCATGTACACCCGGCTCATCTGGCATAATATGCAATCTGTTTAATTTCCTCATTTCTATCATATGTCGAGTTGAAATTTCTCGTGTTAAATGTCATATTGTTGTCTTCTGACCAATTGTATATTTTGTTTGTGTTCCCATCTGCATCGGTCTTTCTTCACATGAAGGTCAAGCTGGTGACCCCGCCTCTAGGCCTGGCTTGGTGGAGGAGCGAGTTGCTCTCTTGCGCTCCCCAAGACTTCAACTTTGATCCCTATAACGTTTCTGAGGTCCTTAGGATGCTGGTTGAAAAGTCTTGGTCCCCTGACAACCAAGCTATTTTCCTTCAGTGTTGAGGAGGTCCCTTGTCAGGCCTTTAGTTTGGGAACACTACATATTCTGCCTTTCCTATTGTCTAGCGTTGTATGGTGGATGGTAATTGGGTTTAGTTTGAGGTTTGGTACTACTCGTTAATTTTTCTGCTGATCTTTGTATCCCTCGTAATAGTGTCTTTGGCAGCGCTGAGAGACACTGACTGATTCGCATTGTGGTGGGATGGCGGGAGGGACCCGCGAATGTAAACACCACCAAATCACGGTTAACTCCATGTCACGATCACGGATAAGTGCACGATGGTAACAATTAGTAGGTCATGTTAACTCAGTTGACGACAGTGAATCACGGATAACTGCATGAATAAAATGTGTGTTTATACCACGATGTGTTTTTGCGCGTCGTTCTCTCTTCGCACGAAGGTCAAGCTGGTGGTCCCTGCCTTTAGGACTGGCTTGGTGGAGGCGCGAGTTTGTTCTCATGCACTCTCTGCCACACATAGGCGCTTGGTGGAGGAGCGAGTTGCTCTCTTGCGCTCTCCAACGCACATAGCCAATATATATATAGATAGATAGATAGGTAGATAGATAGATAGATGGATAGACATGCAGATAGATAGATAGTTATATAGAAAATAAAATTTGTTTTTCTGAGGTGTCAAACAAACTGGTGCATATCGAAGTGTATTTAAGACAAAATTAACAGATGTCAAGTGTTTTTCGAAATTTACCTGTCATCTCCACACAGGTTGGTTTTGCTTCCAGTCGCCGATCTGTCGCAATTCCTTTGATCCGATGCGTCCTTCTAGAGCCAAAAACAATATTATTTATAAATTGTTTTTTATTATTATTATTATATATATATATGTCTTAAAGATAAATTTACCTTGAAACAAAATAATTGGATGAAAGAGGAAAAATTAATAAGTTACCCCGAAATAGAATCTATTTGGGTGAAAGGCAAGAAATGAAATAGTTATCCCGAAATACAATTTATTTTTAATATAAAGTTATATTAATAGTTTTTGTAATAAGGTTTAAAGATATATTGGTGTCTTAAAGATAAATTTATATTGAAACAAAATAATTGGCCAAAAGTGGAAAATAAATAAGTTACCCAGAAATAAATTCTATTTTGTTTAAAAAAATCATATTAACATTTTTTGTAATAAGGTTTAAAGATATATTAGCGTTTTAAAGACAAATTTGCATTGAAGCAAATTAGTTGCGTAAAAGAGGAAAAATGAATAATTTACCCCTAATTTAATTTCTATTTTGTTTTAAAAATGATATTAATATTTTTTGTTATAGTTTAGGGCTAAAATTGTGTATTATGATAAAAATTTGTTTTTGTATTAAACTTAGTTTATCTTATTCGGATTTTTGTTTAAAAGATCGACCACCAAGTGACAAATTGGTCTTGTGGTTTTCTGCCACAAGAAGCTCAATATAAAAACTATTGGCGTTGTCTTTTTTTAAGACCTTGTCGGTCGGCCCCATAAACGTATTTGTTTATGTTTAATATCTCTGTCCATTGGGTCTTATTTAGAGACCTTGTCGGTGTATCAGGAGTTGGTAAGTAAAGCGGTGGTGGTGGTTGTGTAATACTGCTTCATCACCAATCGTCTACGTTTCGACGCTTGGTTGTATCCCTTATATCGGTTACGTGGTATTGATGGGATGAGCTCCTAAAAGTCTATATGTACTTAGACGATTGGTTGTAGCCCTCATATCGGTTACGTGGTGTTGATGGGATGAGCTCCTAAAAGTCTGTACTTAGACGATTGGTGATGATGTGGTGCTTTTTTGTGCGGTGGTTGTGCACTTGTGCTCGTATTTATTTTGCTATTGGGACTTTGCATGCATCAGTTTATATATATATATATATGTGTGTGTGTGTGTGTGTGTATGTAATAATAGGGGCTTTATGGGCGTATAGTCGGGGAGTGTATGTGCGTTTGTGTGCGCTTTTAATTCGTTCGAAGGTTATTAATATATACAGGCCTTCTAGGTCTTCTAAGTCAACTGGCGGGTTCAGCCAACTGACGGATTAATCCAATTGACGGATTATGCCAACTGGCGGATTTCTAAGCCAACTGTCAAGAATATATGCTTTAATTAAATAAATAGCGCAATCTTGCAACTCAACCCTAATAATGGACACCTGAATAAGCCATTTACGCCTTCTAAGCCAACTGGCTGATTGGGACCTTATAAGACAGCGGGTGCTCGGATGAACTCTCAATATGCGCTTGGCAGGAGCCAGGCGAACACTCCTCTCCTCCTTTCTCTCTTAGGTTAGGTATACCTAGGGTTGCCAACTCCATGAAGTTTGAAAAAAAGGACAAGAACATCAATTCCAATATACTGTCTACAAGGTTAGGGAAAGAAGTAAAATTTTATTTATAATTTATTACAATTTATACTGCATGCTTTTTTATTGCATATTTTCTTAAAGTAAATATTTTTATTGATATACAGATATTGACCCATTGAGTCATGCATTGACAAAATTTATGGTAACAATATTTATTTTTAAATTTATACTTTTCCGCTACACGAAACGTTAACATTTAAGTGAAGAAATGAATTTATAAAATGTTACTCGACTTAAGACTTTATAATTATTTCCTTTTAAACAAAAGTTTTGTTATAAAACTGTTGTTTGGAACAAGATTGTTATCAGAAAAGGACAAATGGCGTCCTTTCCGAACTCAAGAAAGGACAAGGACAAAAATCTACAAAAAAGGACTGTCCTTTTCAAAAAAGGACGGTTGGCAACCCTAGGTATACCCCTTTGGGGGGGTGAGGCCGTCCCAACTTCTCCCCAAAGACCCTCTCTTAGGTTAGGTATACCCCTTTGGGGGGTGAGGCCGTCCCAGCTTCTCCCTTAAAGTGGTCAGGTGGCCTCCCCCAGCATGCTGGGGGAGTTCCCCTTCATTGCAGCTTGGGGATAACCCCTCCCCCATAGTTGCATAGCCCCTCCCCCAATTTGTTGCATAACATCGTGCAAAATTTCCCCTCCCCCCATTTGCAACAGCGATCAACATTTGCAATTGCATTTCACTCTAACCTTTTTCGCCCATACTACTAGTCATCATTTAAATTTTCCATTTTTATGTTCTCTCACATACGAGTATATATTTAATAAATCGTTACAGTCTGGAGAAGTTCTGCTCGATTGAAAACTTGCAAACATTATGCCAATACAATACTTAATAAAAGGGATAAATCGCTTCCGGGAAATTATTGACCCATCAGTATGACTTCAGTAGTTGGTAAGTTTATGGAGACGATCGTTCGGGACAAAATAGTTTACCACTTACAAATTAATAAATTAAAGATTCTCAACACAGTTTTCGACGTATTCGTTCTTGTCTTACTAATTTGCTCGATTTCTTTAATTATTTTTTTTGTACCCAAGTGCCTCTCCCACCGCAGTGAGGTTGCGTCAGGAACAGGCAGGAAGTGCCTCAATCGCTTTATATTCATTATATTCATACAGTTCTTATATTTATATAATCTTTATATTCAAATATTCATTTCTACATAAGGACCAAACTCACATAATGAAAGTTTGGATGTCTTTAGTATTCAATGTATGGTAAATTCTTTAACATAATATTATTATTTATATGTCGTTCATTCATACGTCCATTTCCTTTCTTGACTATTATCTTTTATTTACATTGTCTTTTATTTCCATTATCTTTTATTTCCATTATCTTTTATTCTCTACTTATGCCCTATTGACATACGTATCAGCCCATGTTTACTAGTTTCAGTCTCTATTACGCACACAACCTATTGTGTGACTACCGACATGTGTATAATACTTATGCACTGGTACATGTTCGTTGATAGTCATGATTACGTACATGTAAATACGGCCACATGTATTCTTTTTATTTCTTTTCTTTTAAATTATTTAATTTCTCGCAATAGACTCGTTCATGCTGACGTAAGTGTTCGAATT